>QUSF01000001.1:55870380-55891576 GCA_003676055.1 Chloebia gouldiae
CCCCCCGGTCCCGTCCCGCGGGATCCTCCCGCGCTCCCCGCGGCTCGCCCATTGCTGCCTGCCGGTGTCCGGGCTGCTCCCGCTGGCCCGAGCGAGGCCGCTCAAACCCCGGCCCCGCCGCGAAGGGCCGAGCTGCGCGCCCAGAGCCCCCCGGCTCCGCGACGGCCCCGCTGAACAGCCTGTGAACAGCGCAGCATGGTGGAGGGTTCCACACTTCGGAGAGCAGCTGATAAGGTCACGTCTATCCCAAAGACTCCCGCTTTAATTAGAGCTACAGATGGGTTTTATTTCACCTCCAACCAATCTCCCTTGGGGGACAAAGAAATAGAATCTTCGGGATCCTTCCTATGCACACAAGAGTGAAGAACACGGTTCCCTCACAAAAAAAGTGAAAGGAAACAGAAATAATAGTCCTTAAGTCGTACAGTCGCCTCTAGTCACAGGGTTGCTCACATGTGGAAATCCCAATAATTAGGATGCCTCCTTGGGTGCCATCCTTGACTAGCTTGTTTTCCAGTCCCCTGTCCCTCTACCTACTGGCTCTTTCTCACTGCTGGATGTCATTGTCCCACAGGTCCACAGCATGACTGATTACTTTCACTTAAATTCCTCCATACTTCTTCCTATCTTGACTCCACGCCTCTGTAAGTATCTGCAGAACTACCTCATTGTCCTCTGATCAAGCCTCACTTTCTTCAAAGTCTCTTATTTTTCCAAATGATAAGTGAGAAATACGTAGAGTGATGGTACCTTGGGATGGTTTGCCAGTCACACTGAATAGGATTTTCTTATTGTTTTCCTCCACTCTCCATGTGTCTGGATCTATTTGTGTTCTGTTTTCTAAAATTTGGGTTATAAACTCTTTGGAAACACAATATTGCAGACATATCCCTGTTCCCTGTTTGCATGCATTTTAGCTGTGGTCCATGAGCAGCATTTTTGGGCTACAGTAGAAAAAGTAGTTGTTATCCATACTATGCTACCCAATACTGCAAATTTATTCAATGCTTTTAATTATAAATTCCTATTCTGGATATTTATAACTTTGTGAATTTTTATGCTGGGTGTCTGCCTATGTTTCAATTTTTTTTGGAAAGTTTCAGCAAAAATGGTTATACTGTTTCCCAGAAAAAAGATTATGAAAAAAGATATTGTTTTGCCAATGTTAATGAATTGGTTGTAAGAATTCCTTTTTGGAAATAGTAGCTACTCCATGCTTTGACTTGGAGGTTGGCAGGCTGGAGGCCCCCTGGTGCCAAACACATAAGCACTTGCCCATATTTGGCTGAGTTTTAAACTCTATTCTTTAGTAATATGGTAGAGTTTGGCAGATAAATTCATCAAAATTTCTGTCTGTCCTGAGCATGTGCTACCTTTTGCAGGCCAACTGCATTATATTCGCGGAGTAATTTATGCCTTCTGCATTCTTACCAACCCAGGATTTCCTTGCAGATACTTTTAAATTTGCAGCAAGGCTTGTGACTGGTGCCTCCTGTGCCCACACACTGCCAGGTCCACAGAAAGCAGAAACCATCTCTCTTCAGTCCAGGCGAGAAAAGACCAAGATCTCAGATATATGTTCAGGAAGGGCCAAGAGCTTAAGCTGGAAAAGCGTGGGAGTTGGTAGGTTTTGTTAAAAAAGAAAATAAAAGGATTAACTTGTTGGATAAGGAGATCATAATCTAAAATCAGTAAGAAAGAATGGGCTATGTAAAAAACTGGTAAGACTGGCAATATCAGGACAGAACAAAGACAAGAATAAAGAAACTTCTCCTGTCCACCTGAAAAGCCATAAAGAAGGGTGAGTGCAAGCACATAGATCACCTTTAGACACTGTAAGCATGAAGAGCCTGTTGCAAAAGAAAGCAGAGCAGATGAGAAGCCAGTCTGGATGAAGAGAGGCTTAGGGAGAGATAACTGAGCAGCCTAAGGAGAGGATTAAGAATGGCAGTTTGTGAGAACTGGTTGGAGGAAAGGAAAGATTGAAAAAAGAACCCTAGGTGATGAAAAAAGTGGGTGGAAAGAAGATTCACTAGATAAGAACTGATTTGGTGAGGCTGGGTGTAGAGCCAGGATCATGTACACAAAAGAAAAGAATAATGAAATTGGAAGAAAAATCAGAAACAGGGGAGACTGTGGATGGGAACAGAAAGTTTAGTGTTATTCTCAATAATGTTTGAGGATGGGACTTCCCATGCAGACAGCCAGGAAAAAGAAGCTTTGTGATAAGAAAGGATTAGAGGGAATAAAGCAACAAAAGGTCATGAATGTGTCAAGGGAGAAAAGAAAAACAAGAAAGGAAAGCCTTGTAAATTGGTACACATTATCTGTGACCATGAAGACTAGAAATTAAATCCAGTTGCTGAGACTTGCTCTGTCTTCATGTAAAAAGTATCTGGAAATTCACTTTCAGACTGCCTCTCATGTTCCCTTAGAAATCTGGCCCACCCAGAAGGTGACTTCTGGTCTTACTTTCTCTGGGTAAAAATGTCATCCCTGCCAATGGTCCATGCTACCAATAAGATTCCACATATAGGAATAGAGTAGAAGATTTTGCTGGCTTTTCAAAGAACATTAAAAATTGCAAACACTCCCACCTGTCTTCATATAAAGAAAGCTTGCTACAACACAGTTTATTAGAGGCTAAGAAGCATCAAAATTACAGATACCAACTGTAATCTTAATTTAATGTGGTTCTGTGCAGTTGCTTGCAGAATGGCTCTCCTTGGAATTTACTTTCCTGCTTTAATTTTCTACATTTTCAACCAGATATAGATATGTATATAGAAGTCATAAGGAACTTTGCACTGTAGATAATTAAAAAGAGAATAAGCAAAGAATCACAGAGTATTCTAATTTGGAAGGGACCCATTAGGATCATTGAGTTCAGCTCCTGGTCCTGCACAGAGCACCCCAAGAATTCACTTCTTGAAATCTGGCAGGCTCCATCCTGTGACCACTTCCCTGGGGAGCCTGTTTCAGTGCTCAGCCACTCTCTAGATGAAAAAGCTTCTCCTAATATCTAACTTAAACCTCCCTATGATATAACTTCATGCCATTCCCTTGAGTCCTGTCACTGGTCATGAGCATGAAGGCATTAGTACTTGACTTTCACCTGGTGAGGATGTTGAAGATCACAGTGAGGTCTCCCCTCAGTCTCCTCTTCTCCAGGCTGAACAAAGTGACCTAAACTGCCCCTGATAAGGCTTCCCCTTAAGACCCTTCACCATCCTTGTGGCCCTTCTCAGGATGCTCTCCAATACTTTAATGTCTTTTTAATAGTGTGCTGCCCAAAACTGTACCCAGGACACAAGGTGAGGCTGCCCCAGTGAAGAACAAAGCAGGACAATCCCTCCCTTGCCCAGCTGGACACAGTCCAGATGCTGTGTCTGATGCACTCCATTGTAGAACAATCTTACTAAGCACTAGTTTGTACTGTCCATTATAGTGTGTGGCATTGTACCTGTGTTTGGAAGCTCACACAGAATTACTGTGACTATCTGTAAGCATAAGGAAATCTTAGGAAAGTACCTGTGATAATGGTCTGCAGCTACAGTCTTTCTTCTGGGAGAGGAGATTAACTGGGATTTGTATAATTTGTATTCCCCAATTAACTTCTATCCCGTTGTTTCTAGCTTAGCTTTTGTGTGAAGACATTTATATGGAAGATTATAAAGGGATGTTGACTTTAGTGCATCCAATTAATGGATGACTTTCAGTTCCTACATCACTGTCATTTCTGACATGAATGAGGAGTAAAGACCACCTGGGAACCTCAAGTCTTGGCTGAGATCTCACGACTCATAAGATCTCATTCCTCACAGGAGGAATTGAATAGGGAAGGCAGCCAGAAGAGTTAGCAGAGTTCATACCAGCACTTCTCCTTGAGAAAGCATAGCTGACTCTTGTAGCATGGTGAAATACAGAATTCAGCATATTCCAGCTGCATACCTGCTCCTGGACCCTCCAGGAGCAACTCGATCCAGAAGCAATTTTTACGGTCATGTAAGGCCCATAAGGCACATATATTACTTTTTCTGCCAGATACAAACCTGTAACAATCAACATTTTGGCCACCCAAAAGGAGGTTGCTGTAATACTCTTCTGATGAGGAGTCATAAATATACTGAAGATTGTGAAGACTGCTGAGACTTGAATGGACCTATTTATTAAAAGCTTATGAACTAACTGCTGAACGAGAGTGCAGGTCCACCCTTAACTGTATTTCTCTATACTCAGCAGTTTTCTTGCTTTTCCTTTGTACTTCTTCCATTTACAAACGTTTCACATGACCCTCCCAAGCCAAGGGACTCTACAGATTTCTGTCTGAGGGATCAGGACATGCAAATGGATCTTCTTGCTGCTGAGATTAACAGACATAGAATTTCTTCATATTCTGAGATGTTTCATTCATGCTTTATAGACACATTTATTTACCTGCTATTTGTGGACTATAGATCGTAAAAGAGATATTTTTCAATGGGAAAAAAAGGAATTTAGCCCAGGTCTTTCCATTAGCAAAGATACCAGATTCTTCATTACACTGTAGGAAGAAATGCATCTGGCCTCTTACTGGACATGAAAGCAAAACACACAGTCTCATCTTGCTCTGGCTGACCTTCCTGAAAGATCTGAGGATTCCTGACCTAAAAGAGGCAAGAATGAGCTGTGTTTTAGGCAGCTAAGCATTGTGAGCAACTATGTGACAGAAGGGAAATTTAAGAAGCTTATAACTATAATGTAGGAAAGCAGTGGATGTACAGACTAATGTCTTCACGTGCTGTATGGAAATATGAACTGCAAATTCAGTTTGCTCAGCAAAAACTGAGCTTGCTTTTGCTTTGCCATATGGACCAGGTTAGATGGATATTAGAGCTTCAGCAAATCTCTCCAGTTTCTCTTCAAATGTTCACAAGTGCTCCCCAGCCTGGATGCAGGGGATCTCACCAAAACATGGGCTCCATGCATGTCAGAGCAGGGATAATGGCAGGAAGCTGGCAGATATGTGCAGAACAGTAGGTTCAAAGACACTGGAGATGGGCAGCACTGCCACCACCTCAGTGCTCCCTACATGCCTCCACATGCTGCTCAGTGGGTTACAGGACCCTTGACCAACAGTGGTTGGTGGCAACTGGGAGAGGCTGCAGCTCCTTATATCAGGAAAAAAAAATTCTTCACTGAAAGAGTGATTGGGCACTGGAGTGAATCATCTGTCCAGGGAGGTGGAGTCACCCTGCCTGGACCTGTTTAAAAAAGGCTGGACATGGCAATGAGTGCCATGGTTTTGTTGATGAGGAGGTGTTATAGGTCATAGGTTGGACTTGATGATCTCAAAGATTTTTTCCAGCCTAGTTTATTCTGTGATTCTGTGATCTGTCTGCTGCATCTCCAGCAGCATGTGAGGCTGACTTTGCATCTTATCCTGGAGTCAATTTTCAAATTCAACGCAGTGACAAACTCATTACTTTGGTCCCAGAATGAAAATCTTTCAGGAGAACTTAGGTAAAATAACTAATTCTACTCAAAGTGTTTTGAAGACGTAGAAGAAAAATTAAAATTTTATATTTTTGGTGGTGCAACAAGAAGCTACAAACAGAATGGTGATAGGAAGTGTAGCTGAGCTGCTTGTACTTTTTGACCTGCTTGAGATGTGGCGATTGCTTGGATCCCAGCCACCATAAGTCATATGGCAGGAACCTCATCCTCACCAGCATTTTTTTTTTATTCCACCAGAAAATGATGAATGATTGTTCTCTTTACATGTGGACTTTGTAATAATGTTCTGTCTTTTTCCTCAGAAAGCTGAATTACTAGCCTGAGGTATTTCTGTGAATCCTTTAGGACCACATTGAAAGACCCGTATACTTCCCTGAGAGAGCATGGGATGTCTTAGATGTTGCAACACAGGGCAGAGGAGGGTCCTTAAGTCTGCGTATGGGTATGGAAGGAAAAGCATCTGGGTAGTTTTGGACACTCAGAAATTAAAACAAAGGTTAAAAAGTGGTTTGGCTGATGAAAACTACCCTGTCAGTCATCATAAAATCTTTTTTTTCTGTATTTGAGGGACAAATAATATAATCAGATCACAGGAAATCACATTATTTAAAATGCAAGAATAAAAACCAGATACAATGGAAAAAGGCTTATCTTAACATGGTGCAAGACAATGCACCATGGATATTGAGATAACTCTCTGTTTGTTAAAAATACAGTAGGCCATGTTATTTTTTGGGAGGGTTCAGACATATTTGTTATGCAACTGAGACCTAGGAAGTGGTATGGTTGTTCTGGCTTCTTTGACATGGTTTTGGATAAGAATTTGGTTTGTGGACTTGAAGAGAGCTCAGATTGCAAACTTCAAGAATTCATCAGTTTCAGTGGCTTGCAAAAGTGGTCCAAAACCGAAATCCTGTGGGAGAACTGATGTTTGAAGAAACGCCGCAATTAAAAATTAAATAGGGAACATGAAGTAGCTATTGGAAAATGTGGTTCATTTTATAATTTGATTGAATAATAGAACAAACACTTATGAATCCGCAAGTAAGCCTGGAAGTGTGGGACCAGGTTTCAGATAGAAATAATATGCAGCCAACTATTTCAGAAATAAGTGAAGTGCTGTAATTGGTGAGGTCCTGAAATGTGTGTGCTGCCAGTTTTTAGATGCACTACACAAACTTGAATTTGTATTTGTTTTGACTCAGTCCCCTGAAATAAATTTGGATCAGATATTTAAAATCCAATTATGCTATCTACCATATTTCAAATGCTAAAATAAACCCCCTGAAAAGGAAATAAGGTCTCCTAACTGCTTTCAAGTGGGTATTAGTGCTGGGAACAACCAAAGAACACTATCATCTTGGTATCCTCTTGGTTAACACGATGGTTTCATTTCACATTTGATTCCCACTAAAGCCATGGTATATTGGGAAAAAAACACAGGAACTTCTCTCTCCCCAGTAAAAATATACACAATGCTCATTAAAACCCAAACAGGTTGCCAGTGTACCCACATGCTTTATGGTTTGTGTTGTGTTTTCTGAGTGAAAATTTCTCAAGCATTTGAAATTGAAAAAACAAATTCCAATATGTTTTTATTTTTTGCTAGTGGAATTACAGAAAAAACAAAGAACTGGGACAAATTTTCCACAGTAATCCCATTGTCCCCTAGGTTGAAGTAGAACAAAATTAATCATTTGCATTACACCTTCTTTGGAACAAATGATTCTCACATATTTTGATATTATTGGAAATAGAAAAACACAGAAAACAAAAGGCTGGTGTTTCATCCCTTTCCTCTTTTTCTTTTTGCTTTGTTCTCAGTTGAATTCAGTGATAGTCTTCAGGAGCTTTTGACTGTAGGTTTGAAAAGGACAATAAGGGAATGCACTCTAAAACCTGCCAGAAAGAGCCCAAAGTGCAAATTTCAAACCCCCCCCCCCCAATCTATTGCACTCTGCTGGCATGGCAGGAGGGCCTGGAAGAGCTATGGGAGCTCAGAAAATAAGCAATTATTTTTAGCCTTCCCAGTGTAGTTGGGAGTATTGTGCTGTCATGTGAACATTTATCTCATGTGCAAATCTTATATGAAAACACATTTTCCATGTAATTTAAAAAATACTGATGGCTATACAGTGTATGAATTATAAATCTCTGTCTCAGACTAAGAGGAACGATTGATATTGTACTGCATTGGATTGATTACTTCAGCTTTACCTGATGTCTGTACTGTGAATGGAAGAAAGGATTTTAAAAAATTTTAATTGCTATTTTACTTTAACTTGGGCTCAGCAAGAGTTTCATGTCATAGCAGCAGTTTGCCAGTTCTCACAATCACCTCTTTAACATCTTTGTTGAAGTCTGGAAAAAATGTGGGGTATCTTTGGATTTAAACCATTTTATCAAATTTGAACCTGTCTGGCCTCAGCTTGCTGCTTTCAAAACTTGACTTTGTGGCAAACTTTCTGTGGATGGAGCCCTAGGCTGAAAGCATTCTGCTTAGTTGAGGTCCTGCCACACCTTCTAGGTAAATAATGATCTCACCACAAGGTCTCCTATGATTTATTTGGTGGGGGTGAAATTCTCCCACCATTTTTTGACTAACAGCCTGAAATGTTTTCTTTCATATATCCCTTTACACTCAAAAATTAATCCCTAGCTTCTGCATCCTATGTGCTCCAGTCTGGCCTGTGTCCACTAGCCATACTCTGTGTCTGGGCTGAAAATTTCCTTCCTTTCCTGGCATTTTTAATAATGCGCTTCCTCAGCTCCAAGAAATCCACTTACTGTGTCCCAAGCTCGAAAAGACCCATTCCACCACCTTCCTTTTTCCTGCCAATCTTGCTGCTGCTACTTTTTTCTTTTTTGGTCCTATGACCCATGGGGCTCTTAAGGGGTTGAGGGGGTGGTCTTAAATGTCAAATAAGAGACCACTGTTAGCATTATTTTAGACTAAAGATTATAATACTTATTATTTGCCCTATTCTGTGTACAGTGAGCAGTAGTGCAGAGAGCAAATAGTTTTCTTAGTATATTTCTAAAAGTTGAAATAAACAATGAAAACAAGATTCAAAATGTCACCATCTTTCAGAATTTGCACTCTAGAATGATAACTTTTTTTCTTGTGTTTGTTCCATAAGATATCTTGGTTGAGATTTTTTTGCATCTTTCTTCCAACAACTTGCAATCAAATTTTTGAACATTTGTTATCTAAGATCTGAGCCACTCCCTTCTCTGTCCCAGCTACCCCTAATACTGCTTTCATGTCATTTCCATTCTTACACCAACACTTTTTTTCCTAAAGAAATTATTGTGTGAAATCAGTGTTAGTTCCCCTGAAACTAAATGATTCCAGAAAGTTTAGTATAAGTGTAAGGACCAACTTTATGAAAATTGAACTATGATTTTAGTTATGGATAGATATGCAATAAAAACACTTCACCAGTGCTGTCAGCCTGTAATCCTAGATAATCCCCTTTATGTTACCACTTCGTCCTGTTTTTGTCATTGTTGGTCACAAGCACAAGGTGTGATTTCTGTCTTTGTTTGACCTTCCAAGTCTCCTGTGACAGTAATTTGCATCTGTCCCACATCTAACAGGTGGGTTGGCATCCAGCAAATTTTATTCAAAATTTGAAATTTCCTCAAAGTAATTTAATTTCCTTTGGAGCTGACCCAGTAAAGCCTCATGGTCATCCTGTGTGCTCAGATGATTTTCCTGCCGTTTTCAGAATGTGGGAAGGCAGGAAGGCAGGCAGGAAGGAAGGAAGACTGATCAAAAAGTACACTAACATAATGCAAGCAATAATTCTTTAGGATATTGATCCATTTCTGACAATTTGTACTAACCAACCAGTTAGGTGACTACACTCAGATGTTTTCAAGTGGTATTTAACCTCTCATGTGTTAAAACCTTTTATGAATGGTGATGGAATTTTTTGCAGTGACTTGACCAGGCTTATCTACCTGAATGGTTGAGTGAACATGCCTGATTTTAAAGGAAGGGAGAAGTACCTATACCATACACATTTATTTCATACTTCCTTATTTTTTTAATTTACTTTATTTCAAATACCTTGAAGTATCAATTCCCATGTTCCCAAACCTTTTCTAATATTGATGCTATTTTTACCCAAATAAAAGTGAAAGCTCTTTCTGATCATTAAGAGGAATAAAAAATATTGGCACACATATAAAGCCCCAGGGGCTTTCAAGTAGCATTAAATCATACCTTTAATAAACTTGTGATTTCTCCCAACTGACTTCATTATCTGAAGACTGCCTTACCTGAGCAACTAGCCAGAAGCATTATTTTAAAAATCAGAGTTTCTGTACTTGTTGCTTAACTTTTTCTGGAGTTCTTAGGAAAAGCCAAAAATATGAACTTTCACAACTCTATCACATCATCACCTGGGTGTTTTACTGCATCCATTTCACATAAGGGCACTGACATGAACAAAATAGAAGTGACTTGCCTGGTAGCAGTAATTTTTTTTTTTTGGTGATGTGGGGGGCTAGTATGAGTACAATTAATTCAGTCCACTGTCAGTAAAAGAATTTTAATCACATGCTGACTTTAAAGGGCTATTTTACTTTTGCACTTGAATAGCTACCTGAGGTAGCAAGATCAGACTTCCACACTCTAAATCCCTTAGGAGAAGGTCCTATAGTGTTCTATAGTGTCCTATAGTGCTTGGCATGGCAGAAATGATAACTGAGCTCCAGCCAAAGGCTCGTGACTTGCCATTTTTGGCCATGTGTGAGATTTCACCCTTTCCACAGAGGCCATGAATGCTATGGGAGTGAGCATGCTGTCGGGAATGCTGCATGTTGTAAACACAGCCAGTGCTCCTGCAGGGCTCATGGCCCTCATTCTAGGGATTGAAGCAAAATATTTCTTCATCACTTCTGAATTTTAGAAAAAATACAGAACAAGGCTATGGTCTCTCCAAACCTCAGGCAATTTACTTTGGCTACCAATACACCCACAGAAAAAGTTTTGCGATTTATATATTTATCCTTTCCTTACTTAGTATTGATTCTAAATAAAGAAGAAACCATGCTTGACGGGAAACCTATGAGTAAGGACATATGAATTAAAGAGTTTGTTTTATCTACCCACTTTCCTTCTACTGTTGCCAGAGAAAGTTTTCTTCTTTGTAGTAAAAGTAATGGTGCTCTGCATATAATCAGTATGATATAGATCAAGTAGAAGCTTTTTTTCCAGATACTGAGTACTGAGAAACTATCAAATTATTATTCTACTCCATTATTCCTATTTCATTCATCTTATCAAATCTACCCAACAAGGAATATGTACTGACAAGCATTCAAAAAATTCACATTTCTTATTTGCCTATGACTATAATCCATAATTTTATACATCTAATTTATTTATTTTAAGTTTGGTTTGACAGATCTTATGTCTGCAGGAGAAACAGAGATAATTCTGTGACAGCAAGTGTCATGGAGAAAATTAATCTGAATAGACAAAACTTTTATGTTTCTTAAGTACCAATGATTTTATTTTACATTCATATGCTCCTATTGGTGGTAAAATGCAGCCATTTTTCCTCAATGGATAAGTTTAAAAAAATATTTTTGTTATGTCTGTGGAGAACTATAATAATGTTGAACCAGCACTCCAGATGCAGGTTGCACTATATAATTAGGTACCCTAGATAAACATTACTGTAGAAGTTAGAACTGAATGAACTTTTAAGGAATGGAAAGAAAGGGAATTATGATCCAGTGGTAAGAATACACTTCAGGCAATGGTCATGTAACAGTGTTTTCCTGATGATAGTTTTATCCATTTGTTTAGTAAATATGAAAATGAGTTTAGAAAAAGGAATTAGTTTTTCTTTTAAAATTTTTAAAATGTATGCTGACTCCTTATAAGTGAATTTCAATGGCATACATATTACTCCATGATGGGATGAAAAAGCAGTTCAGCCCCTAAGCACTTGCATGCACACATTTCTCACCTTCCTTAAAAATTGCAGTTTAGTTTCATTGATATAATTCCAACATTTGCCACTACTGGACTTCATAGAAATGGCCATCAGGCACATGTTGGACCCAGTGATATGGTTAATGGCAAGAAAAGTAAAAATATCCCCAAGAGAGAACAAATCACCAGAGGAAGATACTTGTGGGATGCAGAACCAATGGTGCTTTTAAAACATGCCAGGTTCTCTCTTCTCTGTCCAGTAGTATGAAATATGGGTGCATGCTTCTCTACTGCTCTGGCTTTGGAGTCCGAGTGATGAACTCATTGAGGCAGCAGAGGTGAAGATCATGTGATGTAGCTCCATGCACGTAAAATGGCACATTTGTGTTGAGGCCAAAAACAGTGCTGAGATCAATCCCACAAATTTCCAGGTGTTCTGGAGAAAGCCTAAAAGTTAATGCTCTATGAGATCTGTACTACCCAGATGAATGGTCCTTCCATGTCTGGCCCAAATGAAGAGGCAATTTTTTTACTCCCTGAGATAGTCTATAAAATTGAAACTCAGTTTAAGAACTGACTGATTATTTTCTCCTATGCCAAAATAAAGCTGCCTTGGTAGCTCTGAATTGGCTTGTAATGGTGATAATAAAGGCTTCACTTGAAGTAATGGAGAGCATCTACTCTTCACCAGTGCGCACATTCTGCATGCCATTTTCCTTACTCATGCCTTCATTTTAGTTCTGGGAAAGTGGCCCATACCTAAATTGGACATGAAGGAAATGGGTGCCTGCAACCAAAATAAGACTCTAAAAGGAGAGAAACTTGAAAGTTAAAAAAAAAGAAAGGGAGAGAGAGGAAGGACAATGCTTAGAGAGGGTCACAACTTGAACAGCATATATGAAAGGATATATGAATCATATATGAAGTTACCAGCTTTACTTCTGTGAACTGTCTTGGGAGAGCTGCTCTGTGGCATTAAGCTAGGAGTGACATATACCCAGTTCAGTTTTGAGGGATGTTTAAGGATGGATATTTCAATCAGTTGCTTTAGTGTTGCAACACGTACTAGTTTAACTGAGACATGGAATTGCCTAAATAACTTCACATCCCTAAAATAATTACATAAAATCTGTGTGTTTATGGTTGAGTGGCATTTCAAGATCATTTCCCAGAAAAGCATTGAAGTTAGGCGCAGAGCACACAGCTGGGAGTGATCACCTGCATTTCACAAAATCTTGAATAACTTACCCAACTAAGCATGTACTGCAGCTATAAAAATGACTACAGACATCATCAAAGTTGTTGCCTTCCCTTTCATGTACAAGAGGTAGCCAGGGTGACTAACATCTCCCAGGTACCACACAGTGCTCCCTTTCTTGTTTTCATTTTTTTTACCTTTTTTTTTTCCTCTTAGTCAGAATACTTAGAAGTGGACCCCTGAACCCTAATGTATGTAGTCCTTGCTTGATGTTATATAAAGACTTTCTGAAATCATCTCTGTTTTTTCTCTTGAAGCTGCAGTTGTCATCCATCAGGGCCCAAATTTGCTTTCAATTCTATCACACTATTGCTGGGAGAAATAGCAAAAAATTTCAAAGATTTCCAGTGTCTTGTTGCAGTCACAAGAGCCTTTAATGTTCATTCCACCCTTAACCCTGTGCCTCACTGCATCATGGTTCCTTTTAAAGGAGGTAATAAAAAGAAAAGTAGAGAAATTGCCTTCAGATCAAAAAATAACCTGAGAATCTTTATTTCTCCTCTGGGAAATCTCTTATATTCAAGACAGGATCATATGTCAAAATAAACTATGGTGACATTTAAATACTCTTCCTTAGTAATTATATTTCACTTTGCAGTTTTGTAATTAGTTGTTATTTCTAATACACAGTGGCTGCAAAACTCTACAGGCTAATAATTCATTCCTGACTTCTTGAAATGAGACGTTTCTTTATGTGGAGGGGAATCAGAAGATGCTTCTGTCTTTCTAAATCACAAGTTTGGTGAGGGGAGAAACAGCAGTTTGTCAGTGACTGGAATAGTACAGCTTGAAGGCAAGTTGCAGAAAAGTTGATCTGGAAAATACAATTTACACTAGTGTTCAAAAAAGACCACTCATAATTCTTTAATAGATGATCCAAATATCCACAGTACAAATGGCCGCAGTATAAGTAATCTTAGTGCAAGAAACCTTGGCAAAGGTTTGGAAATGGTTAAACAGTGGAAGCCTGTTCCTCGGCTTAGAAAATAAATGAATAACAGTATAAAGCCAGGTGTTGTTTCTGGGACTGGGGGTATCTCAGGCATGGATGACCTGCAGGAGGAGGCAGGGAGCCAGCTAATTAAAGTCTGCAGATGACTAAGTTGTTTCAGTAATAAAAACTACGGAAGCTCGTGAGATGCTAAATTATTTGTACACATTGGAAATTTCCCACATTATTAACTTGTGTAAATACATTGCAGTCAATGTACTTTAAACAGAAAAACCTTCTTCTCTGTATATAGGACCCAGAAACTGCTAAAAAAAATTATGGAAAAGCTCAAGGACATGGTGACATCCTCCTTGATTATCTGAAGAAGAGACCTGTATCTTTACAGCTGCAGATCAAAAATCAGGACAAGTGCCTGAAAGACCAGGATCACACCTGGGTCTCTTGCACAAGAGTACGTTCCCAGCCACAGAGCTGGAAGGAAATGCCTGGCGTGGCAGAGGAATACCCTGTGCTGCTGTCATGCACAGTACTACCCAGGCTTACCCACGGCATCCCCGCAGTGGTACCAAAAGTGTAAATGTTGTGGCAAACAGAGAAACCCAGAGAGCCACAGTGTTTGATTGCAAGTCCACTGCGCGAGCTGTGACACCACAGAAAGGTCAAGTACACTAGATGTCCATTTGGCTGCCTGCCTGCTCGCTCAGGTAGAGACCCCTCAGCCTCAGACTCCAATGCCACATTTAGCTGGTGTCAACAGGAAACAGCCTGTGATGGTGAGGTGTCATTGCAGAAGGAGGCTATATATAGGTGAATACTCAGAAATGGTGTGTACTTTCAGAGGGCTAGTTCAAGGAACCAGGATAAAAGTTTCCACCAAGCTGGGAGGAAATGGGGAAGCCTTCAAACTACTCTGAGTCAGGCCTTCAGGGAAACCGTGGGGAAGCGGCCTGTCCAGATGCTCACCTCACTTTCCTCTCTCCTTTGATGTTGTCAGAAGAAGATTTTTCTCCACAAGGGGTGGCCTCAGAGCAGCCTAGCTTGGTGGCTTGGCTCTGGGAGGGCTGCTGAAGCAGGAAGGGCCAGGGCAGCCACAGGCTCTGCTGTCCACGGCGTCCTGCAACACATCCTTCTCCCAGTGCCCCTCTGTTACCCACAGCCTTTTGACTACCAACACTTGTGGAATGACCACCCATCTCCTTTTCACCACCTCATGATTTGTTTCACAGGAGTTTCCATTTCACAGATTCCCAGTTTGTATTGTGCCACTCATCTCTGGAGTTTCACTCAACTGGCAGTTCAGGGCATTTTATTAAATAAATCTTTGCTAACTCCTTTCCTGCCATTCACATGAAAAATAGCAGAATGTGAAATACAAACTTTTGTTTAGGCTTCATAAGTATAATGTTTAAGTAGCAATAAAGCATCAAGAACATTTGAAATCACGGAAGAAGCTAAAGAAAACAGACAGGTCTTGCTTTCCTTCATAGGTACCAATGCATTTTCATTTACTTCTTTCTATTAACTGCGTTTCCTTGACTGTGTCTACAGCCATTTCAATTGTAATTATGTAGCAGTTAACCTGTTCCTCAAGCCTAACACAACCCATAATTAGTTGTCTTGTGTCCACAGTTTATGACTCAACTCCATGTGGTTTTTCTGTATCAAAGGCTTGGTTACCAGATTTTTTTTTCCCTACCGCAGTACTTGTGCCTGCAGTGGAGGAGGGCAGCAAAACCTGAGCACATCTGTTTTGTTTGAGGACAAAACCACCAGAAAACCAGACAGGTTTAAGATCTTACTTGGGTGTTTTCCAAATAGTACACAGTCTTGTGTGAGAAACTGTTTTCTTGAGGAATGACCCTTATATTTATATAGTCAAGTCGTCACGTGGACGTAGATGTAAAACCTTCTCAAAACAAATACTATCTTTGTCCCTTATCTGTGGACAAAGGGAGAAATAAACATCCTAGGATTGAGATGAGCCATTCTTCACCGACAGGCAAGAATCTTGTATCATGAATTCATCAACTACTACATTAATTATATTTCATTATCCCTTAGAATTCCTTATTTTGACCTTTAAAAGGTTAAAATTCTTTGAAAAGGAGGTTTTGGAAACAGATTACATTGATAAATAGACAGCTTTGCTGAATGAGAATGAACATTTTAATAAATGTTTACATAAGTTTTCCATTTGATTAATTTTGCATTGACACATGGGGAGAAGAAATGTACAAAAAATAAACAGGTCCTTTAGACTGATGTAAGAAAACAGCCAACCACTACTGGAGAATGTTTAGATATGAACAATTAAAGGAACTGACCTAAATGTTGGCTCTATGGCCTGTGTGTGAAGGCAAGCCTGACCACCCTGGATGCTGCACACTCAGCTCAGCTGCTGCATCAGAGAGGTGGTTGCAGCAGAGGAGCAGTGTCATAGGCACTGAGTTATGTCCTCTCCACCAGACTGGAACAGAAACTGCTGGGAAAACTTCACTTTGTTTATCTTTGCAGGAGGGATGTATTTGTCCTCCTTAAATCACAGCTGGAGACTTTATCTCAAAGCTGTGATGTAGCCATTGCTGAGTAGTCCTCATTAATGAGGCTTGTGGTTAAAGCACCCTGTTAAAAAGTTACAGTATCAGATAAGAAAGAAAAGTGCCCTGGGAAAGACTTGGGTTTTTTTTCCAAATGAATTGGCATTTTATGAGAGCTTTGTTTGTTGAAGTCTCCCATTTGACCATCAAAGCTGTGTATTTTTGTTCAAGGACACGATAAGTAAAGTCTGATGTATGCCTTCAATGCTTTTACAGAATGGGCAGTCTGTCTTTCCCTGATTTTCTGGTTTTTGAGTACAGTTCTACTGGCATCAGAGCAATGAATACAAAGTCTCTTGTATAATTTTCCTGGCAGCAAGGAATAAATTATGTACTAATGCTTTGGCTCTTGAAGGATTATTAATTAACATGTATGAATAACTGAATTGTAGTTCAGTAGAAGGGGGAAATACCATGGCAGAGATTCAGTTAATGTGGCCCAAATTATCTTGCCCCAAAATATTTATAAAAGATGAACCCTGATGAATTTTGTGTGTGTTTAACCAGGTCAGAGCCATGACAGAGAGATCTAGGACTTCCAGATTCTACTAGGACCCACTCAGAGCAGTGGTCCAGACAGGAGGAGTTGTTCAATTGCAGAATCTACTGCACATTTCAGATTCCTGTGCAGTGAGGAAGGGAGTGAGATAGCAAGCTGAGCAGTTTTGTGTCAGTGTTTATAATAACCAGGATGGGCCTTTCAAGTTGCACTTGTGGCCAGGTTCTGACAGAAACCTAGAGGGGAGCAGCTGACAGCTGTACTTAACAGAAGGAGCAGCAGTAAAATCAGCCATAATGCTCATTGCCCTTCAAGAAGCTACTGCTATTTTTCAGTTGGTTTTAATATATTTTTAAATAATACCACACAGTTACTTTTATATTTAAAACATGAAGGACTGATGCTCCTGCTTTTCCCTTCTCAGCAGAAAGAGATGTTTCTGTCATATTCTCTGGATAGCAATGCAATGCATCTATGTGTGCATAAAAGCCAGAGTATCTTTTCACAGCTAAAAATGAGAACGAAGGGAACTTAATGCAGAAATTTAACAACCATGGCATTTAAAGAAGTATGTAGGGCTGCCTCTTTCCTGGTTAACAAAACTTAAAGTAGGACTTTCCATTAAAGTAGCAGGAATTCAAGTGTTGTTATCATATAGTTTTAGATCAGCCTCTTAATATCTGCTGCATTTATTCCTATTGGCTAAAAGAAATGTTATTTATATCAAGGTAAAACCAATGGCAAATCAGACATGTCTTTTAGAATATCTTTCCAAGGAACATTTTGTTAAGGTTTTCTGTTTGTTAGATCATCGGATATTTTACAAACAAAACAAAACCAAACAAAAACAAGGACTCATAATTTTTCAATTGGAAAAGGCTAAAAAATCAAGCCAGCCAAGAAATGTTAAGAAAACATTTCAGACCTAAGGGCAACCAGATGGTCTAAATTACTGGTAGTTCATGGATTTTTACTTAAAATAGAGGAATATGAACAAGACTAATAAACTACAAATTAAAAAGACACATTAGCATGAGAGATTGCGGGTTCCAGAATTTAGGCTCTAGGAGGTGTTTTCTCAGTAAATTTGCTGTAAGATTGGGAGATTATTTGTTGTGTTTTAAGTCTTTTGCAGACAGCATTTGACTACAGGTTTGGACTTTATTCCTCTGCAGTTCTGAAAATAAAGGACAAGATTGTATTTAAGTTTGTAAGTATGCACTGCATATCCAACCTAAGTAATTTTGTCCCTTTTCTGGGGGTCAGTTTTCTTATGGGGAAATGGAAATACTTGCTTTCTTCATAGTAGTGTGGTGCATCTTTATGTATAGAAATACCTTTAGGTCTCCATATGGGAGGCACCTCAGAATAAAAGTGTACATGAAAAACATTCATAAGTTGAATCCAGGTCACAAAACTTAGGCAACTAACTAGTGGGTAAACTTTGGAATCTATATTAGACAACAACATACCTTGCACAATAAATGGAGAGAAGCAAGTTATTGAGGATTCCTTGGATGGAGGCCTTCCTTGAACACCTGCTTTAGAAAGAAGACTTTTCTTCTGAAAGCCTTCTGAGGCATTTCCATTACTTCATGGACAACTTTGGCATGTAAGAATTACTATTTTAGATTCTAAAATTATAACACAATTGCCAGGCCTCCTGCTTTTGCAGGATGGTTCCTACCTAGTGTTTTCACACTTACAAAGAGAACTGCTAAGTCTTTGAATGTTTGTCCATGAGTTGGGTTAAACACAGCAGTGAAATGACAAGCACAACCACCTGGAGTATTTTTTTTTTTAAAACACTGAAGTGAAAACTTTTTATTTGAATATTCAGAGAGAAGCTTGAAAAATAGAGCAGGCTGTTTTATTTCATCATTGAACTCTTCATTTCATAGATGGCTGCTGCAATAAGCAGCCTCTCCCTGTAATTGTGGTAGTGCACAGTCGCTGCTGTCTCAAGTTGGTTGTCTCATTTGAGATGGGAGTCAAAGTATCCTGTCTGTTTTAGCATTTAATCCCAACAGTTTAGAACAACCACAGTTTTATAAGCATATAATTCATCTCAGTTTCCTATGAAAGTTTCAAGGGTTTTCATGGTCATCCCAGTTTTCAAAGATTAACTTTACAGGTCACCAGAAGCTTATATGAACACCCTTTGTACATTTCCTCTCCATATTTTCCACCTCCCAGATTAGATACTTTCTGCTGTGTTGCATGTTGTACAGGTCAATACCATCCAACTTCTCACTTAGCCCTCTATTTAGAGGTCTATGTTGGCCAGTCTGGCTTTCAGCAGTGACGCAGTTTTATTATAATAATAATGCATTTTAATTTATGGGCATCCATGCCTGAAGCATCTTAACAAAAACAACTAAAATCTAAATGGCAATAAACAAAGGCGAAAGAGAGTTTGGAAGCCAAGAGCTTAAAATCCCTGCAAAACAAGACAGGAAAGGAAACCAAAAGTCAGAATCCTTGCCTAAAAAAGTGTTCTGGCATAAGCAAGAGACAGTGTGTTCCTGAGGCGAGGGAGGAGACCATCTCTTTTGACCTTCTAACAGAAAATGACCAACGACATCAGCTTGAATTACTGAGAAAGGGCACAGAGGTACAGGAGGTGGGTTTCCCTTACCTCAGAACCTCAGAACAAGGAACTTAATTGGAAAAGCCACAATAATATTGAAGTTATGTTGTCCAGCTTTGCTTCCCTGAAAAGATCCACTGCAAACCTATCTTTCCCTTCAGGTTTTGTTTCATTTGTTTGAAGACATAGCAACAGATGTCTTAAAAGGCTGTGATGGTCCTGCAGCATTTGAGCTTAAATTAGCTAATTTCAAGAATAGCTAGCTGTACTATGTATGCACACATATATAACTATAATACATATATATAGCTAACTATACTGTATATACAATAACTACATCAGAACCCAAAGGATTAGTAGGTTTAAGAAAAACACAGGTGTGTTAACATAGCTTCATAGCTTTTTTTTTTTTGTTTCTTCAGCAGCATTTTTTTAAATCAATCGTATTATTTCTGTGCCTCAAATGTCTGATCTGTGAAGTGAGAATACTTATCTGGTATGATGAAAAATACCATCAACATGGCAAATCTCCTCTTCTTCACTTAATTCTGTCTGCAGCAAATCCCAGACTTGGCTCTGAGCTCTGCCTTGTGGCACACTAAGCTCCTCTGATCTGCCAGGGTCCCTTCCAGCACCTTTCCTAGGTCAATTCAAATTTTAACAAAGCCCTTGACTGGAGGTTTTCTCCCTGCTTTGGAGGAGCTAATGCCAATTTTTAAAAAAATCTACTGAAATAACTTTAAAAAATGAGGCTTTTGGGTTTTCAGCCTGTAATTACAGCATCAGTTCCCTTTTATGCTTCTAAATTACAGAGAAGCAAACTGCCCTGTGTTCTGATGTTTTATTTTTTTTAAATTACTCAGTGGCTTTGTGGGGAAAGAGTAACTGAATATTTTTGGTGGTGTTATATAGGCGACGCCTTCCCCATTAGCCCTTAGGAAGTGATTCTTCCTTACTCCCTAAGGTTCACTTCAGGAGGAATGGAAATTAATCCACTTAAAGAGAAGTGGTAATAAAGAATGTCCCCTTTTCATGGTTTAGCCAGCTTGAAACAAACTCTTAAAAATGTGCACATCATTTTTAACAGAGGTTTTGTGTTAACGAGGATTAAGCAGGCTCTGTTCTTGCTTCAAAGCATAATTTTCCGGGTAGCCTTGCAGCATGGTTGGCATGGGTCTTGGCGCAAAGAATGAAACGGCGCCTTCGTGCCAGACAGCCAGAAATGTCACCCCACCTACCCTTGCTGGTTCATCCCAGCTTGGCACCCCCATGGCCCTGCACAGGGCCTTGCTCCAGCTGCATCACTCTTGCAGACACTGACATCTTTGCTGGATCCAGCTGTAGCCTGAAGAAACACGTTGAGATGTTTTTAGAGGTTATAGGGACTATTGATCCATCTTCAACAACAGTCAGCTATGTTACAACTTTCTGTGGAGGTCTTCCATTTTGCTGTTATTTTTCTCCCTTCTCTCCTATTTTAGAGTGTTTATCTTTCAGGTTTTCCCCTTTACACTAAGGACCTAGCTTTCATCTGATTGCCATGACAGCCTGTCTCACAGTTTACACCAGCATCTGTCCCCCAAAGTTATTGCACAGTGACAGGAGGGCTGGGTGGCAGAAGCTGGTTTGGCAAGGAGAGAGTGAAAAAAATCTGCAGCACTTTCATGTTTAAATATTTAATCTCTGCATCCAGAAAATGTCCAAGCTGAGGAGCTGCACACTGCTGGTAGAGCACACAGCAGGTTCATCCGTCCCACCAGTTCACTGGACTGTGTAGAATAGAATGGAATAGAAAAGAGTAAATTAGAATAGAATAGAATAGAATAGAATAGAATAGAATAGAATAGAATA
>QUSF01000001.1:55891586-55945150 GCA_003676055.1 Chloebia gouldiae
TAGAATAGAATAGAATAGAATAGAATAGAATAGAATAGAATAGAATAGAAATTAATAGTGTAGTGCATTTGGAAGGGACCTACAATGATCATTTAGTCCAACTGCCTGAACAATTCAGCACTGACCGAGTTAAAGCCTGTTATTAAGGACATTGCCAAAATGCTTCTTAAACACTCAAAGGCTTGGGGCATTGACCATCTCTCTAGGAAACCTATTTCTCACTGAAGAAGTACTTTCTAATGTCTAAACCTCTAAATGCCTAAACTAAACGTCCCCTGGTGCAGCTTTGAACTATTTCCACATGTTCTATCACTGGATACTAGGGAGAATGATCACCTCCCTCTTCATTTCCTTTCCTGAGGAAGGCATTCCTCTCCCAATTTATTCTTGTGCTTGGCATTACTTCATCCTAAAGTGAGGAGTCCAACACTTAAATTTTATCCCATTAGCCATAGCTCAAAGCTCCAATGTATCCACATCCTCCTTGCAAGGCATCTTTTCTCTGAAGTGACTCAATAATACGTCCCACTTCGCTATCATAGGCAAAATTTCTACTGGTGCACACAGCTGGGCTTACAGTGCATAGAGCTGGGCACTAAATGCACTCAAACATGCTTGTGCTGACTGTCCATCTCATGGAACCACTGTTCTCTGCCATGCCTTTCTTAACTTTCAAAGCCAGTTTGTACAGGCCTTTGCAACCAGCAGGTCGTGTATGACATTGCTGAAATGCAGTCACGGGTCCATAGCCATGAAATTGTGCCTATTCATGATGTTTTTTCCAGCATGGGAAATGAACAGCAGAGACGTGTCAAGTAGTAAGTTGTCTCAATTTACTGCTTGGTTCAAAGAAAACATGAAGCATTTCCTAGATTCTAATTTCTAAAACATTTCTCCAATAACTCATGGATTTTTATTTATTTATGGATCAGTAACTGGTTTGATTCATTTCTGCTGTTTTTTGCCCAGGCTGTTCTGTTGTACCTGGATGATGATCCAGTCAGACCATTGACTTTAATAAAGTGTAGGATTGTCTTTGGACCCCAGGCTTGCCAGATGGCAAAAAAAAATGAACACTTTCCATCACTTTTAGATTTTAATTTTCCTGGGCTATGGCAGTCATTTGAATTTACAAAAATTACTAAATCTCTGATTTACAGTCAGACCTCCTTATTATTTTAATATTATTTTTATTTTAAATTTACTTTTATTTCGTTTATTGTACTCAGTTTACACATACTCTAAAGTCCTGCTTCCTCCCAGGATTAACTTAATATTGTTTTGTGTCAGCCTCATGGAAACAAGGCTAGATGAAAATTAATTCAATGGTTGTGACACACAAGTCAGGAAAATCTCATAGGCTGTGGAATTCCATTTTTTCTGGGATTATAGAAATTGTATTATAAATGATAGTGCAGTGTGGTGAATCATATATTACTTGTAATGTGCTTTTGACTGCCTTTGTATGACTATGTATGTGGTTAGGTTTCATGTGTTTTGTCATTGCAGCGTGGAGCAATAAAATGAGAAAGAAGTAATCATTCTCTATGGCATCTTTAACGAAATCTGGCTTTTCCTTTGATAACCTCCAGGAAAAATCACTATTCTCTGTCCATCTTGCTACAGCAAAAAACAAGTCCACAACACCTTCAGGTCGTTATGTTCCATTGTTGCAACACCGGGATTAAATTTTGACCCAAATAGCAATTGTTCAGTCCCTTGTAAAACACAGGAAACAAGAGAGAGCTTTCACAACTGTAGATAGGGACAACATTTGAATTTTGGCCAGCAAATTTGCAGAGGTGTTTTTTTCCACAAAGAGCCCAGTGCTTCCACAGGCACTGCTCAGCAGAAGGGGATGATTTTGGCTGCCCAGCCCAAATGTCCATTCAGGCTGTGCCTGTGCTTGCCCGGATCACATGTTCACACACCCAGGCACAGCCCTGAGATGGCCCTGCTGGGACAGAGACCTGCTGCACTGGGGGAGGGCTGACAGGAGCAAGGCCAAGCAGCAGCCCTGGTCTGTGGCAGCCCCATGCAGCATGCTGCTCACTGAGCACCTGGGGCTATTGTGGGTCAATTGAGAAACAAATGTTGAAAAGGGTTCTGTGGTGCTTGGCCACTCATCCTCATGCTGGTTCCAGGAGAGTCTGCAGGGGGTGAGCAGGGACTGCAGTGCTGGTGCAGAGGGCATCTTTCTCTCTGGTGCAGGGAAAGGGACAGCAGGAGAGAGCAGAAAGCTGGGAGATAAATATAATGGAAAGATAGAAGTTGGGGGGAAACTTGTGTTAGTTCACCTAATTCACCACTATTACCACAAACTCAGATTAGTTTATTCAGATTGTGGCGCCTAAGGATTTGGTTGTCAACTAATGTGTGAGAGGGAGAAGTGAAAGATGTGGTGGTGGTGAGATATGGGAAGCTTGAGGACTGACACTACAGGGACATCCCTGGATTACAGGAAGACACAATGGTGTGTGAGTGGGAGAGGTGAATAGAAATGTGTAGGGGAAGGCAAAAGGCCTTCTGTAGTCTGGCCAAGGCACCAGAAACACAGAGTACCCTCAGGCTGCTTGGGACATCCATAGGGCTTAGGGTTGTTCCCAGTGCTTGTTGTGTCCTCAGCATGGGGACAGTCAGGACTAGCTGTTACTTGCCCAGCTGAGGCTGGGACATGGCTTAGAGGCCACCACTGCCAGAGACCATGTCTGTATGTGGGCAGGACATGCTCCAAACCCCTGTCCGAGTGGGACAAGGGGGTCGTACTTCAGGACAGACAATGAAAGAAGGCATTTAGCCATATTTGGGGGATGTAACTTCGAGGAATATCATTCAGTCTTGCAAAATGATTCTTTGTAATAGGTGAGTTTGATGTGTCAGTAAGAAAACCAGTGTTAATCTCCATTATATTTCTGAAATACTGGTTTAAATTGATCAAGTTTGAATTAGAGTTTCATTGCTGATGGGAGCCACAGAGTGGGAGAAATTATGATCTGGTGCCAGAATCAATTCTTGATTCCTGTGTGATCCAAGTGTTTCCAGAGAGATGCACTTTCTCTATCAGTTCAAAGAGAAGACTTGGGCATTATATGAGATCAAGAGATAAATATATGCTTTCTTCCTGGCGGAAAGGAGATTTGTTTTGCAGAATGGCCCAAACCATGACTTTGTCATCAGACCTTCATGCAAGAGTGACTGGCATAGTCTGTACAGACTGTGCTCACCATTTTTGACTATGAAGAAGACAAAGAAGTATGCTGATAGCTTAGATTTTCCAGTTGCACAGGAGTCACAGAGCTGTTAGCATCTCAGAAAATGGTTTTATTGGTTTCCTCCTTGCTGTAGCAGTTCTGTTCTTTCAAAGAGTCAAAGTAGATGAGATAACCAGAAGTGGCAAAGGGAGAACAAGACAAATGAGTGAAAGCAAAAAATTGTAAAAGACTCCAAGCCACACTTTTAATCTTCTTGGAAAATAAATTTCAATGCCTAACTTCACCCTAATGACTTGTTTCTCCAAGCATTTGGGTATAGATATTTTAATGAGATGATGGAGTGGAAAATATGACGCAGTCAACATATTGTGTATCCCTTCATGTTAAGGGAAAATTTTATGATGATGTGTAGATAGATTATCACTTGCTTATGAGGAAGATTTAATAGACTTCTGGTTTGCCATTGGAATAAATGACTCTGCAACAAGCTTGGGTCTATTTGCAGGCCTGTGGTGCTTTTACAACAGTAGCCAGTACCTTACTGAGAGCTGAGTCCAACAGTAAAAACATGAAAGACAGCATCATGGCCTCTGGTTTCATTGTTGGAAGAGCTGACTGGATTTTATCTTGAAAGGAGATGAGAAACATACAGAGACAAACAGCGCAGACTGAGATGAGCGCAATAAATTAGGCCATGTTACATTTCTTGAAGGCATCTCAGTAAAAACTAAATAAACATCACTATTAATTGGGAACTATGCTTTTAGGTTCAATTACGTCTAAGCCAGTTTTTTTGTGAAACAGTTTAAGGACTTCCTAAGTAAAAAGATGATGTTAGTAACATCAAGGCTGACATAAAAGCTTTGTTATCACAAATGCATTTTTTGCTTCTCAGCATATGCTGTTTCTGAAGTCTTGCCTTCTTAGGCAGGAATAAGATCAACAGTAATCTGTTTTGTTGCTCATTTGGGTTCTGCTTTTGGATAAAAGAGACATAAGATCCCAAAGTGGTAGTGTATGGTGAGCACCATCAAGGAATATTGGGGAAGGTTATACAGGTGTATAGAGACATGTTAACATCATCATGTTGCATAGCTGAGACATTATTTGGCATGCTAGTTCATGCCCATGAAGGTCAGTTAATCCAGAATTATAGAGAGTATTATCAATGTTCTTTATTGAAATAGATGACCATAATTCAACACCTTGGAGCTCTAGGAAATACACACAAAATGTATCCAACATGAGTGAGGTCTGTATTTCATATTCAGTCCATGGACTTGAAGATTGTTCTTCCCCATTGTAAGTGCCTTCACACCACATTATTGTCTTTCTTTGGTTAACACTCTCTCAGTCTTTCCTATTTTGTTTTATACCAGCAGTGGTATCTTTCTGGGAGCCAAGGACTTGACTTCAGATCTCTCACACCCCAAATATGTACCTTTACAAACAGTTATGGAAACTGATCAGCCTGTTTTCACTGGAAATTCCAGGTAGACACTGCAAAATTCTTCCCAAGAAAGCTGGCATGCAACCTCTCACTGAAATGGGTTGCTTTTGAAAATACTGACTTTCTAACAAAATGGAAAATTCCATGCTGGTCCTGTACTTGCAGAGATGCTGATATAAGTGCACTTTGCCCGAGTGGACAGTGCAGAAGTGCCTAGGACCCCAAGAAAATGAGAAGGAAAAAACCCCAACCCAACATCACAAATCAAGAGAAAAGTTAAATGTGAACCCATCATTCATAACATGCCACGAGCATTGTGGTCAGCCAGCAAGACAAGGTGACAAGTTACACTTCTGTCTAAGCTTTATGCTCACTTCTGATGAGCAAAACAACATACAGTGTTGGTCTGTTCCCACCTTTATTTGTCTGGAGTCCCTTTGCGACTGGTAATCAGATCCTTAGAGCCTTCTGAATCAGACACATCAACAGGTCTTCGTCACCTCTCTTTGTTTTCAAACTTTTCTGATTTGTCTCAAATTTTCTTTGCTTTACTTCCCTGTCCCACTTACCAAAGGCTACCTGCCACTCACACTGGGGAACCTGCATGCACAGACACCGAGAAACAAATTTTATGTCTAAAGAACATACTGAGAAAGAATTTCAATAGACATTCATATACTTCCTATACTCAGTTCCTCCATACTTGGCTTCCTCTTGTCCATTTTCCTCCTCTCTTGCCTGCTTCTGGTCTAATCTGCAAATTATTTTCATGGGCTATGCAAAGCACTACACCAAGGAGCAAATAATCACAGGACTGTTTAAACTGGAAACAAATAAGAATAGACAGCCAGGTAAAAGACACCTTATTGGCTTTCTTGCAAGAAAAAGGAGATACTTAGTCATTTTTAAAGCACTGCAGTGTAAATCTTACTAAAGGGAAATGATCTTATATTATGCAGAAGCACTAATGCACAACCACAGGATTTAAGTAAAGCCAAAGTCAACAGGAATAATGAGGGGAATTCAACATTTGTATAAGACTGTAAAATTATGTCTGATGGGAATCTGTTGTTTGGTTGTTTTTTTTTTTTTTTTTGAAGAAATATTAAACCAGCATGTTTTTAAAACCATCTGGGAGTGTTATTGAACACAACTCATAAAGAGTGCTGATGAGAAATGGACAGACCAATACACAGAGGGGAATAGGGAAGTGATATAACTCTTCTAATACCTAAACCCATAGACAGAATAGTAGAGAGTTCCAGACTCCTGGTCTGCCTGTGCTGAGCAAAAAAATGGCACAAGCAGTATGGACATTCAGCACTGTCTCACAGTGGCCTTGACTGAACTAGAGTGCCTCAGTTCAGTCAAGGCCACTCTTGCTACAGCTGGTTAAGTGGAACAAATCTCTACCACCAGACTGGAGAGCTTGAGATCCAGGGTCAGGCAAATGGATTTATCATATCTTACTAAATAGAAATTGCAACAGAAGCTCTACTGAATTGCCTTCTGGAGCATCTTGCAGAGCTGTTTCACTTGAATTCTGAAACCATCTTAATTCTTGTATTTCATTACATGTTCTCCATGTAAACAGATTGGCAAGACTGAACTGTCTAATGAGGTAGAATCCCTTAATCTTAAATCTCTGGAAGCTTCTACTGGAAAAAAGGCTTTTGTGAGAAATAGTTTAATTCTTAATTCATTTTTATCACTACTTAATCAGAAAAAGAAAACATGAAGGAAGTATAAAGACTTTTACTTAAGCTTGTTTTATATAAGTAAATGAGGAATTTTCTTGTAAATTGTTTTCACTAAAACTGAGAGTTTAAGGATTATTTAATAGCAAAATCAAGATACACAATAGTGCAATTCTGAAAATACCTAGTGTCTATTTCTGAATATTGAGCTGAACATATTAGATCAGCATTAGAATTTCAGGATTTGAACTGAAGAATTAGGACTGTAAAATTTAGCAATCACTCCAACCAAGCTAAAATGTCACATTAGTAAAGAAATGAAATGCTTAAAATAAAGCCAGGCTGTATTTATCCATTTACTTTAAAACAACTTTTGTGCATGTGTTAACAATGTGGACAGCGCCTTTGGAATAACAATCCTTGTGAGTACTGGGTGTGTAACAGGAAGGATTTTTTTTTTTAATGTTCAGTGGAGAAAATAGAAAGATTTGTCCACCCTGATGCTAAAAATACAGAATAATTATCATCTGAGGCAGGTGCACTTCTGACCTAAACATACATGCACACCATGTATTTTCAGGTCCTCTTTGTTAGAATAAAGAGATTATTTTTCCTCAAGTACAGATTTTTAAAGCAGATACAAGTGGCTTTCCTGGAGAGGAAAAAACAGTCCCAGAGAGGCAGAAGGAAATGGAGTCTAGATGCATTTGACAGCTTGTTGCACTGTTGCTTCCCCAGTGACTGTGAAGCATGTGCCACCTCCCCTGTGGAGATGGTGCCAGGTGATCTGGGCCATGGTGATATAGGCCTACACCATGTATGGCCTCTGCTTCTTCTGGCCAAGTCCAACATAGCACAGAGATACACTATAACATTCACAGAATCACAGAATCACAGTATGGCTGGGGACAGAAAGGACCTCTGGAAGTCAACTGGTAAATGCCCCCCCTTCAAACAGGGCCACCTAGAGCCAGTCATCCTGGGCTGCATCCAGAAATGTTTCAAATACTTCCAAGAACGGAAACTCCAAAACCTCCCTGGGTAATCTCTTCAGAGTTCAGTCATCCTCACAGTAAAAAAAAAAAAAAAAGGTGTTTTTTTTTTTCTTCTTTTTTTCATGTTCATAGGAGAATATGGATAAAACCCCTGATGTTCATAAGGAATCTCCTGTTTTTCAGTTTGTGCCTATTGCCCATTGGGACATTCTGTCTGGAGTCATATAGTAAATAAATATATGTAAAGTCAATGCTTATTCAGCCTGCATATTTTTGGTGAAAGAAGGTGAAATTTGCTGCTTTCTTCCTTCTGCTTGGATTCTGGTTCAGTTTGTCAGTGTGTTTCACTTCTACTTTCCTCCTTTCCTTCTCAGGGTGCAGTTGTGGTCTTCACCTCTAAGTATCCAGGTCACCAATGGCCCCCTCTGGAAGAGCTCTTTTATGACCAAGAGAGTATCAAACACTCATGAGATGACCCTTGTGAGAGCTACAACACAGCATCATATTCCAAACTGCTCCTTTAATTATACTGATTCCTATTTTATCCTTGCTCCATCACTATTTTCTACTCTTCTTGCAGTCCCAGTCTTCTGCACTTCCCTCAGACCTCTTTTTCTTCTCAGCCATTTTGTAATAGAAGATTATTTAGCATGAAACTGCTGTTCAGCATGGACAATTGGATGAACTGCCTGCAGAAGACACATTTCAGACTGCTTCTCCATGTCCATGGAGCCAGTAAGACTTCAGACTGAAAACACAGTTTGTTTTTTTTTTTTCCACCTCACTGAGGAGTGCATGGCTGGGAGAATAAAGATGGGAGAGGGTTTGGTGTACTTGGTCATAGACACCGGGGCAGAGCTGAAAGCCTGGACCCTAATCACAGGTGTGCTGGATTCAAAGGTGACTCAGATGCAGGATGTAGGTCTGGGCTCAAATATCTTCACTGTGCCAGCTCTTCTGAAACATTTCATCACTACATCATTCCTCATCATCTATTCCAGGGCCACAGGAAGAAGGACAAGTTACACGCTGCAAGTGTAAAGGCCTTTTTTGATTCAGGACAGTGTGAATGCACATAGGCTGCTAAAGCATAAACATCAGCAGTTATTAAAAAAATGAAGGACCTTTCTTCCAGAAATGGCTAAGTAACTGATTTCCTTCATGCATGGTCTTTCCATGCATGAATTATTCATTTGTGTAATAAAAACCAGTTACACTTCTGAGAAAGAAACAGTCTTACACAATGGCAAAGAAAGGCCACTTTCACTGTTTGTTGAACATGAATTTTGTCTGAAATAAAAAGTAACGGATAACTCAAGTTAAAAAAAAGCCATGTAAGAATGTCTGTATTTGAGCTGTTTTGAAGGTAATCAACACCCAGTTTTTTCTCTCACTCAGTAAGAAAAGCTCCTTTAATACCTTCTGCCAACTCTCTTAAAAGTTTGGCTTCTCTTCTGAAGAGATTCAGGAGTGCAGGCAAAATCCTTCTTACTTGGCAACTTTGGGCCCTATTTGTTTTGGATATGATCGTTAGTGGGTTTGATTCACTAATCTGACTTTATTAAGAGTCTGTACAAGGTATTCCACAAAGAACAGCCTGCAAGACAGAGAAAAACAGGGATGCACCAGGGACAGCGGACCTACACAAACCGAACCTACCATAATGTAACAAAATCGGGGCTTTTTAAAAAAATTGTCTAAGCCAAGGGTAAATGAGTTCATTTTATTCCTCACAGTCCTCTCAGGCAGAAGAAGGCAACCGATAGAAGAGACTTGCTACAGTCAGAAACCTAGGGATATCTTCAGTCCCCATTTCTCTAGTCTTTCTTCACTGTAGGGAGTTTTAAGCCAGTATTTTTTGTCCTTTTTGCACAGAGCAACTAAATAGTTCTGTCTACGTCTCCTAAGTTGTATGTGACAGTGCCTGCTAAAGGAAACCTGTTTGGCTACCATTTAAACTAAGAAAATAGATCCACAATACATTTACACTGTGTAAGACAGCACGTTTTTTTTTGTCCCCCTGCCTTCTAAGCAAACAGATCAAACCACTTTGTAACTATAAACAGACACAATTTACACACAATTTAATTATTTCTGAAGGTTTAAATAATTTTCCCCCTAATTTTAGAGGTATATATAACTTTTGTGTGAACAGAAACCACTCCACTTACTGCAGTCAAGTAGAGTTGACATCCATGTTACACTTCAGCTCATCTCTTATGCTTTGAAAATAAAAACAGGATTATGAAAATAATGTATGTTTTTTCCCCTTTGTTTTAATTTGAAATGCTTTCAATTAAACATACTACATTTGCTTTTGTTTCACTTGGTGGGGGATTAACTTCAAATAAATAAGTCTTTTCAGAAGGAAAAGATTAGTTTAACCTCTTGTTTTGAATTCAAAAGTGCTTTCAAATTTTCCTGTGTGAATGATCTAAACTCTTTGACTTACAGCTGGGGTTCCCTCAACTCCTGGTGGCAGAGGAAGGGGATATTTCGCATCAGATGAAATCTTTGAACCCCTCTGGGCTCTGCCCACCTGTGGTTTCAGTGGGCTCTGTGAGTGAGGTAGTGCTGTGCCTGTGGGAAGGAACAGAGCAGAGTGCCAGACAGAGTGCCAGTCACTTAGTGACCATCGAAGCCAAAACTCCCTCTATGGCCATATTCAAATAAACTTTGGTGCCAAATCTTTCTGAGCACAAAGCCATTGGACTGAGCAGAGAAATTTGAAATGTTCACTGCAAATTGACAGAGACAATATGAAATAACTTTGCTTCTCCACTTGCAGCATACTGATATTTAATCAAGCATTTAGAAGAAAACCAAACTGTTGACTCAGGGTGAGCTGGTGAAGTGACCCATGGACTTAAGATGAGATTACTTTTTTTTCTCTCTTCTTGCCATCAGCAAGCAGCAAGCAGGCACTAACCCTTTCCTGGGCTTCCTGCTGCTTCCAGAAGCAAGTAACCTAACAGGAGTTCCCAGAGGCTGCTCCTTAGTGGTAACTCCTGATTTGTCCTCTAGCTGGAAATGCATCTTCAGATATTAGACAGTTCATTCATTATTCTTTCATATTACCCCAGGCCTCTTTCTACTGGTGGAGCCCTAGCAGCAAGAAGACAATGTTGATTTGGGGTAGGCTGCAGAGCCCAGTCATTCATTTATACTGTCAGTAAATGGAAAAAGCTATAAATCAAGGTATACTGCTGTGCAACATCAGTCTGAGCAAGACCAGGCATCCACTGAAATTTCTGTTCACAGAGAAATTCACAAGAAAAGAGGAACTGAAGCAGGGTTCACAGAAATTTTGCAGAGACTAGACTGAAACCAGACACATTAGCATAACCCAGAAAGTTTTTGGATAATCAGGTGTCTGTCTCTGTGGACTCAAAATTCCCCTCTGGCACAACCAGCCAATGTTTGCCTGGGAGGTAGAAGTGAAAAGCCAGTGGATCTGAAATCTGAGCTTCCACAAGAATGTCTCTGGTCGGTGCTCGGCGGTGTCCTGGGGGATGAGAAGGCTGGGAGGCAGGATGTCGGCTGCTGGGCTGGCTCCCAGGGCTGCGGCATCGCTCGGGTAATCCCGCGTGGTATAGCTGAGCTAAAACCAACCTGTGTCCGTTTCTTGTCAGCCCATCTTTCCAGAAGCAAGATTTTCTTACTCTGAATAAATACCAAAATAGTGTTTTCCCCTTATAATTCTTTGTCTGAACACTGTAGCCGAAAATATTTCCTTTTGGAGCAATGACTATCTTTGCTGGCAATAACTGCACTGGCAGTGATACAGACTGGCTCTATTTTAATTGCCTGTGGCAATTTAATTTTTCAGTAGGTCCTTCCTTTAAAACATTTACAAATCTCACAGAAACAAGTAAGCCTCGGACATGTGAAAAATTCCAGGCATAAACCTTAAATCATAATTAAAAAAGAAATATAAAAATAAGACGTATTTTCATGCCTGATATGAGCCTGAAGATTGCCTTTTATTTTTCCAAATAAACTGTGCACCCGAAGCCATGATAAATAACACATAAATAAAACCATGCCATAATTCAGATGCAAGAATTCAGAAGCGGCAGTTCTAAAATGTTAATTTAAAGAAGGATTTTCTCATCCATTTCAGGTTTTACTCAGAGAATGAAGTACTATAGGGCGTTCAGAGTCTGATGGAGAGAAAGGAGAGGAGGACCTTTTTCATGGATTGGAATAAAAGCAGAGTTATGTAACTCCTGCAATTTAAAATTCAACTCTGAATTTGTATTCCCTAGGCACAACACACTGAACCTGAATAAAACAAATTCATGCAGATCAGCTAAAGCCACGACCTCAAATGAGTCTAACCTCACTCTTCTTACAGTATGACTGCATTCATAAGGAAACATAAGACTGACTTTTCTTCATTCTTGTTTTCTCATTTCTATTGCTTTCTTCTTCTTGCCTGAGTAATGTGACTGTCCAAACTCTTCATATCAGAGTTCAGTATTGAACCAGTGAGTCAGCATCCTTTCCCACAAGATTCAGTACTTGGGATTTTTCAGGGAAACACTGCCAGCTTGTTATGTCTCAATGGGAACTTTTTGGAAAACACCTTACATTTGGAACATTAAAAACAACCGTTGAGCATTATGTAGATGAGGGCCAAGGACCCATTATCTTCCCAAAGGATACCTTACCAAGAAGGTAGTAAATTGCCCAGGAGGTGGGGAAATTACTCCAAGCCCTCCTCCAGTGTTGGCAAGCGGCTCCCTTCAGGCGTTTTAGGATTGAACATTAACTTAGTCTAGAGAGAGTGAAAAGTATCTCCAGGGCTGAATTTGAAATCCAGCATTCTCCTACAGAAAAAGAAAATAAATGGCTATTAAAGAACTGTAGTTTTTTTTTATTATTATTCGTATTGTTGTAATTATTTTGATTTCATTTATAAATAGCCAGCTCTGGAAAGACACATTTATTTCTACAGTTAAACTTTTGTGCGAATAGTATCTCTGGAGCATAAGAGCGAACCCAGGAAACTGCTGATTAAATACTTACTGTACTGAATGGGATTCTAAGTATTTTAACCTTAAGTAAGGCTAACCAGGCAATGGGACTGATGCTTTTTTTGTGTGTGTCAGATTTATTGTTGCTTCAGCAAAACTGGAGCATGTGTCTTACAATACCTATACTGTGGGAGCAATGATGATTCCTCACAGGGCTGTATTTTCCTAGCATAAGGGTTTTCCAAGTCATTACGCTACATATAATCCAGGCTTTTTGTTTGTCAGAATCCTTTTACTTTTTATTCTGTGCGTGTTTGAGTTTGTCCTATACCCCTCAGGATTACACTATGGGATGTTGCAATAACCACTCTCTTATCATCATATAAGAGGGTGCAGGGAATATTTTGGGGGAATAGGTGCAATTTCTGCACTTCCAAAGCAGCTTATAAATACATAGGACAGAGCAATAGCAAAGTGCTCTGCCATCCTGAGCCTTTGCAGTAACGAAATATTTTTTGTAGGGTTGGTTATTTAGAGTGCAGTAGCTCTGTGGTTAATTGCTGCTCCTTGCAGCCTCAGTATGTACCTTGCATATTTTCTGCATGGTGACATGAGGATGACAGCATGGCTGAATGGGAGAGGGGTAAAAGGCAATTGAAGAACAGAGCCTCCCCTCTCTGTCAGAGCAGGGGAAACAATTGCATCAACAAACTGAGCAGCATGAAAGCAGAAAGAGCTGTAATAGGGCTATTGTGTGATTAGAAAGGTTTTAAGGGAGTGAAGAAGATGGGACATGAACAGTCAGACCTGTGTGTTTCACCCAATACTGTTCCTTTTGAAATTAATTTCTTTGTGCATGTAGAAATACTCTGTAATTAGTTTAACTGAAGAGAACACTAAATTAACAATAGTTAACTCAGAGTTTGAATTCATAGAGCTGTACAAAGGGGTTTTGATACTTCCCTGGTTGCAGCTTCTGGACATTGCTTTTTGTCTGAACAGACACATTTTTTTCTATGCCTGTTTAATGCAAATGCAGTTCCTGCCTGCCCATTTTTCTATGACTGTTTAATATGCACTCAGCCACTGGTGTGGCTCCACTCCAGGATGGAGGCTGGCGGCTGATGTGTCCTGCCCTGTCTTCCGGCTGTCAGGGCCCCTTCCCAGCAGTGGTGAGTAGGATCCCCTGAGGCTGGGGAGGAAGAAGTTCTCTCCTGTTGCCACCTCCCTTCTGTGTGTGCTGTTGGACAAGGAGAGGTAGACATCAGCAGCTCCAGGTGTGGCAGGAAAGTGAAGCAATTATGTGCACCCAAAGGAATCACTCACCTGGATTGTACCCCAAGGGAGAGCCAGGCTGTAGGACCAAGTTTCACTAAGACAGTGATGAGGTGGGAAGGCAGGGACCCAATTTCAGCACACAAACCTTTGCAGCAGTTTCCTTGCTGGGACTGAACTCCCTTGTGCTGCGTTTAAATCGCCAAGTCCATGGAGGGTACAGAGAGACCCTGTGAGAATCAGTCAGTCATCAGTTCTACAGCTGGGCATTGAACCACTTTGATGCTGCCATTGCTTGCCTGTGAGCATCTTCTATCATCAACATCACTCAAATACTGCTATGGGGTGTTTGTCAATAACTGCCGAAGCAATCTCTTCTGAGTACTTGGCTCTTGTGATTGTTTCAAGAGACAAAGTCTGCTTTTGAGGCACTAAGTGCAAAATTTTTCTGCATAATTCTTCCGTCTTTTGAGGTTTCAACATGTCAGTCTTCTCAGACTTTCAAAAACACTTCCCAACAGCAGTAACTACCCATTCATTCCTTGTATCCCTGTGTTGGGTCCCAACCCACGTGGCGTCAAACCAAGCTGCTTCTCTCTAGCTCCAGAGACGGGAATAGCCCAGTTTCCCCACGGCTCCACCAGCTTGCCAGCTCCTCTTAGTTTGTTTTGCTGCAATCCAAAAAACACACCCTACTTTGAGCATTGACACATCTCCCAAGTGTGGACACCCCTCCCAAAAATGTGAGCTTATGTTAGTCTTCCCTAACTGCGGCCAGGAGAAAGAAAGAGGCTTCTGCAAAACTGCTGGTGTTTAAGCACCTTGGTCTTTGATGTCTCAGTATCTCCTCTTCAAAGAATGCAAAGACCCAATCTACTTCTTACTGATACTGAATTTCCATTGTATTAAATGGCATTAATCATCCTTTAGGTTGTGTTGTTTCATTCATCTAAAGTTCCATAGGCAGAGCTGTAGCACAACCAAAATGCCAAACCACTGATACTGTCAAGTAGATGGAAATTTTGTTTTGTCTGCTGACAAAGTTCTGCATATGCAGAATGAGATATATCTTATTTACCAGAAAAATTATTTATTTATTTAAAAGAGAATGAAGATTTTCCTTCTTAGATAAAGAAATAAAGGCAAAAAATATTCTACAGAAAGTTCTGTCTTCACCATTATTGAACCACACCCTGTCTTCTTCATAGAAGAAATATTGCCAAAGCCACAGTCTTTCATCATGTGGCTCCTTTTAAATAACCTCCTAGGTACTAAAGGTCAGGATGATTTAAAAAAAATTGCCTGGTAGTATGAAAGAACTTTTTTTAAATGCAAAAAGACAAACAGAGGAATCCTACGCAAACTTGCCATAAATACAAGGGATGAAGATGATGATGAGTGGAATAAATTACCTTCACATTGTGTTCATCTGCTTTATTTTGTCTCAAGTTTTGTTCAGTTCAAAAGTCTAATATAAAAATAGAATTATTCAATTAATTGCAATTCTGCATCCATTCTTATAATTTATAATACTTTCCCATAGATTTGTCCTTGAACTCCACTGGGAATAGTTATACAGTGACCACAGCCATAGCTTTCTATATATTTTTTGTCTCCTCACTACTGAGCTTATTGCCAATATTACTTCATCTAACTAAGGTAAAGGAAGAAAAATGAAAAACTCTTTTTTCCAATTATTTTTGTCCAATTTTTATTGCTCCATGTTATTTCAACAAAGAAATATTTTGAAGGGTGGGCCTCTCCCATATTTGACATCTGTCCAAAATTGAATAGTTTCCGATAGTCTGCAGAAATTACTGGTACTTTTTTCTATAAATATTTTCTTATTTCTGAGCCATTGTTTTGAATTACTTTAAGGCTGACAATTTGCTCACTTTGAATGTGATTCATGAGCAAACCAGACACCTCTGCTTTGGATGTGGCAATGCTGACCCATATGAGGACAGGCAGGGTGGGTGCCTCAGGGTGCTGAAGGGATAAGTTGCGTTCCTGGTGTAAGGTGTGTGAGCACCAGCGTGTGTGTGAGTCTGGGTGTGGTGTTTGGTTTTGGTGTTGTGCCCATTCCCAACCATTGCTTTCAAAAATCATTATTCAGTTCTCTATGCTGTTAAAAAGCTATCTAATACCTGGCTTTATTTTTAAAACATTCATTCTATAGCAGACTATGCTATTGATTTTTACTCACAGAGCATTCCTGGGCCATAGTCAGGGACCAGGGCAGGGTCTACTGTGCTTGGTGATGTGTACAGCATAAAAAAATATAATTGCAGAACTTAGTGTCTAGCTTCTTCATTAATTTCTGGGAGAGACTGCCTTGATGGAGGACAAGTACATATTAAAAAAAAACATTTAAAAAGCAGGGTTGTAAAAGATTTTGGAATCATAAGGTTGTGCTTTAAACCCATGATATTTTTTGATAGCTCAGGGTTGTTTCCATGTTTCAAGAACAGAGCTGGGCAGACGACACCTAAAGAACCTGCCTTAAAGCCCATCTCACTGTCTCCCTCAAACTGTCTCCCGAAACTGCTTTTCCTTTCTCTCAGTGAAGGGGAAGCGTACAGGACAGGACAGCACAATCCCTGCCCCTGTCTGGGGCAGCAGAGACAGCACATTTCTATTGCTTCCTCATTCCTCTACTCCTTTCTTTCCCAAGGCAAGGCCAGCCTCACCTCTGGCCAGAGGATGGCGAAACATTTGCTTCCTGTGTCCCAGCAGCCAGGATGGGAGGAGAGCAGGCACTGTAACCCTGGCAGGTCAGGGCACCCTGGGCATAAAATCCATCTTCAAGTCACCCCCAAGGCCCAGCTCTGGTTGTTTGTCCCCAGCCCTCACACCTCACAGTTTCCTCCCTACAGCAGCATTTCCTCCAAGCCAGGGACACAGGGACCCCTCTCCTACCTGCTGCCCATTGCACATCTTCTTCCTCCTGCAGCCTTTCTTATAAAACAAGCTACCACCCCCAAACCCACATTTTTTTCCAAGCTTTCCTCCCACTTTCTGTTTGCCTCACCCTCTCCCTCATTATCCTGGGTCTTGCTTTTGTTTGTCTTGGCTATTTTGGGCTGGAGGCTCTTTGGGGAAGGGAATACGGTTTAAATGTCTCCTGCTCAGGATGTGTTTAAGTCATTCCAGCTGAGTGAAGCTAAATTCATAAATGAGGCACAAACTGGCTGAGAAGTGTTTATCTGGGCATGGGCAACTGATTAACTGAATCAGCTTTAAGAGGTATAATTCATTAAGCATATGTAACATTGTGTTTAGGGGGAAAGGTTTAGCATTAGTTCAGTTTAGCATTGAACTATAACCTGTGCCTATTTTGAAGGCATAGGTTATAGTTCAGTTCTAAAATTTCCCAGGAAATCCAGTCCAGGCCATACTCTACTGTAGTGAAGCACAGCATGTTCACCTGGTAGTTATAGCTTAAACTGTAGGCTCTGGCACCAAGCACCTGCTTCACTATTGTCATTCCTAAGGGACCACAAACACTAAATTGTTTACAATGAGAGTTACGTATAACTACTTGAAAAATAGAAGTATAAATGTATAAAATAAACCCCATGTACTAAGAAGCAAATGTGCTTTTCTCTAGAGGGTTCTATCTCTCTTTTTAAATTATAGTGCTACTTGATACTAGAACTATACTATCAATTTAAAAATTGTTGTATATCTAGAAAGGATTAAGATGATATTGTTTACAAGGTGTGTGTGAACTTCATTTTGTTGCCAGTAAGATCATTATTCTCACTTTAACACCTAGAACACCCCAAACCTCCACACCTGTCAGAGTCATGGAAACATCTGGTATCTGTTTTGCAAATTTGAGAGTCTGTTGCTATAATCTTTTAATTACACATAAAACCACTTTCTGTTGTACAAGTATGTAAATTATCCCAAATGAATCAACACAAAACTAGGAATTTTTTCATGTTCAGCACCATTTCTCAACTACACCAATAAATGAGATGCTAATAGCACGTGAAATTTAAAAGGGAGTTTATTCCTTTTGATAAAAAAGTGATGTGAGAATTCAGTGAAAAATGAATGCCAAGTATTTTAGATCAACATGTCTCATTTGTATTTGCTATGTGGAGAGCAATTCTGATGAAGACCCATCGTATCAACCAGAAATCTCTCTCTCATTCTTTGCTTAAGATCCTCTCATCTGTAATAGAATATTTGTCATACAAGGCTAAATGCTTATGGATTTCCTTTCGTGACACAATGGAAAAGTATATGTTGAATATTCAAGCTCTGTTCACACAGTTTAAAGAAAAAAACCCAAGAGTACAGTCTTTCTCTGAAGCCACCAAAGCCTTTGGCCTGCATTATGAATGACCACTGGTCCTTAAAATTGTGCGCATTTGACAATGACACTCATCCACTGTCTGTTCTGTTTTTATGGGGCTCAGGGCTTTGTAGGTGCCTCATTCTGTAGCTCAAGGAAATGGTAAATGACTATTTTTTATGTGACCTCTCTGTGCTCCCTTCCTTTAAACACAGTGGCAATATGTGAGGCTTTCCAAGCCTGTCAGGCCCATGCATCATCTTTCCTCCATGAAATTACAAGCTGTGGTTAGGGCAAAGGTTGTGAGCTCTCCAAGAATGTCACTGGGCCAAGAGTGGTGCTGGGCCAAATGTATCTGTGGAGTTGTAATCGGTCATATCACAACCACCTGGGCCTTTTAGACTGGAACCATTAAGACTTTTGTAGCTTCATCTACACCTTTGCAGTGACCATGAAAATCCAGTGCTGATCAATATTTACTTGGTTCACATATTAGCTACTAGGCCAGACAGGGAGTAGCAGACACCCAAGCCCAAGATAAAGTGCCAAATCCACATAGTCTGTCTTTGTAATTAATTCCTACTTTAGAATCAAGAGTAAAACACCAGTCAAAAACTAAACTGAAAAATTTAATTGCTTTATAAAATAAGATTATGAAATTCTATATCAAAATCCAGCTTCTTAAATATGGTACATTCACTTCCTCACAGAATACTTAAATATTCAGGTCACTTGAGCTATATTTTCACCGTATTTGAGTTAAAATCATTGGATAAATTAAAACATCCTTACCAAAAGATACCACAACTTATACAAATAATACTAAGCAATAATACATTTTTTAAATACAAACTGTAAAGAAATTAATAACTCTTAAGGCATGCTACAAAATTTTGCCAGAAAAATATATGGAATCATATTTGTTTAACTAGAAAATATACAGTGTGCTTTCCGATTTTCTTCCTAAAATTCAGTCTCATATCCATTTAACTTAATAAATATGTACAACAAAAATGTTTATTCCTTGAGGAATATAAATAGCAAATACTGGAGTAGAGCCTGGTCTGGCATTCCTTTCTCATCTAGTGACTATAGTGGGACTTTTCAACTCTGAATGTGCAAAAATGCAGAATCAGGCCCTTAATGTTACCATCGGGTTAATAGCTTTTACAAAAGTGATTTTTATTAAAGAAAAAAAAACCAGCAAAAAACATCTTCAAAACCACTGCAGGAGACTTAGAACTATTCCAGTCAGGCATTTCTATAAATAGTAAATCAAAATGTGGTGAAATAACGTTCCAGTTTAATTACTGCTGGCAGTAATTAGGGAAGAATAGTCAGTGGAGAAAGAAACGTATCTCGAGTTAGACACATCTTACTTTCACAGATTTAAGTTGGTTCCCTACCATTTCTAAAAAGAGTTTCTGGTATAATCTATACATTGTAAATCTGTGAAGAAACTTTATCACTTTCTTCAGGCTTTGGATGGTTCGTTTTGGAAAGTGGTACATTTTTAAGTGCTTCAGTCCATACATTAAACCTTTAATGGTGTCTTGGTCACCATTTTTTACTCTCCACAGATTGAGAAGCTTCAGAACTTGCTGTGTGGGTTGACATAGTTTCATTGTGCGCTCAACATCTTCTTTTCCCACTTTCTTGCCTGGTAAGCTTGCCATCAGCATGTTGAGATGTTCAAAGGTGAGGTTCAGGTGGCCAACATGCTTTAAGACACTGTTTTCGCAATGATCGATATCTATAGAAAGCAAAGAGAAGAAAGTACAACTTTACTGTAGCCTGCAAAAAACCTTCCAAAATTCCAAGGTGAATTTGCTTTCTAAAATTCTTTGCTTCAAATAATTCATCTTTGCCTTTTTGGGGCCCATCTATCCTGTAAAATGTTGTGTGTATGTGATAGGACTCCGAGTATTTGCTTCCAGTGAATGAAAATTTAGTTTATTCTCTTCAGAAATGCCTAGGCAAGCTCTGTTAGAATAGTAAATTTGAATTTTGACGTACTCTAGGCACTTCACAGACTGACATAAGCATGCATACTAAATAGCAGAGGGGTAAAAAAAAACATTTCTGCAGCATTTTTCAAATCTATTCTGAGTGGACATAACGTCATTCAGATTTGGTGGTTGTTGATGGTGGTTCACATGAAAAGAGTTGGCCTGACTGCTGTAAAAAAAACTCGTTATTAATACTGCAGCACTGTTTAATCTTTGAAACGTGTCTTGGAAGATTCAGCATAAACAAAGCCAAATCATATGAACAAATGAATCAGCGTGACAAAGAGGTACCAGAAAGGAAAAACAAGGGACAGCCTGTCTATGTATTCCTCATGCCCTGTGGGGTGCACATGGGAATGAGGAATATATAGACAGTCCAAAATATCAACCTCTACTTTATAGAAGACAAATGGCACCCTCAGCTGCAGGGAGCCAGCTCCCTCTAACCTCAGTTGCTCAGATATTACAATGGGAAACACTTTTCTCACTTGATCAAAATTCTTTGTATGTCTCAAAAGGAGACAAAAGGTCATGGCACAACACATGCTCCAAAGTGGGCAAGTCTGGAAACAGTTCAGTCCTTGACTGATCTGAAGAAGTGGAATTCTGTCGCTGTTTCCCCTTCTCCCTGCTCCCCCTTCTCCCCTTCTCTATGCTTACTGCATCGATGTATCTCAGTGAAGGCCTGCAGACTGTTCTCCAAACATAACACATCCCCAGGGGGTATTAGATCCAAGCAATTTTTTAAATGACATTCAAAAGGTTTTTTATAATGCACATGCTATCACAATAAGATACCTTGGATAATCTTCTTGACCATATCCTGTTCTTTGTTTTGTTGCTTCCATAGTTTCAAAAGATGGAAGGTCTGCTCTTGAGGGCTGTGCCTTTGTTTAATCCTTTCAATATTTTCTGTGCTAACCTTTGTCCCAGGCAAGCTATCTGCTAGTATGTTCAGCCAGTTAGGTGTGATATGAGTAGGAACAGCAAACCTGAACATAGCCTCCTCACACAGGGTTACATCTGAAATGAGAAAGAGAAAATAGTCAATTGTTCTCATCTCTTACCTTGCCTGTCTCAGAAAGAAAAACAAACAAAACAAAACAGAAAAACAAAAACAACCAAGCAGCAAGAATGATAAGAAAAAGTATTTAAAAAACAGTTTGCTTGAGTTCTTTTTGGTCTGAGCTACAATAATTAAAATTCTACTATAGCCATCACCATAGCAGACAAAGAGCTAACAAGCTAGGTATTTTTATCCAAGATTTTGGTAAATTAATTTTAACAATAACTAAAGGTATGTTTTCAGAGCACTCTTCCTTAATATGATACACACCTATTCCACATTTTTGAGGTGTCGTATCTGTATTTTCCTGACAGATGTTGTCACGAACCTCATTTCCTTTCACAGCTATTTTGAAACCCAGGGCACTACAGTTTGTGTGCTTAAGACAGGATGCTTTGGAGGAGGTTTCATTTGAGAAAAATCCCTCTGGACATCTCTCACATACAGTGTCACTCTCAGGGGTACCTGTGGAAACAGGAAAACAATGCATCCAATTACATATAACATCAACTGTGGAAAAAAAATTAAAAAAAAAACAGCAAAAAACCATTCCTCTCTAAACTGTCATGCTTCTGCTTTTCATGTTTGTGATTTATTAAGAAATCACTTAGGATAAAAAAAGAGACAGAAGATGCCTTAGGAGAAAGATGTTCCTGCTGATGTAATACAGTAAATAGTACTTTTAAATATGCTTGTTACCAAGTTTAAAATCAGTGGTTACTGATTAAATTAGTAATTTAGTAAAGTAATATCTTTAAAACCTCGATTACTTGAGTCTATTCAGACATTACCCTATGTCTGATCTTCATCATTCAACTACATAAATGTTCTGTAAAGTAAAGAAGTGGGGGAAAAATGTGTTCTGAATTTCACTCTGCAATAACTGCCCAGAACCTTACTTGAATGAGTTACTTCAGTTCTAGATAAAAATACAATCCAACTCCATATCAGCTAAAGACAACAATTTTGAAATTCTTTTTGGGGCTTGAATAAAATGTTATTAAAAGCAAAGAAAGAAGTATCCAGTATTTAAAAAATATTAATAGACATACATGTTTTGATTGGTGATTTATAATGCATAGCTTTACTTCAGAACTAAATATAAGATACAACAACAGAATGACAACATATGGTTCTAGCACATTTACAAGGAGTAAGAAAACAAATCCATGAAATCTGAAACTATGCAGTCTAACCACCAGTGGTAGGAATGTAATGGCACGAACAACCACTGTATACTCACTCCTAGTTCATCCTTATTCATCCAACATTTAACAAGTGCCTGAAGTCTGGTATCTAATACAGCATTATTAAACATGAACTTAAGCACATGCTTAAAATTTATTTGAAAAAAATTGGAAACTATGTTTGAATAAGAAAATACCTCCATCTAGTGTATTTTTAAAGTATTTACATGTGGATGTTTATTGTAGCGTTAGCTTTTTAATAATCTTTTCTTTATTTTGGGAAATCCTTAGAGGAAAGGAGTATGCATCTCAAGTTTTCAATCATGCTTCTTCACTGTTTATTTCGGAGTTCTTGTTAAGGGCACGAATTGCCGCTGTCTGCCTGCCCTTCTGCCACTCCCTCCATCTCTCCTGGAATCCCCCATCCTTCCCAGGGAAACGGCAGCCGCAGCCGGGGCGGCGGAGCTGCCGCGCAGCAGTGCTGCTCTAAACCCTGCCTCATACAGGGCCGGCCGCGGCAGAAAGGAACAAAGCCTTTATCTTCACTCACAAAAATGAACTACAAAGGAAGGTGATAGCCCAGAGTAGTCATGAACAATGGGCACCAGGCAAGCAGATTTCTAATGCTTTAAGCCTTAAATGAGGCACTGGACCACACCATCTCCCTGTGTGGGAGTAGAATCATATTTTTTTGCTCTTAGGTTTTATTTCACCTGAATTTGCATCATTACAAAGTTCAAGGCTATCATATGGCAAAAAGCAGTAACACTGCAGTACATGCTTATTAAACTCTTAGCTGTTGCCTCACATCAAAAACTGACTATTGACACAGGGGGGTGCAATTATTTTTACAATGTTTTCATTCCTTTTTTAAGGTCTGCTTGGGTTTAGCTGGTTCAATCTGATGGTCTTTTGGAATTAACTTTTCAAGATATTACAAAACTCAACATTTTATCTTCTTTAAAAGTTTGCTTCATTCTGATCTGAGGGATTGAAATTTGTCTGCCATGTTTCACCATGCTTGGAGGGATGCAGCAGGATGGTTGCTCAGACAATTTATACTTAATTCACCTCCCAAAGTCTTTCTGAGGATTTTGTTTCTGGCCCATTTTGACTTGCTGCCGAGATACAGTGGAACCTCATTAACTCATTTTTGTTGGGTATAGTTTAGGTTAATGAAGGTTTACAATATGGAAATGTAGTAGCTGCCATGTGGTAATGCTTAACAGTGGAAAGGCATCAGGGTAAAGCTTCATCGACCAATTACTCAAAGACTAATGAGCAGCTACAGCAGCAACATTTCTCCTTAGGCCAAAGTTGCTCTCCAGTGAGAGGTTCACAACCCAGAAAAGGACTCCCAGCCTGTCATTCAGCTCAGCACTAAAATGTACAGGCCAGCCCTAGTGTTTCTCACTGCAGGTATGTCATTCCTAGGGAAACCATTCTGCCTGTGGGTGTCTGAGACACTTTGATTTTCTGCATCTCCTTCCTCAGTGCTCTTCTCCAGGCAGTTATCAAGCTCTGGTACTATGACAGTTTACAATTCTTTCAGGTTGTGTTAAATACTGGAGCTAAACTGGGCCACGGCATTTGCCAAACAATAAATGAGGTATTTGGTTTTGAGGGAAGAACAAATTATTGGTTTAACAATTTATGTTGTCTTAAATGAAGAATATACTCCACTGAAAAACACTGCTTTGCTCTATATTCCCACCAGACTTTCAGCATTACGCCAGCCTGCTTGACAAAGAAATGGTTGTTTGCTTGGTAATAGTAACAGTTTCCCTAAGAAAGGAAAATTCCACTTAGGATGCTGATAATTAATTATTATCACATATGGCAGTGACACTAGAGCTATATTAATGGTGTTATAATTATATTCTTGGTGTCAAACATGTAGTGCTCCTGGTGTTTGTCAAGATATACAGTTGCTTGAAACAGCAGATTTCAAAACGAAAACCATTATTATTTATCATACACACAAATACTACATTCCAGATAATGTTCCTTTAAAAGAGGCAATCCATCATGTTTCTCATTAGAGTACAATTTGCTACATTTGCTGCTGCCATTAAGTTATATATTACAGCAGGAGCAGGGTATTCCACTGAGAAACCTTCCTTTGGCTACAGTCCAAATGATGCAGATTAGAACAGGTTCAATTGGCTTTACAATTTACTGTCCTGCAATTTCATCTGGACAAGCCTCTTTCCTAATCTTGTAACTGCCACGAGTCGTGGACGTGCTGCAGAATCTGATTACGCCTGTGCGTACGGAGGAGCGGAACCCACCTGCCTGGGCAACCCCGGAGCCGGGCGGACACTCCGTGTGCCTCACGCAGAACTCGAGCTCCAGGTACCTGCCCGGGACGCACTCGCAGACGCGGTTCTGCGTGCTGGAGCACTCCTGCCGGACGAACTGCAGCTCCTTGCAGACGGTGCTGCAGTACTGGCACTCCTCGTTGCTGTTCCACTCGTCGGCGTAGTACTGAGCCGGGCACGGAGCGCACTGCGTCGGGCTGCTGGCGCTGCAGTGCTGCTTCACGTAGCTCCCGGGAGGACACTGCTCACACAGCAGCTGCCGAGATGTCCCTGGGTCGTAATGGAGATATCTGGGGGGAGAGTCATCCTGGAAGGTCCACTTGACAGAAATGTCCAAGAGCTAGCAACAGGAAAATAAAACATCACTTCCTTTTAGTTGCGGGGAGCACCTTGATCATAAGGAAACCTGTGCTTCAATGAGTCTACTCATGTCACTACCTTCAAACAAATGCTTGCGTTAGAAATTTCTGATACTGGCCAGCTTCCAGACTCACCCATATCTGTCTTGGAATGGGAACGTTTCAGGATCTTATCTAGCAAATCTTCCCAACCTAAGTGATTCCTTCCATAGATGTAGATACTATTCTTCTCTGATTTATACCCTTTTAATATCACTGGGCAATGGCCTTTTACTGCCTGGCACCAGAGAATTTGTCCAATGCACAGCAAAGGTGGGGATTATGCACCGTTATGTTCTTAAATATTGAGTATTTCAGATTCAAAAGAAATTGTGCTTGAGCCTATGAATATGACCAGTGTAGTGCACCATCACCACAGATATCTTTAAAGGTGATGCTTTACACTATTTCTCTTACACTATTTTTTACAGAAATTAATGGCTAGAACAATAGAGGTTACTTTTTAATGCCTTCCATTTAATTTTGCACTGATATGCAGAAGCTTTTGCGATGTAATGTGGCAGCTACATCAAAGGAGAAGACACAGCTTGAGACAGAGGTAAAGAATGATGTGGGGTATGAAGGGCACATTAAGAACTCAATTTCATGAGCTGGAAGAGACCAGGCCAATGCTTTCATTTCCTCCCTAAAACCACAGGCTCACAGCTGTCCTGAAAAGCTGGTACAGTACTGACACATGCCATGACAGCTAGAGTCCTCCTGCTTCCTACAACAGTCTGATTTGCTGGTGTGACTGGGGACCTGGTGATCCGAGACAGCCTGCCTTGCTGCAGAGACAACCTCCATATCACTTTGTCTTATAATTGAAAATCTGGTTCTGTGATTGCACCAGTCTACCACAAAAATAACTCTTGAGAACCACCCTGATCCTCACAGCGTCTGCCAACAGCTCACTCTCCTCACTAATAACCCAGCTCTGTCCCAGCAATGCATGCATGGCTGCATGTGCCACTTCTTTTCCAAAGGTTGTACATTATTTTAAAAAGATGAAGTAAACTGGATCTGACCTAAGATATTTTTCAGTGTATCCAATAGAATTATAGATCTGACTTGTCTTTGTTGCTATTTTAACCCTGTCAGCTAACACAGAATTGCCAATTCAATTTCAAAAATGTATTCCCTCTTTTCCAAATGTCCCCAAAGTATAAGTGGAATTACCTTTTTTTTTAAAGTCTGTATTTTCTTGAGATGCTTCATTAAGGGCCTCACTTCTGCTACATCATGGCACTTCTAAAGCCATACTCTTAGTAAGTTTGCAAAGGACAATTTAAAACTTCATCTGCATTAACAAAATTTATAGTAAACAACAAGTGATATGAGATGTTAGGAACTCCTATTGCTTAAATAAATACTCTTAAATGCATTCTTCTATTGCATGTCTATGAATCCACTTTTCATACAGCTATACTTGGGTTGAGGAATGAAATGCAGATAGTATGGATATTCCCTACAGCCTCTTGTAGCTACCCTACACTAAGTCTGATATCTTATCTGATTTCTAGAGGTGGAGATCTCACTTGTGGTCTCAATGCACAATACCTTTCACTGTGAGAAATTCCTTATTAGTCTTTGAAGTTTGATGTCCTTAAATGACTGGATATGTTTTATGTGATCTATTTAACAAAGAGGGTGCAGCACATTTTTTAATAGTGAGTGGCTTTACACTGAAGAAAAATGCCCCTACCCTTGGTAAATCTACAGCTATGACTCTAGTAATAAGGAAGTCCTGCTAATCTCATTAATTGTTGATGTGAACAGTGAAGTTTTCTTCTATGGTTTTAATTCAGTAATAGATAATACAGCATCCCAGGTCCAATATTTGCATGGACACAAGCATTCCCTTCACAGAACATATCTGACTACAACATGTGGCAGAGGTGCTACAAAGACAAGCATCAACTCACATGTCACGCACATATCTGTGGAAACCCAAGACAATTCCCAACAGAGGTGAAAATCTGACACTGTGAAAATTATCAGGGACAACAACCAGTCATATGGGCAGCATGTCCTTGGGCAGAAACACCAGTACTCCTGCTCTGCAGGGCACAGCTCCCCAGAAATCCAGAGCTGTCACTGCAGTAGAATCTGTTCCTCTGGGTTGTGCCTCTGCCCTTGGTGACACATTTTCTCGTAATGAATAATTTAACTCTATTCTGCAACATGTAGGAGCAAGAATAACAAGATTTTATCTATTTTCCCTACTCAGCTATTTACATTGAAACCATGTATGAGGCAAATAAAGAATTTTGCTGCAGGGGATGATTCAGCATTAAAATTAATTAGAATTCAATAATCAGGGTATGAAAGCAAAGGGATTTGTAGGGAAAAATAGAGGCACCTGCTTTCTGAAGAACTTATGGCTGTGGAAAATAAGCCAATAAATACTGAGAACATTTCAACACAATTTGAGAGGAATTGATTTTAAAAATTGAGCAAAAGAATACTTTAACCATATGTGTGTGAGACATACTGAGTTTTGTCCTTGGAAGAACCAATAACAATAAACTAATCATGGCAACTAGAATATTATTAATCTAAATGAGCATAACCAAACCCCATAATAATAGGATAAATAAATCAGCATCACTAAAAGAACAATCAGTCTTCCCATTTGAATTTTTCTTTTTGCTTTTAAAAGAAAAGCATATCACCTTGTTTTCCCTTTTTTTCCCTATGCATTAAATAGTAATCCATTGATCAATGGCTGAGCCACATGTATGCAGGAGCCAAATATTTTATTTAGTAAAATTTTATGACCAAAAAATCTTCACTCAAACTAAAGATATGCAATTAATATCTCAGAATTTTACCAGACCATTTTATATATAATTTTCAACACAGAGCTAGATCACCATTATTACTGTTTGACTACTATGAGCCTATTGGCACAGTGGGCTGTGCAACTCTCTGCCACAGGACATTGCAAACAGTCAAGTTCAAGATGTTACCTGACATAGTAATGGATGAAAATAATAAACTTCACCTTTTGGTCAAGAAATCCCAAATCAAAAACTGAATTCACAAAAACAGTGATACTATTCTGTTCTTTTCTTCCATCTCCTCTATGCATTGGATATCAACCACTCCCATAGACAGCATATGGGTCTTTTTAGGGCATTTTTTCTGGATTTATTTTGACCAAATATAGCCATCACTATGTTGCTAGTATATTTCTAGACTTCAAACCCCAATACCACACTTCGTAAGACTACTGTAGGTTACTTGATAATACTTAAGAAAAGATATCTGTAAAATTGCCTTCTATGCAGTCCAAAAACACATAGCACAGATGACTGTTCTGAATATTGATATGCAACCTGAAAACCAGAAGTTACCTTTAAACCTACATCAAGTGTCAAAATAAAGTCAATCTATTTTTCAGATGTTTTTCAGGGATTCAGTAGTAATGGTAGAACATAATTAAATATCATTTTCACTAGTTTTACTACAGCAACTTGACATAAGCAGAATGAAAAGACTCTTTTGTCCCCCACTCCCCCAGTTCACAGAATAAGCTGGAGAGGCACATCACTAAATTGTCCTTTCTCCTGGCCTAACATACACTGAGTTTGTGCTTACATTAGGAATTTGCATCACCTGTTACAGCAGATTTGCTGAACAAAACAGATGGTGCCGAGCACCTGACATCCACATTATGTATTATTCTAGGGGATATTTTGGACTAACTTCAATCTGCTCTCATGGACAAGCATGCATTAGTGGTTACAGTGCATCTGGTGTGTCTCTGGGGTCCATCTCTAGATTTGCTTTCATCAGTTCAGTTTACTTTGGTAAATCCACTTTGTACACTCCAGGGCTGCTCTGATATGGCAACTAAAATACAGTAAATAAAGATGATCACGAGAGGCCCTTCAAAAGCATGTTCCTAAGACAAATTAAAATGGCATTTAAATGCATTTTATGTCCTTCCTGACATTTCTTCTCCTAAACTATGCTATGACCAACTTGATAGCCGTTTCTTAGCTACACAAAACCTCTGATTGATCTGAATGTCCATATTGAAAGATGGTCTATATACCAAGCACCTGAAGTCATCTATTCACTTAAGCACTATTTGAGCACAGGAAAGTGCCATGATCAGAACTTTCTAGTTCTGAACAGTGGTCTCCCCCATAGCTTCATAGAAAGCAAGATTTCTTCCATAAACATGCCTGGCCTGTTTTAGTCTTGCTGGAAAAGTTGTCATGTGCTAATTTGAAAGAAGGAAGAAATTACAAGTCTGGCTTCATTCTACTGGAATCAGAAGTAGGGAGAATGAGTATGTTCATCCTATAACCCTTCTGAAACCAAATCTGGCATCCATCAGTGCTACACATGACCAAATGAATGGATTTGTCATTCAGAAGATTGTATAAAGTTCTGTTCATTCTTGTTTAGGAAAGGTTAATTCACTAGGAAGTGGCACAGAGAAAGTTTAGAAGGAAATGGTGAGCTTCTTCTTGGAGAGGATCTGGACTTTTTCAATAGCTTGGCAAGTCACATGAGGAGCTGTGGATTCAGTACAGACAGTGAACTCAGAGAGAACTTTCTCCATTAAAGGATAATACTGGGAAATGAAAAGGGGATTCTCTTGTCAGAGGAATTTCGGGAACAGCCTTTCACTGAGAAGCAGGTGTAAGAAACCCATGTGTCCTCAATATAGCTCTCAATGCCTTTCTGAAAGCAAATATGACATTTCATTTCCTGGAAGAGATGGCAAATGGACTGAAGAGATCCAGGCAATTTCTTTCAGTTTTAAACCCCAAGCCAATTCTTTAGATGCCAGCACTAAGGGAAGAAAATAATTCTCAGTATCTTTTGCACCTCAACAAATAAATTGTTAGTGTGATTAATTTGTAAACAGTTTTTCTAGAGTTAGTAAAATCCAAGACCCAATTAAAATAAAACCTTAAAGGTTAGGGTTTATTTTGTTCTATGAGTATGAAACGCTATCAATAACAAATTTTTTTTCAGCAAAAGAAAACCAGAATGAAACCTAATATAATTAACTACATCTAACAACCTATTGGGTGAAATGGAGTTCTAGTGTCATAGGCTCACTTCTAAAAAGACTGAAGAACTCAATCTTCCTCCATGTCCCTGGGGAAAATCCTGGGCAGATCTCAGGATGGCTGTGTCAGTATGAGAAATTGGGATGAACTGTAAATACTGAAATATAAGTCTACTGTAAGTCAGTGTGATACAAGTAAATACTGAGAACTTATTCAAGATGAATTACCCAAGGTTGGACAGCAGTTCTTTCATTGCATCAGTACTTTAGGCCTCAAGCTATATTTCTTCATACCATCCTTATGTCAGCATACACATAAAAGGCCTGTGCAGTCCATTTGTTTGCTTCCTTAGAAGATGTGTTTGAAGAGAAATAATGTGATTGTAAAATTTCATTTCAGATCTTGGGGAAAAAAATACACTCCCTTTTCTTTCATCTTTAAATGTAAGGCAAAGAAATGCTTGATTTCTCTTGTTGAATTAAAATGAGCTAGAAGACAAAGCACATGAAGTAAAAATCCTTCAAACATCATCCCTTTAAATCACTGCTTTGTGGCAGAAAAGAGAGTGGCTTTTCAGCATATGAAAATATTATTATATAGCTTGGCTTTGTGGTTTTGGGTTGTAGACCAAAGGAGAATGTTTCATTTGCTAAGAAAGATAAATCTGTTTCTGTTTTGCATTCCACAAGTACTCCAAAGCATATTTTCTTGTGTGATAAATAATCATTCAAGACATCTGTCAGATTGCTCCCAGTGTTTGCATTGGGTTCAAAGTAAAACCTCACAAATCTCATACTTTGCCTTCTATACAAAGTATTTGGACAAAACAAACGCAGGAGGCTTTCACATATCCTCAACCCTTAGGCAAAATTCCTCACTGAAAGCATGCACGGCCCAGAGAAATCCCACTGGTAAAATACAGCACTGGATGATATTATCAAGGTCCTCCTCATCAGTAGCTTGTATCTCAGATCCAATATGTGACAATGCCATGCTGGATCAGATCCACATCCACCTATTGAACATCTCCATTGTAAAATACTTGCCATCCTGGGAGAAATTACTCCAATCTAGCTCTCATCCATCTCATCTTGCTGTTCTGGAGACCCATGCAATTACCAAATTGAACCTCTTTGGGCCAGCAGCTCTGCAGCACTGCTGACCTGTGGGTTGCTGCAGGCTCTCGAAAGAACTTCCCAGACAAAGGAGCTTTCTGCAGACCTCGGCCAAGTGCCAGGTACACAATGAAATCTGACATGGAGTCATCTTCACTGGTTTGAGTTCAGCTTACAAAGCTCTTCTACAATTCTACCAACTGCTTCATTGTAATCCACTCACTTTGGACATAACAGGACCTATTTTTGTTTGGAAGACACTTTATGAAGTGTCCTTTTACATAAGGACTGGTGACTCTCCTGAGTGACCCATATTCAAAAACTGAGGCTATGAAACACTATCTTCATTTCTCTGTCAGTAAAGCAATATGTCAAAAAAGTCAAGTACTATAGAGACTTTTTGAGACACCATTAGTTGTCATTCACAAAGCAATTTAGGGGTCTAAACCACTGTTTCATTTTCAGTGGTAGGAAAACTAAGTTCAGATGAAGAGCAGTTTTATATCTTATCCAAGAAGTGCTAAATTGAAAGTCCTAATTTACATGAGTTACATTTGCCTTGAAACCTGTAGAGGGAGAAAGCAGGGAAAACTAGCCAGATACTCTCCAAAATATGTGTCTTACATTTTGGAATGTTATTCACCAGAGTGACAGCAAGATTTAGAGCTAACCCAAACCTGGGATGTTCCCACTGTAACTACAGTTTGCCTTTGCACTGACAGTACTATGTGCAAACAGGTGTTTTTACAGAAGGAACAAAATTAAGTTTTCCATGAGATTTGAACAGTAGGTGTTACCTGAATTGTGACAATATCTTTTAAAAATTCTTCTGGTAACCTTAGTGTTTTATTTTTAACCAAGACACATGCAGACATGCAGACAGAAAGAAAGTCAGACAGAAAGATAACTCCTACCCTCACAGGCTGCAAAGCCACTGCTGCCTACACACAGCAAACGCAACAGGCAGGCCAGAAAAAGAATGTCACATGTGCCCAGAGATCCAAAATAGAGAAAGGTCAAGTATAAGGGTCAAGATAGTTACGTGACAAGTAATGAGATTCAGCTCTGTGGAATCTTTCCATTCAGTCCAATTTTCATAATGTTTGTAAGCAGCTTTAGTGTTCCAAGCAAAGAACACAAACATGAGTGCACCACCACATCAGGTATAACCTTTCTGAAACCTTAGCAAAGAGGCCAAGGCTGAAACTACACCATGGCCCAGAAGTCTTTTTAGATACAATGTCTTCAAACTAGGTTCGGAGGTATGTGAGCCAGACACACAAAACTTTGATCTATAGCTGTAGCTCCAAAAAAGGGTAGCTATAAAACAGATACTACAGCTACTTTCCTAAGCTCTAGCACATCTGACAGTACTTAAACTTCACGAATTTTACTTGCATTTACTTTTAAATACATGTAACAATAATAGTAATGATAACAACAATAATAATGCAGTTGAATGATGATCTCTTTGCTATGTACTGACTCTGATGTATTTCAGCTCTACGACTCATCTGCCAGAGGATTATGCTACACTTCACCAAATGCTATTATTTTGTGGGAGAACAGGCACATTGCATTTAATCAAAATCAAAATCCTGATGTGATTATTTCATGACAGCCACAGATAAGAAGCCAGGTTGACAACCAGATATTTCTGAAATTCCCAGATTAACTTCCTGTGATTTCATATTGACAAAGCAGGCACAACATCAGACACAGAATGAAAAAGTTGTCCTGCATTTCAATCTCCTGACCACAAGCCTGACAAATTCTACTTCCCATGCACCATTAATTACTTTGGGTTTCCTTCTCAAAAAGCTCTTTCAGAAAGTTGTACAGAGAGTAATAAACACATATTACTCATCAAATCCTGGAAATCTCGTTGCATTTATAAAAAGCTTTCAGAATAAATGGATCTCAGTTTTAATGCTCTGCCACAACATTAATGCCGTTGTGCTCACCAAAACAACCCAGAAGCAAGTTACTGTACTGGCAAGAGCCTCCTCTGAATATTATTTTTTAATGTTTTTCTTTGAAAGTTTCCTTATGCAAAAGATGAAAAGCCTCCAAATAGATGTTACACGGCATATGTCTGTAGGCAGGTTTTAATTAAACTGAACTCATATACAATTCCATATGACTAAATGGTTTAAATAACATTTTGGAAGATTTACTGCACTGCTAACATCTCTAAATTTACATCTGGAAGTATCTTTCTAAATCACCAAGTAAACAAAACCTTATTAAAGCAGGGGATTATACCAGATTTAATAACCCCACTTCTTCTGTAATAGCTACTGACACAGCTACTAATTCATCACCTTCTTGCATCTGAAGCTGAATTTTCTCAGCCAAGACAAGAACCACACACTTGTGGGTTTTTTTTTTTTTTTGTGGAGTTCACAGTGGTTTTCCTGGATAAGAAAGCCAGTACCTGAGAGTGCCACTGCAGCAGAGATTAGAGGCAGGCAGGGATGGAGCTTTTGTAAATCAGAAACAAACATTCCAGCCTACAGTTTCTAAATTCATTACTCGATACAGCGTTTTGCTTCAGACCAGCATGATGAGGCCTTACAAAAGGAGGGAGGGAGTCAGTAAAAAAAAAAAGCAAAATAAAAGCAAATCATGGCACTACCTTGAGAATGGGATGAAAATCCCTGCTGTCTCCCTGGAGCTGAACGTGTCCATCACATTCCAAACTCACCAGGAAAGTTTGGAGAGATGAAACAAAAAGGGTTTACCAAGAAAACGGAGAGAAGACAAAGCAACCCACAAACAAACAAACAAACCCCCCCCCCCCAAAAAAAAAAAAAACCCTAAACCGAAAACAAAAACCCCAGAAGGAAAGCCGTGTGTCTCCAGCCTGATGTCCGAAGCTGCAGCGCATCCTCCAGCCTATCTACCTCTGCGAAGGGACTCACCACAAGCGCGCAGCACAGGAACTTGTTCATTGTGGTCGGTGCGAGAAACCTCAGCGCGCTGGGAATCAGGCAGAGAGTCAGCGCCAGGCTCCAGCAGCTGCTTACATTCCCAACATTAAAGACACGATATATATATAGTCCCGGTGTAACAGGAAGCTTGGGCTCAGCTTTGATCACACATTCCCTGCCATGACCAAACTTTTCTCTCGCGCACTCCCCCTCACCCCCCCCCCCCCCCCCCCCCCTTTTTTTTTTTTTTTTTTTTTTTAAGGAACCTGTAAAACTTGGTGACTTAATGGAACCCTTTGAGCGCCGTAACCACAGAGTGGAAAATGCAGGAGGGAGTGTCGGGGGCTGGCCAGGGGAGGGTTTAATTGCTCCCTGTCTGGCTGTCTGGCTGCGCCCCGCGCTCCGCTCCGCGGCGGGGCTTGGCTCGGCTCCCCGGGGGCTCCCAGCAGCGGGGCAGGCTGGAAGCGAAGGCCAGGGCGGGGAAGCTGAGGAGAAGGAGGTCCCCGTTCGCTCCCCTTCCCTGCTGAGGCGGAATGCGGGGGACGCCGCCCGCCTCTCGCCGAGGCGCCTGCCCCGGCCCCGGGGCTCGGCCGGGAGAGGCCCCGCCGAGCGGCGGCGCGGGGCTCCTCTGAGATTCTCTGCCACACTCGTGCCTTCAGCACGCTCTGCCCGCAGGAGAAGTCCTTCTCAGGGCGCTGCTCTTCCTCCTCCCCAGTTTAAGTTAGAAAAGGGCATTTTCCTAAAGCCACAAGGATCAAACCCTGCTGTTCGTGCGTCCCGGGATTGCTCCATGGAAGGCCCGGGGAACCTGTGTGTGCCAGGTGTGGAGCAGAGGAAAAGTGCACAGAAAGGATTTATTTTCCCAACCTGCAGATAGATGTAAAGGATTATGGGACCCTGTGGAATCCTGGGGTAGAAGCCAAACCTGATGTGCCTCCAGATTTCACAGATGGTTTTTTCTCCCTTTTCACAGGCCAGACCAAAACCTCAGCTCTGGGTGTGCCAGCTCTTGAGCATTTGAAACTGGGGCCCCTGTTGGCACTGGGCTCTGCAGTTTCTCCCCTTTGAGTCACAAGGCTGAGCAGGATTGGCAAGAGTTAGGTGGAAAAAGCCTGCATATAATTTCATAAAAATTCAGCTTCACTGTCTGGAAACCATCATCTTCAAGGACAGCCTCACACGTGCCTCCTTACAAATCCATAGCTGTTTGAACATGCATCAAGCATAACCTAAGATTGAAACAGATGCTGGTTACACTTGTCAGGATGATAAAAATTCAAGGCACTTGGATTAGTGGTAAGTTCTCTCTAAGAAGTGATGTGAAAACTGGCACAGAAAGCCTACCACCTGAGGGAGCATTGCTGGTATTTGATGGGTAGTCACCACTTGATTAGTATTGTATCTGGAATAGTTGATGCAAATGTTCCTGTAATCTTCTCAGAACTTTTTAATACTTTAACATTTATTCTTAAATACATTTATGAACATACTGTCCAGGTAAAAGCACAGTAGTGCCAATAGATGAATTTTACGTGTACATTCTCACATTTTCATTGTGGGGCAGTGGGAAGGAGTGTTCCTGACATGGACATCTTTGAGCATGTCAGGATAGCTTTGTGTGACTATGGTATTCTCCAAGCAGGGACCAACTTCAAGTGTCAACCATAATGGTACAGCAATCCATCAGCAGAAGTTATTAAGTTCATAAGTAGAAGTTTAAACTAAACTACTTTTATCCTCTCAAAGGCCAAGAGCTGGACATGGCAATGTGTCTCTTCTGATTGGAAGCAGCTCCAGTGTCATGTCAGGGGATCCTGGAAAGTAGGTGGGGCTGATTGCCTTCATCTCAGATACAGCAGAAAGAAAAGCACCAACTGCATAGCAAACTCCCTCTGTTTAATTAACTATGTTAACTGAATTTCAATAGGCTTTGGATGGGACTGTGTCTTCTCATTGCTGGTACTAGCCATAAATGCCCAACAGCTGGCTCTGTAGAGAAATAAAACTATAGCTCATAAGCCTGTTAAACAGGTTAATGTGTATGGACAATAGTATTCCTATCAGAATTTTCTAAAGATATAAATATTTTTATGCAATTAACCAGAGCAGAAAACAAATTAGAAAGCCATTAAAATTCTTCATCTAAAAACGGTGCTGTTGTTAAGAAGTGGGACCTTCTTCAACACAACTATCTTGTGTATGTTTTTGTTCAGAGTTACATATGCTGACATCTCTGAAAGGACATTTTTCATCCCTGAGCAGTGAAGAAACTGGCAGAGGTTAATGAGAAGAAAACAGATCCTCCTTAAGCTCATTCAGCTAAATGGAAGGGGAGCAGGATGTATCTGTTTCAATGACGATAGCATGTTGGGACAGCTGCTAAGGAGACCATCATCTTAACCATACATGAACATGAACATTTCAACCATCTAATCTCTGTAGAGCTGCCTGTGCATGTTAGAAGAGAACTGTATGTTTGTACTTAGCATGTTTGATCCTAAAATCACACAATAAATACAGGATCCCACACTGCCATTTTCAGTGTCACTTTCCAAAGAAGAGCAGCCCTTTAACAAGGTTTAAACTGCAGTTTGAATGTTTTCACAAGTGTTTTACAGTGTTGCCACTTTGCCTTTGGGAATTAGTTAAGACCTGAGTTTGCAGAGCATAGAATCATGGCACAAGGCAGTAAACCCTGTAATAAACACTTGTCCTGCTACTACAAAGTTGTTCTCAGCATGTTTAAAAGAACCACGTTTGTGACTACATGCCATAACAGAGAACGGACACAGCCTGAAATTATTTTTTAAAACTTAAGTACCTTAAAGTATTCAGTATTCATAGTATAGTTCACAAACTGTCATAGGAAAAGAAACTAAAAAATCAGGTTTTCTTCTTTCACTAACAAATATGAAGTGTTGAGTATTACAGGGTTAAGTACTCCATTCCATGTTACAGGAATACAACTAACTTATTTTAATAGTCATTAGTTAAAATGATGTAGAAACAACACTCTAGTTAACAGAAATGGTTCACTGCAACTTGTAACAGTATGTAAGACTGGAGAAAAAGGACAACTTGCATTGGGCAGACTGAAGGTTACCAACACTCTGTTGCTTTCAATCTTCAGTTATGTGCTTTGGCTAGAACATCAACTTATTGATTCAGTAGTAGTCATATTTCCAGACAGGTATTTATCTTTCTCTGGTTTTTATCCTCACTATTTGTATTGCTGTCCTGGATGTTATTACTGTTGTAAATCTATTTGTGTTCCCATGCATCATTATAATCACCAGGTCTATAAACGGCTTTGCTCTTTCAGCCTGTCTGATATCTGGAAAAATTCACAAGTCCTGACCAGTGAGTTGGTGCTGGCAGGTGAACACTGCCTCACTGAGTCATCTCAATATATCAGCGTGATGTTTATTGAGCCCAAGCAACAAACAGTGGGAAGACTGTGGCTTCAGCCTTGGGACTTAGAGTTCACCACATGTTGCATTTAGAGAACACTCAGAGACTCGTCATTAAGAGATTTATGTCAAACTAAGGGGAAGAGGAATCCTAAAAAGATCAATTGGCTCTGAAAGCAAACATATTAGTAGCAAGAAGGCAACAATCTGGCATTCTACCATGCTATTACAGCTGTCCCTTAGAAATTAATCTCTCTTTACATTTTAAGAGCTGATGATCTGAACTGAGAACACTTTGAAAATGGAGGCTTAAAGAAAACTGTTAATCTGCAGGCAATGTGGTTATGCAGGTAGCAGGAAAATGTGTCTCAGATTTGACCAAAGTAGGAGAAAACCTTCTGCAGCTATTGCTCCATCCTTTTTCTCTAATATAATTCAGAAACCTCAGGAAAAAGATTTCATGCCAATATATACTGAAAAAAATAGGAAAGGTATGTAGCTAATAATGTTATCAAGAGAAAGTTTATACCTACATGATTATCTTCATTTTAACTGTGTGGCTGTTTTATCTTGTAAGAGGATTTGCCTAATTTTTTTTTTTTTATTGAGACTTTGGCTTTTTTTTTGTAAATCTGGGGCATATACATGGGGCTGGTATACAAAAAGGAAAATCCCTCTTGTCAAACTGTGTCCAGAGAAGGAAAAATGGAGCTTTTCCTACCAAACAGAACTTGATTTGGATTATAGGATTTGAAGGTTGCAATGGAGGAACTGGAAAATTAGGTCACGAAAGATGTATAGCATTATCAGCCATAAAAAAAAAAAAAAAAAGAAACATCTTCTCCAATTTCAAAGTGAAGAAGGACATATATTCTTTGCTGTTTGGGCTTGTCTACCTTGGGAATTAAGTCAGCTTGTGAATTTGAAGAGTGCTGGTTCTGTGTGTGGACACCCTTTGCTGGTAGATGATGATATCTTCTCTAGTTCCCTTTTGAAGTGGATTGACACCATGTAATTCAGCTGGATTTGTGATTTTTTTCAGGTTGTATGAACAACTTAAACTGGGTAAAATCAGATTCCTACCTTTCAGATGACTTTAGTTCAGGATAAGCCCCACTATTTGTATGAGGGTCACCAAACTGCTACACTGTAAATTTACATCCCAGACTGCTTCACAGTCACTCCAACCTACAGGCAAACCAGCAGGAGCATAAGGAATGCTGAAGATCTATGAACTGAGAAATGGCAGTTTTATTTAGCCATTCCTGCCCTTGCCATTTTTGGCCTTGAATTTTTTCTCTGTGACATCTGAGGCTTGAGGCAATGATTCAGATCCTTCAAGTACTCAGAAAACTTTAAAGTTTTCTGAAAAACTCAGTTGTAACCCTCATTTGATAAGAAGGAATTCATTGTTCCCAGAATCAACATTTCCAGTTAACACCAGTACTCCAAAAGAGAAAGAGACAGCACATATTTTACCAAAAGCTATGGAAACTGGAACTGAAACAAGACAAGTTTTAGCCAGTAAGATTTCTGGCTAACAGGTTTTTCTTTTTTGTCTCAACTAATTTGCTTGCTACTCTGTAATTGAAGGTCACTGGTTAAGGAAAATGGTCCTCTTAGCTCATGAGGAACGTCTGCAATTTCATTGCTTTCAGTCTGACTTCATTGTGTATATTTGGGCAGTATTAACATGGCACCAAGTTTCCCTCCTTCTGGTTTTCCACATATGCAGCACTGTTGGGCCAGAAATAATGCCACTTCTGGCCTTCAATGAATTTTGCATGGAGGTCTGAGGGTTTTTGTTACATACTCTGAATTCAAATCTCTCAGACACTGGATTCATTCAATTGTGAACCAGCTATTGGCTTGTGCAGCTTGATGGACAGCCTGTATAATTTACATCCAAACAGTTTCAACACATGGATTGCTAGGTTCTCCCCTTTCAACCAGGAAAGTAGTTAAAGGCAGTTGTCATCTGTGAGAAGAAGCTGGCTGCTCGTGGACACAGGACCTTGGCTGCTTCTTGTGACAGTAAACATCTACAGTACAGCAGGGGCTTTGAATGCTGAAGATTCTGAAATTGTTCAGAGTTAAGGTAAGGTTACAGGTGAGGTAAGAGACTGGAGTTGTTCAGAAGTTACAGGCGAGGTAAGAGACTGGAACCTCAAGTGTTCTGAGGCTGGACAGAAAAGCTACTATGAGTACAGTATTTTAAAGGAATCAAACAAAATAAGAATATTTGGTATAAAAGCAATGTCTTTCAGCTGCAAATATCAAGCAATCTGCATGTTAATTCTATGAGTTACATAGGTACATAGATAACATTTAAAAATACAGTGATTTCAGACATAGAGTGTTGCTTTTCTCCTTATTTATAGAAAGTTCCTGGCTGTGCTGTCTGACATATCAATGCCATGCTGATTTGAATTTCTCCTTTCCTTTTCCCACTGAACTGAGTTTAAGAATTTTGTCCACAACTTAGAGAGTGACACAGTTCTTTCCCTTACTATTTACCTTTATGTCTCTTTTTATGTGGCTTCTGTTTCCTTTTCCATGCCACTGAGGCCAGGCTCAGCTTGCCCATTTTCCCCCAACCACCTCTCTGTCTTCATCATTCATAGACCACCCTTCTTGAATGAATATTGAAGACTCTTTTCCTACCACTCTACCCATCCTTTCTGGCTGGAGAAAATGAGTGTTTGATAGGTAGGGGTATGCCATATATGTGTAATATATAAGTATATACATATTACAAAAAATGTATGTTCTTCTCTGCCTTGTACTTGCTGTAATTTTAAAAACAGTCTAAAATTTCTTACGTATTCTGTCTTCCTCAGGCAGGTTGCACAGCACAGCCACGAAAAAAACCCACATACAACTATGCACAGAAACAATCACAATAAAGTAACAAAACCAATAATGAACATCCAATATTTCCTCTCCAAAATGGCTGTCAGAATTATTTGAAATTCCTTGTCCAATGTCAGCTCTGCAGCTTCTGGCTCCAAAAGAAGTGAGTGCAGTGGTTCAAGCTAAGAAAAAAAAGGAGGGGCCTTTGTGAAGTAATACAGAAGGAATATGCAATTTGTGGATGATGGCAAAATTCACTGGGAAAGCTTGCCATGTCCCTGCAGAAATAGCACATGCTCATGTACTGAATGCTCTGAAGCACCTTTTAGGTAATTTTATTTGTGGCCAGACTTCAAGCATAATAAAGCTTTTGTCCTTTTCTTGGCAGAAAAGGTTGAAAACCAAAAACAAAAACAGGAGTAGGGAGGAGATGGAAGGAATTTCAGACTCCTCAGGAGAGGCATTCCAGCTGGTGTAGACTGTGCTACATCCTTCTTGGATGCTGCACTGCATTCCTTTTTTTTCCTCTGACCAGATATTTTCTTTTGTTTAGTCCATTAGTGCCCTGCAAAGTATGTGGTGCCTCCTTGGCAATGTGGAATGCACTGCACAGTCTTTATCTTCCAGCTCAGAAGTGTCCCCAGATTTAGCATTTTTATCACATTCTGCTCTTTACTTGCTGTGTTAAAAGAACTATTAAATATTGGTTTTAATTTATCTTATTCAGTACTGAGAAATGAGCTAAATTAAGCTTTGGTGGAAGCCAAACTAACTGTCAATTCATGCATATTTATTCTTCATCTTGAATGCAGCAGGGTGGCACCCTGAGAGCAACAGCACAGATTCCAGCTCTTCACCCAGCAGGGACCAGGACTTTTAAAGAGATTGCCCAGAGTCAGTGATTATTGTCCACAAGGGAACACACTGATTTAAGAATTTTGCATCTACCATACTGTGCCTCAGCACAGGGAGTTCACTGTGTTTCAAGCAATGTGAATTTTGAACACTGGACATTTCACTTTTCTGTGTGTGTATGTATATGTAAGATGCACCTCTTCCCTGAATCCACTTTTATTCATCCCTCCAAAAATGTATAAACTTCCCTCTCAACTTTCTTCAAGCTTGTCCCCTCCCAGTGGGATTTTTACTATTTTTACTTTTGATGCTTACCCTTAACTTTCTTGGGGTTTTTTTTTGTTTTTTTGGTTTTGGTAGGTTTTTTTGTGGGTTTTTTGGGGGTTTTTTTGGGGGTTTTTTTTTGGTGTTTTTTTTTTTTTTTTGCTGCCTTGCTTTCAGAGTAGGCAATGCAACTTTGTATTGTAAGACAAGTTTGCACTTTACCATGCTTCTTTTCAATCAGGATTCAAGAATATCACTGCTAGGACAAATATTAAAGGAGTCTGGAGTCAGTGGTGATGGGCCATGAACCAGGTTCCTTTCAGTGAACAAGAAATTAAAGGTTCCTCCCAAGCTTTTAGTTAGAAGCCTATTTTTTCACAGGAAAAAAGTAGAACTTGCTTGATAAATCCTTATATTGCAGGTGATGGTGTCCACTTGATCTTATTGAAATTTCCCAGTAAATGTTCCTGCAGCTGCGAGTTCAGCTCCAGGAGATGGAAGCTTGGCTCCTTGGCAGTCTGTTCTTGGACTGGCTTATGACTCAGGAGGCTTGAGAAGCAGAAAACAAAATGAGAGGAAATGAGTGTTCACCCTACTAAAAAGTATTAACACAGAAGACATCAATATACTTTTTCCTATGTAAAAACAGATTTTGCAAACAAGAAAGAATAGTAATGATAATAACAACAATTTAAAGTGGACTTTCAGTTAAAGAATTCAGTGCTGCTGCTTTAAATTGTAGATGCTGACTGCAGAAGGAAAGCTAACAGCATTCTGATTTGTTCTGAGAACTTCTCCCTAAAATGTAAAAGCCTTTCTTATCAGAAAAAGCCTTTCCCTTCTCTGCTTCTCCATCTTTTTTCATATTGCTATAAAAAGGCTAACAGTAAATGTCAATGAAAATGAAGGCAATGTGAAAATACATAGAAACTGCTGCTTTGGTGTTTTTTTTTTTCCTGTGAATTATTTTAAACAATTTTGATCTGCATCCAGAGCAGTTTATGGAGGCACAAAATAGTGCATGTAGAACAGCAGGCAAGAATGTGGAATGAATACTAATGCACTCAAACAACCTCCCCCAAGCTCTCTTAAGCCTGAAAAATCCTTCTGCTGCATAACTACTAGTTCCTGTGGAGCTTGCTTATATCCTCATGGAGGAAAGTCCTTTAGTATTTAATACAAAATTATTATCTTTTCATACAATTTTTGAGCTGTTAGAATTTCATACAAAATTTCATCCTTTGCATACAGTAGCTTGGGAAAAAAAAAAAAAAAAACCTCTACAGACTATCATGAATAAATTCTAAAATGTTTTTAGGGAAGATTTTTCAGACCGATGATACTTTTTCATAGGATCTGCCTGAATACCCCTTGATAAATAAAATGGGATTTTTTCACAACAGTGGAATTTTGAACTACATTGATTTTACAGGTAAATTTACCAGGACAAATTTTGACTCTTCAGTGTAAGGATAGAACAAGAAAGGGCCACTTGTGAAAAACAGAAGAAAATTGAATTAATATAAAAATCACCTTTTTTTTTCCCTGAAAATATATTATCATTTTTGGAACACTAAATACTAACACTAAATTATTTAAACCTTTTTGGCACAAAATGCCAAAAGGCCTTTCTTTATCTTCTCATTTCGGAGGTCTAATTACAATCTGGCATATCATTCAGAGATGCCAGCTGAAGTCAGTGAAGTGCACAGCACAGAATTTGGGGCCAGACTGGTATCAGAGCATTTTTTTTCACTAAACCAATAGTCCTGTGAAAGGGCCCATGTGATGTCTGGCCTGCAATAATAGAAAACTGCAATCAGTGGCATTCCCTTTTCTCGTCCCTCTGCCTTCCATTTCTCATAAATTGGGTGTTCATTTTTCCTCCCATTCTGCCTATGTAATGACTACATGTTCAGAGTGTAAATATACTTAGGTAACCCCTCAGAAGGACACATATAAAATTTCAGTCTTAAATGTGCGTTGGATACCTCTTTTTAATATAGATACAAGGAACTCCAAAGAAAAAGTGGCTGCTATTCCTGCTTATAAGCAGAGTTTGAAGTTGCAAACAGACACAAATTATCACAATTCCGTAACTAAAGACAGCAAATTTACTATTTATAAACCTTGTGTAGCATGGGCTGTCTGCAGATGTTTAGTTCCTGAAGACCATTTCTCCCCAAAAGGGCAGAGTGGCCCAGTGTAAGGCCTTTAAACGAGCTGATTTCGGTTCTCTGCTAGGGCATCACTTCCATGCACTCCCAGCCAAACATCCACACTGGTCTCCAAGTTATTTTGGCTCTATAAGAAGAGATGGGATCAGACAATCTTGCAAAATGGAGCCTGCCATTTATTTTTTGCCTTTTTAAAAATTCTATTTGGGTAAAACCCTATAAACTTGAGTTGCTAACAGCTGGATTCTGCAATGAGAAGAGCTGTATGATTACCTTGGGTAGGTAACTAAGAAGTCATGCTGACAGGCCTTGGCATTTACCATGCTGACTGTGACAATGGAAAGATTTATTCAAAACTACTGCATCAATTAGAGTCTGTATTTTATTTCACTGCAATATACTTCTTGGTGTTTTGCTTTGTAGCTTATTTAGCAAAATAAGCTCCCTGTTGAATATATCAACTGACTGTTAAAATGAGTGAAAATCCATGGCTTTCCACAGCAGCACTGCACAGAAAAGAGAAAATCAAATTGAATCCAGACGTGCTGATGAGAAGGGTGAAGGAGATTCATCAGACACTCTGGCAACAGGAAATGCAGACAGTGATGGTTATCTCTACATCTCCCTTCTCCCTGCCTCCTGGTGGCTGGAGTTGATTCAACAGCGGGGGAGGTCAGAGCCCAAATTAATGATCTCTTTAATGGAATCTCATTGTCCCACAGTGAAGAGCTGTTTCTTCCTTCTCCTTATCTCTGTTTATGTTCAGGCAACCTCACTATCTTTCCCTTATTTCACCCCTCCCTCCCCCACCTTTCTCCACCTTCTGTCCAAAAAGGAAGAAGTATAAAGCGATGATGCTTTTTGCTGCTACTACCATATTCACTTTTCTCGAAAGTTGTGGCATCTCTTTTGGGGCCTGTCTTGACTGTTTGCATTTCATACTTCCCTATTTTACATTCATCACAATGGGATTGTGATCTGTTGAATGTTTTCCAAATAAATAAGGTCTAGGTAAGGTCAAGCATGAGGCAGTGGCAGCCCACCCATGAAGAGCAGAGTGTCAGGCACTACGTTAGACATCAGATCAAAACTCCAGTGTATGGTGCTGTTTCACTCCCTCACCCTTTTTCTACTTAAGCAAAAGTCATCAGTAGTGATCAGAATGGCTGCATCTGTATTGTTGGACTCTGGAGAGACAGATAAAACCACAATGGAGCTATAAATCTTGCTCAGCAGCCAAGGGCTAGTTGAGCATATGCCAGCCAAAATATGGCTGGTATGCAGATATCACTCACTATAAGGCAATCAAGTTATCCCTAGTAGACAACCCAGGACTTGTGGAACTCTCCAGCACAGCTTCAGAGTTGTGTGCCAGGATCTCCCCTTGAGTGGGGATGTCTCTCAAGGTTACTTCTCAAGGCTGAGAGAACCCTTATCACATTATATACCCAGCAGGTGAATTGGGAATAGGAGTACTGAAACTTTGAAATCTTAGCTAAATCATAGAAAGGCTTTACTGTGTATCTATGATCATACAGACATAAACCACTGGCTAAGTCTGGGACTAAGCCTGAATCCAGCCACACCTGCAAATGCCTCTGGGAAGGAGTTTAGAATGCAAGGGGATCCCTTCTGAACCTCATGATTCCAGGGAGAGTCTCCTGACAGTTTTTCCTGGCGCTGTCCCCTGTGCAGCACATACCTTGCCATTGAACCTTGTTAAGCCACTGTCACATTTGCCATTGAACTTTGGTAACTCACTGTCTTGCACCAACAAAATGTATTGTTGCTTCTGCCTTGCGAGTGAAGGGCACGACTCCATCTGAGACAGTGAGACTCAAATCAAGAGAGAGTCCCCCATACTCCACCTGGTTTCATTGTATGCCAAGGCCTCAATCCTGGGATATGTAAGTACATGTGCAACTCTAAGTGTGTCAGTGGCCCACTGCTTTGAGTAGGATTACTCACATGATGAAGCACCTTCCTGAGCTGGAGCTTCAATACTGAGTTGAATAGCAGAGAAAAATGCTTTTGAGAGCATTTGAAAAGTGCTAATTCAGACCCCATGTAAAATGTAGGCTAGTCTGAACAGCTACATTATTTCTCTAAAAAAATATACAGCCATCTTGGCAAAGCTCACATTATTGAATTCACTTTTATATGACAAGTTATGGGAAAATTAATAATACCTCATATTTTTATTTTTATGGAAACTATGTGCAAATACTTGAAGTTAGCAAATGCTAACAACCTTTAGTAGTCTTCAAAGCATAACAAGAAAGTTAACTTTTTTCTTTATGGTGGTCCTATTTAAAAATCACAGATAAACATAACTTCTTTCCCTCTGAAAAAATGAGCAATCTTTTTAAATAGCTCATATTAATGTAAGAAAATGCACGTAGATATAGATCAAATAGCACCAATATGAAAATAGTTCTAGATCAAATAACATTTTTGTTTTACTGCCAAGCCCTGTGGAGATCCTTTGTTTTCTCACATATTGAGTAGTTGCTTGGGGCAACCTTTGGGAATTGTGTACATTTGCCCACCATTGCATTTGTCTCAATGACTTTTCTGTGAAACCACTGTTTGTAGTACCTCCTAAGGGTATTCACAGTGAAAACTTTGTGCATCATTTTAGGGGTGTTGAAATTACTGAAATGCCATGAGTAAGAGACATACAGGAATTTCCCTTACCAGCAGGCGATGAAGTAAACAAGTAAGAAAATTAAATTTCATCATAAACCCATTGGGGGTTGGGGTTGGGTCACCACGTCAAGCCATATAGAAAGAATAGCTTGGTTTCCATGTTCATTAGATAGTACACCTCTCTGCTGAAATTGCTAGCAAAAATGCTAATTAGTGCTTGCTACTCTCCATTGGACCGACTCTGTGAGATGCCTAAATATTCATCTGACTAAAAAACTGTAGCTTCTTGTGACCTAGCTTATTTCTGAAGCAGTTATTTAGAAGCAAAAAAATCTGCTTTCCTTTTTCAAAACCTCTCTCTCTCTCCATCTTAAGCTGTTCTAATTTTGCAAAAATATGCACAATTAATGCTTCCAAAACCCCCAATCCTTTATTGTTACAGTACTGTATTGGTGTTAGTCAAAGGATCATGTGACAGCTGTAACATTTTGCACTGAAACACATTGGCTAGATTAATGGTATTGGCCACATTAATGAACTCCAGAGCCGCAGAGAGAATTTTGCTTAGCAAATCTGATTGCTTGTACAGCATAGATGACACAAATGCTTGGTGCTCACTTACAGAAGATCACAGAATTGTACAATAGTTTGCATCGGAAGGGACCTTTCATGATCATCTAATTCTAACCCAACATGTGGAAATCACAGAATGCTTAAGGCTGGAAGGGAACACTGGAGATCATGTAGTCCAACCTGCCAAGGCAGAGTCACTTAGAGCAGGTGACAGGAACTTTTCCAGGTGGGTTTTCAATGTCTCCAGAGAGGAAAACTCCATGACCTCCCTGGGGAGCCTGTTCCAGTGCTCTGCCACCCTCAGTGGAAACAAATTCTTCCTCGTTTTGAGGAACAATTTTTTTTTTTTTTTTTTTTTTTTTTTTTTTAATGGCTGTAGATCCTTGTCCATTTTGAATACATGCCATTTTGATTGTAAGATCACTCCCTGCAAGTCTGAATTGTTCCACTCATTAATTACAAACAGCACAAAAAAAAGAGTGTGGTTTATCTTGCCTGTTTACACAGAGCATTAGCTTATCTTTCATGCCATACAGTTCACGGAACACCACTCTGCTACCTCAATGTTGAGACCAGCAGCTTTTGTCCAGTTTTTCCAAAGACACATCTTTGTCTGTATTCAAAGACACAGAGAAGTGGGGAATACACCAATACTCTTGTTATTTTGTCCTCATGGTTAGCCACCACCAAAATAATTTCCCTGCTGATTATTTTTGGTATCTTCTGATTTAAATTATGTAGACTGTTCTTCCTGATGTCATTTTTGAACAACTGAAGCCTCAGTCCAACATCTATTTAAATTAAGGGAAACATTTCTATTGATTACAAAGAATATTGAACCAAGCTCTGAATTATATATAACACTTCTATGAGAGGAATGTTAAAGAAAGTCTGTCTTAATTTTCTAGCAGAAAAAGAATATGGATGATAGAGAGAATGCTGCCCTCTCATGGTTTTATGGATAAATATGATCTCATAATATATAAAAATACAAAAATAATATTTTAGGTCACTATATGCTGGTCTGTTCTATTTTAGGTATTGCACTGAAAGGCATACTTGCAGCAGGTATCACTCCTCCTCCCCAAAAAATGCTGTAAAATCTCTGAAAACACAGCCCATTAATTGCAGACATGGAAGTAATGAAGTCCAAGGAGAAAGGGTGATGCAAGATGCAAGTTTAGTATCATTTTCTTTCAATCAATTTTTTAAGCTCATCCATTCCCCAAGTGAGCCGTTCCACACACCATGCCTTCCCTGCTGGAGAAGTCCTGGATGCCACTGAGCAAGATGTACAGAATTATATTTCTAGTTTAAGAGCAAGTCAGTTCCAAATTACTGGAATCTTTTTCATCTCCAAATGAGTAATTACCTGAGCATGCATAAAGGAATAGAAACAGGCACAAAATGACTGAAAGCAAATCTGGCTTCCTACACATTCTTGGTAGCTATTGAACAAATGGAACACATCCAGCACACCCAACATATGCAGTGCATGCAGCTCCCAAGGCAGCTGCTGAACAAACTGCAAGATCAGATCTGGTGTTGGTTTCTCTGCCCTCCCTGCACATTCCCTGCCCAGCTGATAATGACCTTTATTGTCTTCATGATCAGCTGGAAATTCACAATGAAAAACATGGCATTAAACAAGAAGACCCTGTGTGGTGATTTCCCTGGAAAAGGACTCCTGAGGGCTGTTCAAAGCAGCTTTATATTTTTTTGTGAGAACTGAATATCATACTGTATAACCTCAGACCATGAGCTCAATCACATCTCACATTCTCTCTGTGGAATCCTTCATATGCAAAACCATGCAAGAAACCACTGAAATCTTCAAATAAATATCACCCACATTTCTCTATCACTTCTGTACTAGGAATAACCAAATTCCATCTTGACTAACTGCTAAACTATGTTGAATTGGAAAAAAAAAAAAGAAATGTAAAATAACTAGTTGTATTTAAACAAATCATAGGCCAGAATAGACCATTAGGTCATGTAGCCTTGTCTCCTGCATAACAAGAATTTTCCCTAATTTCTGCCAATATGTTATGTTCGACTGCAACAAAATACTCCAGGAAAGCACTGGTGTGGAAATGTCAAGAAAGATAATTTTCTTCCTTTGTCAGTTTGTGAAGGTTAAGTCTCTATCATTCTTAGAAGTTTGAGTATTTCTCCTTCAGTTCTCACCAGAAGACATCTGTCTGTCTTTCAGTCATCATTTTATAGCCTCATTGACAAAGTATGTCTTAATTGACTAGATGCCTCTTCCAAACAGTTGTAACTCAAAGGGCTTTTTTAAAGGAGACTTTCTAAAAAAAAAAAAAGGCTTTGTCTCCACAGTGGTATTTTTAATAGTTTTGGGTGTAGTAATGAAAATACAATGTAAAATAAACTTTTATTCCCACATGGGGTGGTAAACCCAGAATTCAGTTATTGCTACTAAGGCTAAAAATTACTCGGATACCAAATGTGAACAGTCAATACATTTTAAAGTACTTTGTTTTCAGTCAGGTTATAATGCTGTAATAGGGTGAATAGCAGCAGAGCAATTCTGGTTTCCAGTTGGTCTCAGGGAGGAAAACCTGTCATATCTATCACAGTCAAACAGATACATCCCTCTGAGCATAGATTTCATTTTACTTCTCTTGAGTGTTCTAGAGAAAGTCAGAGTCTAGGCTTCCCCAGTCACTCATTTCTGTTTCTCCATGGTGTCAATGTTTCATATCATGCTAAGCAATTTTAAAATATCAGAATAAAGGTAGATAAAAATATACTGTAAATAGTTTTTACTCCTCCATTTCTCTGTAGCAGATTTCGGAGTTTCAAAAGTCAGCTTATACATAGAATCATATTTAAAAATCACTTGAACATATCACTCTGTCTCTTCCCAAAGTATTTGCATCAGAAAAAAACACAGGAGAAGAAAAGCTTATGACAATTAATATTGCCGTATAGACCAAAAAAAGGGTAAATATCTGCTTGGGACATGCTTACACAAGAGAACAAATCAGACAGCTAAGCAAGCATACTTATTCAGTTCCTCTTAAAAGACTCACGTGGAATAAGTGTCTGGCAAACTTATCTGATAAGGTCCACTTTGGGGACTATCACAAACCTCAAATTTCCATTCCACTAAGAGATCTGATGTTGGCAAACAGAAAGAGGTGCACTTGTAGGAGATCCACAGATCCAAAGTGAAATACTCAGGGATTTGCCTCTGTCTAATTTGTATGATGGTGTAAAAGGCTTGTGTCTTACTCAAATGCATGTCTTGCTAACAAGGTTATCCTGTTACTCATGTACTCTGGGCTGAAATCATAAATGGTTCCCTAATAGAAGGCTACATTGAAATATTACCCCTTTGCATTTATCATACTCCATTGAAAATGCATATAAGCAATGATGCAAATTAAATAAAGTTTGTCAAAAACTACCCTGGCATTTTGATTCACCCAGCCTGCTAGTAAATGTTCTTTCTTCCTCTCCACAGCTATGCTAAATACAGCATGGTGTATTTTAAATATTCAGGATTGGAAAGCACTTAATTAATTACATCATACATCTTAAGTATCTTAACCAGAAATATACCTTGCCAGATATGTATATTTAGCCAGTGGCTAGACCTAATGTTATAGAAAACAGCTTCAGAAGGCTGTGCAATCGAAGCACATGATAAGCAAGTTCTGTAGCCTGAAGCTTTAGCGAAGAGGCTTATGGACAAAGCTACAGACTCTCCAGCTTTCAGGATTAGGTGTAGCCAGGCATGACAGCCATTACCATAGCCCAAGCTGATAAGGAGAATAAATGATCTTGCTCCAGAAGGTATTTTCACTATATATTGTCACAGACCAATAAAATTTTGGGTCTCTTGCTCCACAGGAAACAGAGCTCCACCTGAAGGGGCTGAAGGGTACGTGCTACAGAGCCATCTACCACTGCACATGAATGAAAGATCTGAGATAAAAGGCATGAAGAATGGGAAATGGCATTTACTCATAGTTGTCTTTAGGTCCACTGAGCCAAATTTTTCCCTCACTGTTGAGCATGGTCAAGTGCCAGAGAGAATTACAGAATCACAGAATCATTTAGGTTGAAAATGGCCTCCAAGATTATTGAGTTCAACCTTTGACTGATCACCACCTTGTTAACTAGACCATGGCACTGAATGCCACATCCAATCATTACTTGAACATCTCCAGGGATAGCGACTCCACAACCTCCCTGGGCAGTCCATTCCAATGTTTAAGAACCCTTTCCACAAAGAAATTTTCCTGATTGAGGTGCTCTCATTGTATTTCAGAATTGCTGCTTTTCTCTGTGGAAATCTGCTTATTGAAATAGCTGTACAGTGAAAACAGCTCCAGACCTACAAAACAGAGACTTACCTTCTGCTTTATACATGTTTCGCATTAGCTGTGCCTTGGGGTTGTTTTTTTTACCCATACCTCATCCTGCCTTGTTAGTATGGATAAAGGAGCTGATGACTACAGAGATTACAAGGCTTTTATTCAGAATCCCCCAAGGGTCATTTTGAGCATTTTTGTAGCTATTTATCTACCCAAAACAAAAAGCAAATGGACAAATGAAAGAGAGGGCAATTAAGCATTATGCAAAGAAAGAACTAAAAGAACTGGGATGACTTAGTCTGAAGAAAGGGACTTTCTAAAAAAGCAACAGAAAAAATAGCTATTTTCTACCCATACTGAGGACAGAAGAGAAAGAAATGAAGCTAAAAGACAGCAACAGATCTGTAGTCTGCACCCTGCAAATTCCTTCTGGTTGGAAGACTTGAATACTGGGAGAGGTTGTGTGAAAAAGCCATGGCTTCAGTGTCATTAGGATTGTATAAGTAGAGGTGATAAAAATCTTTGTCAGCTACAAATAATTTTATCTGGAGACCAGCAGAAGGTCTTCACTGGCTTCTCAGGCTCCTTTCTAGGGAACAGCCAGAGTCCTAAATAAACTCTCCAACTTCCTTTCCCCTTTTACTCACACTGAAATAACAAGAGCTGCAAGTTACGAAAGCCTCAGGAAAGAACATTTCTGAAAGGTTTCGGGAGAGGCTTTCTGAGTACTCCTGAAGACTTTAGGCCCGTTACTGTCACTGTCACCATGGAGAGAGAGTGTTAGCAGAGGTGAAGGGATGAAGCTGTGTGCTTAAAGGACATTGTCTGTTTACACAAGTAGACAGGAAACCAAACTAACAAACTAACCAAACTAACCAAACTCTCGGCAGAGCTATGAGGCAAGAGCTTTGCATTTAACATTCATACCGAGGTATTGCTATTTTCTACCACTAAGCCTGTGTGCCTTTTCCTCTGATTGCAGTTCCAGAAATCTCCTATAAATTATTGGACTTCATGGCAAGTGTTGCGTATTCGGGGCACTTCAGGAGGCCACACAGTCTGCAAGAGAGCTTGAGCTGGGGATGTTTGTTTCAAAAGATCTGTCCAGGACCTATCCAAACCTGTCCATTGTTTTTGCCAGGAACACTAGCAAGAAGGCTTGCAGACAGAAAATCACTTTCGCCTAATACTGGCCCAGAGGTCTTTTTTCAAGAAAAAGGAAAAAAAAGGTATCTCCTAGTAGAGCCACCTTCCTTGCCTCCCTGATGGACCTTAACTACCATGTCTAAGAAGAAGCAAGTAGGTACAGAATGGGTCTGTACCTACAGAATTGTTTGATTAAGTACCTACATAATTGTTTGATTAAGTGTAGAGGAAGTACCCAAGCTCAAATTTTCAAGGAGCTTAAAGTGCCGGGCTGAGTTTGGAATCTATTCTGTACAAGAAGGTGGGGGAGGTATTCACACCAGACAGCTGAGGAAACACAGGGAAATACACCTGTGGACTCTTATCACCATAAAATGAATGTGCTTAATCCCTCTGAGCAGCTTTGCAATGGCAGGGGAATCTTCTAATGAGACCCTCTGACCAGGGGAGGCCTTGAGAGAAACCCAGATGGACATCTGGAACAGCAATCTTCCCTCTGTCTGCACCATTCCCTCCTCGGGAATCAGAAAGCAAATTTAAAGATGGCTGAGGCTTTTAAATACACCACATTAGTACTTTTATCTAAGCCAGATATGTCCTCTGCCCATCCCAGACACTGTCAGGTACCAAATTTCCCAAAGTCATGGAGTGTCAGTCATTTTTGTATCCAGTCAATTTTTCTAGTGAGCTTTTTCCAAGCACTTTAAAGCAAGACTCAGCCTTTTGTTGCAGTCTGACATCTTTTCCAACCATTTCTAGGATTTATCTGGTGTGCTTCAGACATGCTGTAGGCTCTGCTCCAAATAATGTTTCAAGGACCATTTGTTTTAGTAATTTCTGGGTTAGTCTGTACCTCTCAGCACAGCCACTTGCTCTCCCAACACAAAAGTGACTCAGTCTGCCAAGATACTGACTTCTCCACCCCTTCTCTCTTGGGTGAACTCACTGTCCCCAGATAATTTAATATTCCTGTTTGGCTGTAGCTGCCTCTTCCAATGAAACTAAGGCCACTGGCAATCAAACCTTCATTCCTGAGAGAAACACCAAGAACAGTCCATCGGTCTGTTTCTTGATCTTTTGAGGCTGTTTCTTCCAGTCAGAGGGAGAAGATAGAAGAAAATGTGTTCTTCAGTCACAGGAAATTCAGGGGGCAGGCTTGAGTATAGGGGGAGTAGTTCTGGGAGAGAAACAATAAAATATGAATTCATGAAATGAAAAAGAAAGCAAAATAAAATAAAATAAAATAAAATAATAAAATTAAAATAAAATAAAATAAAATAAAATAAAATAAAATAAAATAAAATAAAAT
>QUSF01000001.1:55945160-55979577 GCA_003676055.1 Chloebia gouldiae
ATAAAATAAAATAAAATAAAATAAAATAAAATAAAATAAAATAAAATAAAATAAAAATTCAGTGTCAAAATCTGAGTGGCATTTATGGCCATACTGGAAAATATGAGCCTCTCTGTGGTCTCAATGTTTTTTGAGAGAAATGAAGCTAATATGGATCTAGTCTAATCTCTAAAATTCTGCCACAGTGTGTTATTGCTAATTCTTGAAGATTAAAGCAGTCTCTGGCTCTCCCTCAGTGGCCCAATAAATATTGCAGGCTACCAGAAAATAAACAAGTTGTATTAATTGCCCTCTGTGGTGGTATTTCTTCCAAAAATGGTTGGCACTATCTCTGTAGCCATTGCAAGATTTTGCCAATGACTACAACTAAGAAGTGGAGGGGTAATTATGACCTTTTTTTCCCCTTTTTCCTATATTCACCACAGATATATCACACCATAGTGAATTTGATATTAAAGATATTGACACTTCATAGTATCAAAAGTTTCTCTTCAGTCATTCATTATCTACAACAGAAGTATTGAAGAATCCCAAGGTTAAACTTTGCTAATAACTGGTGTGGATTTAAATTCATTTAACAGCAGAATTCACACTTGAATCACAACAGCATTTTCCTTTCCTGGGCAAAGTTTTGACTGCTGACAGGGTTTTCCAGTAAAGAAATTCAAGGGACCTTCAATCATTCCAGTTGAAGACTCTTTTAACAGTGAATCAACTTCTTAGATCTTCATTCCATGGAGCTATGGAACTGGAGAGAAAAAAACCACAAACAATGCATTACACTCTATTTTAAGAAGCTTGCTTTTCTCCTTTTTTATCTGTTTTTTAATCAGTGCAGATATTAGCTCAGATGCATGTTCTCATCTTTCCCAGTGTTCTCCATAACACACCCCTTACAGGCAAACCCTAATGATGTCTTAGATTCAGACTGTGTTATGCTTTTGCTCTTTCCAGTACTTATGGGAAACAGCACATTGCCAAAGCTCCTTCAGTGTTTATATCTTAGAGGCAATCTCTGGTGTGTGAGATCACTGCACACACCCAGGCTTTTCACTTTGAGACAATTCTTGTAAGTTATAATATAAACAATATGTTTTACAAAATGTATTGTTTCTGGGACCAACCACTATAACTGTTCACACTTTTGTTCATACTTTTTCCATGTTTTCTCTGATCTTTGGATAAAGTGTCAAGAGGATGTATCAGGTGGTGTGGAATATTGATGTAATTTTCTGGTGACAGAAGAAGGGAGACTTGCAAATGAGATCTGACAGCTCTGAGAAATGATGTGGGTAAAAGGAAGAATACAAATCAGAGTTTTAAATTTCCACTGCATTTTATTTAAAATTTAAGAAAAAGAAACTGCTGAGACATAAGCTGCTAATCATTACTAACTAGAGCACATGCAAACATATAAACCCACTGGTTGGCATTTGGTTAAAAAAAAAAAAGATGCTGCATTTTCCTGGTGTAATTGATAAAGCTGAGTAAATAGCTCAGTGAACAACATACTCAAGAAGCTGGTGCTCAGCAGATTCTGTGAGAACAAGCAGCGTTATGCTATTATATTCCACTTATGAGATACCAGTATACTCTGTGTAAAAGTGAATCAGATCCTGTCCCTGGGAATTTCCACCTGACAATATTTAATAGCTGCCTGAGGGGGTCAACAGGGAAGTAGAGATCTGGCCAGCTCATTTCCTGGGCCTTAGGTGCTAGTTTAAGCTGGACTAGCTTCTTGTCATTAGCAGTGGACCCAGGATTTGAACAGAGGGAAATTTAGTGCTTATGAGTTATATAAATGCTCTCCTTGCTTTTTTTTTTTTTCCCTATATGTTACAGTGTCCTTGGGATATGCTTTCCCCGATTTCCAGAGACCCCTGTGACTGGGATCAGATGAGCCTGGTCCTTCCTTCCTGCTCCAATGGGGCTGGTGGAGAGCCAGAGAAGCCCTCCCTGTCCAGAGCCTAGATAAGCCCATGACTCTTCCTGTTCACTCTCTTTCCCCCCTCCTCTTATGGAATAAAGAAGCTGGACAACCACACTGGGGTTAGAGCCTCTTTTGAATCTTTGCCCATCTCCTGATGTTCCTCCCCTCAAGGCCTTGTATCTCTGGGCTAGCCTAATAATTTAGGGGCTGAGAGAGGTAGGAGCATCAGTTATATCTTTCCCTAATCCATGGATTGAGACCAGTGTTCCAAGTAGAGACAAGAAAAAAAGGAGGATGTCATTCCAGTCTCTGCTGCCTCATACAAATACAGCAAACACATATACAGTGTCTAGCAGAAAAAAATTATGGCTTAAAAAGTGAAGCCTTTGAACTAAACACAAATCCTTTGCAGCAAAAGTTAGAAGAATTTTTGTGTTCAGCACAGGAAATACTTTATGCATTTTTCCTTAGTGGAAGCAGCACAGAGAATAACTCATACTGAATTGAAGTTTTGTGGTGTCTCAACTTTGTTTAAAACAATTTTGGGAGTCCAACTCTACACAGTCTGGTAAAAAAAACCCTATTTTTTCAATCATTTAACTGACAGTGTGGTCTCCTTTGAAGGATGCAGAGCAGCCAGAGCAGTCAAAGAGCAATTTCCTTTAAGACAACAACAGGTTTGATTTTTTTCTTGAAAGGCCTCATCCCTTTTTCATTGAAATACAGACCGTTCTTACACACTCAGATGAGTTCTGGGCTTCAGAAGTGCTGTAAATAGTTTTGTGTTTTAATAGCTAAAGAAGGTGAATGGGTGTTTCAGGATGGGCAGTGGAGGGGCAGGTACAGATCTCTTCACTCTCATGACCAGTGACAGGACCTGAGGAAATGGCCTGAAGTTGAGTTGGAGGAGGTTTATGTTGATGTCAGGGAAAGGTTCCTCACCCAGAGGGTGGTTGGGCACTGGAACAGGCTCCTCAGGGAAGTGGTCACAGCGCTAGCCTGACAGAGCTCAAGAAGTGTTTGGAGAACACTCTGAGGCACATGGTGTGAGTCTTGGGGTGTCCTGTGCAGGGACAGGAGCTGGACCCGATAATCCTGATGAGTCCCTTCAAACCGAGCATATTCTGTGATTCTATGATACAACAATTCACTCATTCATTGACAAATCTCCTTTTATAAAAAATGACCCCTAAAATGCAATCAAATGGATGATTTTTATTCCAAATAATGTAGGAAAACTACATCTAACCCAAGTATGCACCTGTGACTGGATCAGCACATTCAGTTACTAATTCTGATCATAATCCTGTTTGTCTGAGCTCAACATTCAGAAAGCATTCTCCTTCCTAGGGCTGTTTAGGATTCCTACAAAAGGAAAATGCAGCCATAGATTGCAGCTTGATAAATTGAATGTGCCCACAACAAAGTAGGGTGCACTGAGGCCTGACCTACAGTCACCTTCATTTAAAGATGGTGGGAAGGGGCAAGCTACATAGCTCCAACTCCAAGGTTGGTACTTGCTCCAGTAGGAGAGCTTGCATATGGACATTTTAGGGTGACAGAACCCAAATCCATGGCTTTTGTTTCTCAGGCCAGAGCCTAACCATCAGGTTGGGAATGAGGAGTACACTATTCTTTCTTGCTGAAATTGGGACACTCTATAACTTGAATTTGAGGTCTATGAGTTCAGAGAGACAGGAGTGATCAGACCTGGAGCTGGTAGCTCAGCAGTGTGTGATCTCTGCTTCTGAGGTAGGGATTAGATTTCAGGTATTCAGTGTCAACACACTCAAACTTTTGTTGTCTTTTGACCTTTTACTTCATGAAAGAGAGGGAATCTTCAGTAGTGCTGCTTCTTTGTAGGAGAGACCAAAGTGCACACTGAGTGAAACTGGATTGAAGAGCCATTGCAAAGCTTTAAATGAAACATAGTTAGGCTCATAAAACTACTCTTTACCCTCAAAAAGTTTCCTTTCCATCTCATCCCCACAAAAAGACATTTACTTTTACTTTTTGTTGGGGGTACATACAAAACTCTTGATGATGGCTGCAGACCACCTATGTGATTTTCCTACACTGGGTAATTTCAAAAAACCCGGAGAACTAAGTCACCATGAAGTGTCTACAAGTATAAACACATAAAATTCATGGAAGCATTGTTCCCTTACCATATAACATAGCCAAGCATTCCTTCCTGTTATTGCCATCTTATTATTGGGAAAATGCCCAGTCCTGCTCATTCTTACAACTCAGCAGGTTCTTTTAAGCCAAAAGTGTGTTTCAACAAGAGATGAGCTGGCAAATTAACTTTCAAGTTTTTTATTAAATGATTTCATGTGACCTTTGCAACAAAATACCTTTTAAATAATTTCATATGACTATGATGATCAACACAGAACCAAAATTTGCGGACAGTAAGTTGGTAGAAATTGCTGAACCTAAGGCTGAAACAAAGACACTCATTCTTCCACAGGGGGAAATGGATATTCCTTTGCCATCCCTCTGTTTTTGCAATAAACTTTTCCGTTTGTGCTGTGCTGTTTGTGACTTTGGTATTGGTGATGGTTAAATTCAACAGATGACAACAACAACATCCTGAAATTTAAAGCAATATTTTATTTTGGTTTAAGTCTAGTGAAGTAGGTAGTATTAAAGGTGAGTCGATGGAAGTGGGTGTAATATGCTGAAGAATCAACTCCTTTGAAAGCAGTAAAAAAACCAGAAATTGCCATTAGAAGCACTTTAGCAACAGGCTGAAAGGAGCATTAGAGAGATGCACAGACCAAATGAAGAGCTCATTAGAGACTGACTGCAGCAAGCCAAGCAGATAGACTGGTTGGCTGTTTCCACATCCAGTTCCAGAACTTCAGTCGTTCAATTTACCAAAACAGTGACTTTTTTGAAGCTGTATCTATTTTGCTAAAGTATCAGCAAGCCAAGCTAAATTAGCAGATCTTAGTCAAGTAAGTCTCCATTATATCAGCTTAACTAACAAACCACTTGATACAAACTCCTTCACAAAAATGTGATACTTCTGCTATACAGCTTTGAGCAGAACAATCATAACTACTTCATTTGACTTTTCATTAAGAGTTTCTCATTGTGCCTATATTCACAGTACCACAGTGCTATTTCCAACAAGACAGCAGAGGTGGAATTCTTAGTAGTTGTTGGGAATGTTTCAAAGTGGGGAGTAGCGAGGAATTGTTTTGAACTGCCAAGATATAATGTCACCAGGGATCTTGGCAATGAGAAATAACACACATGTTTGGGTTGACCTACAAGTAAAAATATGCATTTTGGCATCAAGTTTATTCACGTTACTGGTCATTCAGGAAAGAGTAAAGATGAAATCACTAACTTCTTCCTCATTTAGTTCCTCATAACAGAGTCTGTTGTTTCTCAGTTTACATACAAAACAAGCTTTCATGCTAGAACTGATATGGCTTATTTCAATTTCACACTTACATTTCCCAGGGCTAAACAAGGGACTCCAGGGAGACCAGCAATAGCTCTGCTTCAGCAATGAGAATAAGGGAAGGCTGGGCACTGGAACATCCATCAAAACAGAATTCGGTGATGACAAATATAAAGGGATGCATCATCTACTTTCCTGTATATATTACAGACCCTGGAGCTCCCTAGTTTTCAAGATCAGAAAGACTAAAATGTGTGGCAGGATATGAGGCTAAAAGTACTATTCAAATTCTCCATGTAGCAATGAAGTAGGGCTGAGACAGTGCTGAATTTTATGCTGGCTTCCTGGGCAGGTGTGCTTTTCACCCTGGCTAAGGGACATAACATTTTCTTAACTCCCAACAATTGTGGAATGCATTGCTAACCTCACCACAGCCTGCTGCCACAAGTGCAAACAGCAGCTTATGGCAGCATGACAAACCTACCTCCGTGTCCAGCCTTGAGCTGCCCTCTCCTTCCAGCCACATGCATCCTGGCAATCATTCAGTCCCTTACTGTCCCTCACCTGCTTTTTGTGAAAACAATGTAATTTCCATTACTGGCATCCAAACCCCAATGTTACAAATATAAAAATCAGACGGCTATTCCCTCTTTCTTTATGGGATTTTCCAAGATTGTCTTGGATATATTTAGTATTCATGTGTAATGAGTCAGAGTGTCCACCTGTGGTCTCCATAAACCGATTTTGTAAATAGCATTGACTGATGTGACTCAAAAAAAAAAAAAAAAAAAAGGCCAGTTTCTGTTTTCCAGTTTTAGTCTGAATTCAAACACTGTTTGCAGTTCCAAGAACTCTGTGGGTTTCATACTCTGGGTCAGTGGGTGGGGAATACTGGAAAAGGCACACTCCCTCCTGTCCCCTTGTTCCGGTGGGCTGTAGGTCTGCAGAAAGATGACTTTATTTTATAGCACAGTAAACAACCTTTTCATTTAGCAACTGTTTAATATGGAACCTGTAGAAGAAGCCCTGGCATACATATCATCCTGTGTCCCTTCCTCACTTGGACCTTGCTTTTGAAAACACTGAATTTTTATCCAGCACAAATGAATAGAGAAAATGAGCTGAGGTCTGCTGAAATGCATGGAAGGATGTAAGTCTGACTGACATTCTGTAACACTTCAAAGAATATGAGAGAACAAGTTACTTCAGTGTTCTGTTATCTAAGCTCAGTTTAGCCTCATGCTGATAGAGGTGGCCACACTGTGAAGTGCACCTAAACTTCTTCGTTTTGACTGAAATCACTTGCATGTGTTGTGAGGTCCCTCGGGGCTGCAACAGAACCACAGGATTGTTAAGGTTGGAAATGCCCTCTAAAAATATGGGACCCAACTGTTAGCCCAACCCCACTGTGTCAATTGCTAAACCCTGTACCCAAGTACCACATGCACACACCTTTTGAATGCTTCCAGGGATGGTGATTTCACCACTTCCTGGGGCAGTCCATTCAAATGCCTGACCACCCTTTCAGTGAAGAAATTTTCCTTGATATCCAATCCAATCGTCCCTGAGTGGCACTCAAGGACATTTTCTTTTGTCCTGTCACTTACTGCTTTGGAGAAGGGATCGATCCCCACCTGGCTACAGCATCCTTTTAGGGAGTTGTGGAGAACAATAAGGTCTCCCTTGAGCCTCCTTTTCTCCAGGCTAAACACCCCCAGCTTCTTTAGTCACTCCTCCTCAGATTTCTGCTCCAGACCCTTTTCCATTGCCCTTCTCTGTCCATGTTGCCCTTCTCTGGACTACACTTGTTCTTGGTTTTTGAACAGCTGAACTGTGGGTCTGAAATGCTTCTGCATAAACTGAGAGGCCTTTTTGGTGCAAGAAAGAAGTTTTGCACAGACAGTAAAAGACTAACAGCAAAGAAGAGGAGGCAACTTGCATCCTGTTAAAAAACTGAAAAGTTGTGTTAATTGAAGTTTAGATTAACCTCTCTGGCAGATCAATATCTCAAGTTAAAAGATCTATCATGCATAATGTAGACATATATAGATTTGTGTTTAAAGTCAACTATAAAAGGATAACTGAAATCAGCTCTGCAGTGACAGCAAACCCCATCTCCAGAAAAGATATACCTGAAACTCAGGTTTCAATTTAAAGTTTGGCATTTCTTAAGACATTCTTCAGACTTTTCTTAAGTTCTTGTATTAAAATCTTTCATCTGCTTCCTTTGTAATTGCACAAAACAACTCAACAGATGTTCTACAGTTGCTAAAGGACATTATAAAACCAGTTCGGATTAAGGTGTTAAAAAGATATATAGAAGTGCATAGGTACATGCACTAGAAGACTGTATATATTCAAAAATAACCAAGAAAATAAAGCAGTAGGATATGCTGAGTGTTTAAGTAGTCAGTTGATTTTAGTGGAAGTTTCAGCAAAAGCTAAAGGCGGGCTGGCCACTTCCTAAACAACTGAATGAAATAATTGATAATTATGGCAGCATCTACTGTGTTTCTTTTCGTTTTTGCATTAAATGCATTGTGTTTAGAGCTTAGAAATAGACTCCAAATTCTCAACATGAGTATTAAAAGGTCCATTAAGTCTCATAGAGCTTTTGAACCTTAATAACCAACCTTAATAACACTGCTTATTTTCCTTCCCCACAATTTTATGAAACTTACAGTTTGTATGTTTTCATTATGAAAGTCAAGAAATGTGCTACCTTGAAAGACTTTTACATTAATGCTGCACAAACACTTGGATCTGGTTCGCAAAGAAAATTTCAAGGCTTTCAAAACCACTCAGGTGGGATTGTATAATACAATGAAAGACAATATCTTCATGACTCTTTGCCAACTGAAACCACCCAGCACCACACAGATATATTAGGACATGATTTTGTCAGGTGCTGACGTGTCTTGTGAGTCATTGTGTACTCTCAGCTCTTTGAAATCAACAGAACCAAATGAAGAAACACCCAGGACTTACTGAAATCAGGTTTCAGATCATTAAAACAGTTTTCTGCTATGTTCTTTGAACAGAAGAACAAATGCCAAAGCATCCATTTGCAGATATCAAAATTACTAAAATTACCAGGGAACCAGTATTTCTCATGACATGATGAATGCTAAGCAAGCAGCTGAGGTGGCAGATAACATGAAGCATGCTAATTTGGAATGACAGAGGCATTTGATAGTAAGGCAATGGCTTAAGTTCTATCAGCATTTGTATTATAAGCCACCATAGAAACCTTCTGAACCCACACATTTGGTGTGTGCTTTCTGAGCTTCAGACTCATTCTAATGTTTGCATTTGATCAAGTTATTTCCACTGAATGAAAGCAAATCAGTTATAATATTATAATAACTGGCATTCTAGGTAACAACTCAACTGAAGTTTAGGAGAATGAAATATATTTGCACTTCTGTTACGCAGCAAACTTTGGTCTTTAACAAGAACATTAATTGCAATGCTTATTATTCCATAGCTGTAAGAAAGAGCATTCTTATTTTAAAAATAACCTGCAAGAGTAGAGCAATTGCTCATTCTTTATGACTTTGTGCTGTGTTCCTGATGTAGATACATGTGACTGACATTTTCATCTTAGTGTTAAGATATGCACTAGAAATAAAATATAAGAACTACTTAAGTCCATTATGTCTTCTGTGTGGGAATGGTGTCTTCTGCCTATTGTACTTCATGCTTTTTGGTGTCTGTGATGCTATGTCAAGATTGTTTACTGGCATAGTACAGATTTCCAGTCTTCCTCAGGCTAGCTGTATCCTTTCTTGCATATGAACTCCAGTAGGCTGGGCACTTTCCAAATATAAAAGGAAGCACAGCTTTTGTTTCAATGATGTCACAAGTTAAAAAGGCATGACTGAAGCAGCAACTCAGCAATTAAAAAAATCCAGCCAGGTCCCCTTGAGCATTAAGCAAAGCCAGACACCCCTAGAAATACAGCAACTGTTATGGCAATGCCAGCAACTTGGCACAGAAAAAAAGGGAAGGAAGTACAGAAGAAAAAAACATAGGCAATTAAAATAACCAGAATTTTAAGGTAATTACCCAGCCTGTAATACAGCCCAAAGCCAGGATAAAGGCTGCTATTCTTGTGACAAGTGTCATCCAATATTTTACAGCCTGGAGTGGTCAGAACTCAGAGCCTAAATGTTGGGATTCACCTGCAGGAGAGCACCCCAGCAGGGCACGAGTGACTCAGGGTGAAGAATGTCATTTTCTGAATCATGATGCCACTTCCATTTTTGCTTTGTTTTATTTCCAGGATTCCCCTGCCTGTCTGATACTACTACTAGGTAGGTGGTAAGATCTTAGGAAAACTGAGAATACCTAAGGTGTTGGACCAAGTTTGTGCCCACTGCAATGCAGTTGATGTTGCTGGCTTTGCCTCCAGATTGAAGGTTTCTTTTAATTTCCTCTAGGCCTTATAAATGTAAGAATGGTAGGTCTAATTTTAAAATATGTCCCTGTGTTTTTGAAGTGTTGCCCAGCCTTCTGGTTCTGTAGTCATTTAAAAATTAGTCAGTGTTTCCATTACAAACTCCTCTTTCAGGGATTTATCATTGCAATAAAAACATGCTCATGGCATAGATATACTCACACAAATTCTCTGGTGAAGGAAGCTGAATTCAAGTGTCAAAAGTTGCTATATTAAAGCAGGATACAAGGAAAATGACAAAGAACTTGATTCTAAAATGAATGCAAAATACTTGGGTTTAAGCATCTGAGGAATTCTATTGAGTTCCAGAGCTTTGTTTACATTCTTAATAAGCAAGTACAGGGATCAGAGTAATTAACACTTATTTTAAGAAAAGTAATAAACAAATTAAATAAATAGACACCATAAATATGCCTTACATTCATTTTAAAAAGCCACATTTGTCTAGAAGAAAGGACATAGACACACATAGAGGAAAGGACAAAGATTACAATCTTAATAATGAAAATAGTGACATCTCAAACACATAATGAATTTCAAGTGTGCTTTTTACTTCTGCTCTTGTTCAATTTTACTGTAAGAAACTTAAGCTGTTAAAAGAGGTTTGTCTCCTACCTTCCGAAGGTTTGATAATGCAGAGATCCTTATGCATCTTCCTTCTACCTGCTCATAATATCTATATTGCATAGATACAGTAGGAAAAATTAGTATATATTACAGTTATTGAAGGAAGATTACTGTATGATGGAGAGAACTGAATGATGTTTTTATAGATAACATTTTTCTTCTGAGGCTAGAGCTCTAATCCAGCATTCCTCCTCCATTCTTTCATCTTGTACCACACATGCCTGCTGAAGGGATTAAAGACACCAGTTGTAAGAGTTGCTTTGAAGGATAAGGGAAGAATCTGGATAAAGTCACATCTTTTTCCCATACTCTGCACCAAGTCCCAGGAGTAGATGTATTCCCAAAACAACAGAGTGGTGAACTTATTTTGCTGAAAGAAGTAAAGCAGGTGAGGATAATCTGGTGAACAAAACCAAAAACATCCAAGCCAACATCCAGAAAACCAAACCAAACCATCCTTCTTAACAATTTTCCCCATGGAGGTACTAAACTGTTTCTTTAAAATTCAAAGCTATCAAAAAAGTCCTTTGGCCTGAGAACTGTCAAGTGCCATGTTGCTTCAGACAAAAAATGTTTTACAGTAAAATCTTTTGAAACTCAATTTACTTTTAACCATTAGTTTATAGTTACAAACAACTGGAACTCACCTGCCTTTGGGCACTTGCATCAAAAAGCTTTTACTGAGAAACGGTGAACACACTTAGACCCAGCAAAGCACTGCTGATACAGAAAACTTTGTCATATTTAGTTAGTATCTTGCAATGAAGAAAAGCCATCTGGGAAGGGCTCTCTTAACAGCTCCAATTTTGTGGAAGGATACTTGTCTTAACAGTTCAAGTGTATCTGTTCATCTCCACTGGCACCACAATATGCAAAATATCAGAAAAAGGTTCTTTGTGAAAAAGAAAAATATTAATTAGGACTGAAAATCATAATATATTGTTATTATTAAATTTGCCTTAGGGGTAGATATCCACATGAAGAAGAAGTCATAGGAAAGGGACAATTTGCCATAAAGGTCTACTTGGTGGGCAAAACACTAAATGTCTGGGTCTGCTTGTGGCAGGCAGCAAGCCAGTGACAAATGACACCCTGGAAGCGTTTAAGAGGTGTCTGAATCTGGTACTGGGTGATGTAATTTAGGGTTTAGGGGTCACAGTGGCAGTGCTGGGTTCACAGTTGGACTGGATGATCTTCAAGAACTCTTCCAACATTGACTTCCTATGAAATCCAAAATCAAGGATTTGCTCAGCCTCAGCTCAGAAGCCTGGTCCAAAACTAAAAGAACTGTCTATAATACTTAGTTTTCTTAATGGCTGAAGTTGTTTTTTAAAGCTTCTTCATAATTTGATTTGGAGTCTGGATGGGTTATCTTCACATTAATTTTAAGTATCTGCCAGTTTTCCTACAATTCCGCTCTACTGTTCAGTACAAAGGCTCCATTTCTTCTTACAGCCCACCTATTATTTGCTTTTCTCTTTCCCATGCCTTGGAGCTTATACTTGCCTCTGGTTTAGGTTCTGTAAAAGTGACAGGTACAAATGAATGGATGACTGATCCATTAAGTACAGCAATGCTGTACTGTTAATCACAGTCCATGCCCATCATTGATCCTTTCAGGTCATTGGATTCAGTGGGAGTTTTTATACACTGTGACACTTTGTGTTCAGTCTGGCATGACTAAATGGGGAATGGCAGGCATGCAACATTACAGAATAATGGATTCTTGGGAAACCCCAGGTTTGGTACTTCCTTATTTCAAAGAGTTGATTTTGTAACCAGATCTGACTTCATGTGAATCAGGACCCAAGGGAGGATAGAGTACATGAAAAAGGCAACTGAAGATTGTAACAGGGCACAAAACAACCGGGCTGAATTTAGATTGGCCAGATAGGCAAATATTTGGCAATTCTCAACTTCAGAGGATTTAATGTCACACCTAAAAAAGTGTGAGTTTCAAGTGTATATTGCTAATTTATTTTCTTTAAGAAAGTCCACTCTGTTCACATGAAACTACCTCTCATCCTCAGTAGGACATTGATACTGACTGCTTGTGATTGCTGCATATAAGCCAGCTCTCTGAACAATCATTTATACACTCAGCTACTAGCCACACACTTTATTTCCAGTGGAGAGAACTGAGTTCTGACAGGGAGAGGCAGAAACAACTCCAGAAAAACAATTTTGCAAGACAAAAGTTAGCATTTCTTTTTACAGTAAGAGCTTCTCCTTTTTGTCCACATACATGTGTGCACACTCCTCCACCGTATTCAAAGCCCTGCAGAAGCATCAAAGATGTTAAGACTTCTCAGGATGAGGCAACAAGAACATTTTATGCTGAAATAGGTCAGAGCTCCCAGGTGTTCACATACAGCTGCCACCCTCATGTTTAAAGCAATACAAAATACAGCCTACCACAGGATGGAGAAAAATTTCCTCCTTTCCTCCATACCCACATATGAGTTGCAAGTTGCTGGTCCAGACTGTCCCAATAAAAATGCTATCACTGTCAACAGGGTGAGAGGAATTCTCAGCAGGTTTCTTGTCTGGTCTTCTTGTATTAATGTGAATTTTATATGTGCAAAATAAACGTTGAGTATCTGCCACAACTATTACGGGAAGAAAAAAAATAATAATGTCACATAATAGCTCATGTCTCTCTCAAGGCGCTTTGATGTCAGGAAAAAAAACTATGCAAGCATTACTATTTTTCTAACTTATTTATCTTTGGGGGTTGCCAGAGGAAGGTCTTTTTGCCTCCCAGACCACCACAAAGTTGAGACATGGGGAACAAGTGATCATCCACATGACTCTTCTGTGAAAGTTCTGGATTTTCCAAAGGGTCGTTTACAGTTACATGTTTTCATTTTTCCATTCAGTCAACATTATAAAAATAAAGGACAGAAAAACAGAGGTTATGCTAATAATTCCCAAGGGACTATCAAGAGCATTCCGTTTCAGTCTCTGATGCAGATGATAGCAGAGTTTCTTCGGAAGCTATGGGAAGACACAGCCCAGCTTTGTGAAATTGCTTAAAAACTAATACTTTGCGAAATTTGAATCTATAAGTTCATACCAACAATTGATTTTTAGGTGATTCTTTGAATAATTGGAAGCATTTGTCACATTCTCTTGCAGATATCAACTGTGATATTTATAGCTAGGTAGTCAGGAATTTTCCATCAGATCTAAAAAGCCTTGATGGTCAGCAAATATATCTATGACTTAAAAAAAGAAACCTTTTAATTGAAGAAATAGTACCAAATTTCTGGTCTTCTGACATTCAGAAATAATCTTTACTTGATATCTGACGTTTAGACTGTTTTATTGTTCATTGGATTTTCTGTCTTACAAAAAAAAACAAGTCAAATTAGAAAAATTATGTGAACTTGACTAAATACTGAGAATGTTGGCCCATTTTACTGCCCTCCAGCATGATTGACTGAATAATCCAATCTGTTGCCTTGCTTCAGTAGAGGTGAAATAAACTATATATACCTTGCTTCTTCATGGGGATGTTGACAACAGATAAAGGGTTCATCTGCATTAAGTGTAACAACTGTGATTTCTCCTTTTTGGAAACATCTGAAACTTCTGAAGAAAACTGCTAAGCCATTCCAAAACAAAAGCTGATATGGACAAAATGTTATACTGTTGGACAAAAGCACAAAATTGTCTTCAGTGGCACCTTTCTGCATAAGTCTCACTATCTTTATCATATTACTTGTCATGTGATTTCACCCTGCATTTTTTCTACTTTCCAAAGCAAGTGAAAACCAGTCACTTTTAATGGAAGGACCTTTGATGTGCCCATTCTTATGTTCTTCTACATATACCTGTTCCCATTGTGAATTTACATCATTCTATTGAAATGAACTTGGTGAAGAGGTGAAGTGGGCTCTTCATATTGAAACACTCCTTTTCCCATTCTATATTCACAAAGGATTTGGTACAAAACTCAAGGAAGTTGATGGGAGTTTTACATTCATTTGCATTTAAAGATGTGCTAGAGAATCTCATTCCAGTTTGGTAGCTTGCCTTTATTTTTTCTCTTTACCCTATTTCTTCTTAAAAAGGGACATTCTTGGTTGCTCCCATGTCTTTTCCATTTGCATCATGCATCCTTCCCAACCCTTGTCACACACCTATCAAGGTGTGTCTGAAAAAGCTACCTGGCCTTCTTATTCTCATTCATAGTGAAATTTGCCTCTCCCACATACAGGACAAAGACAAATGATTTGTGGAAATCTAATAGGATCAACTCTCCACTCTGGAATTATGAGATACGGCCAAAGAAAAAATACAGTCACAACTTCTGGACCTGAACTGTTCTTGGGAACAACTGCATAAGCAGTACTGTGGCATTGTGCCAAAACTTCTTGGCTTTGCTGGATGCAGACTGACTCACAGGATCATCTTAGCTCTCTCTGTAACCACTGCACTGGTTGATCTGCCAACCAAATTTTCTTCCCCTGCGTAATGGGGGATGACTCTTCCTTTTATCAAGCAAATTGTCTGTGTAATCTAAAAGGTTATTTGGGCAAAATACCGAGGTTTTAAGCTCAGATAAAGATATTTGCAAATATCTTAACTCTGTCCCGGTTTGAGACTCTCATTTTTTTTAAAGAGAGACAAAATGGAGCATCATGTGAGAACAGCCAAGGTCACAGGGAAAGCAAGGCACCCCCAATTTCCTCAGCACCATGGCCATATGAAAAGCAGAAAAAGCCTTGGCTCTGTGTATGCCCTGCTCAGCAATAACAAAAAACATCTCTATATTATCAACCCTATGTTGATAAGAACAACATCTCAGCCACCTTTCTAAATGAAAGACAGAAGTAAGACAAGGCTCTAACTTAAATAGCTGTGGAGTTGTCAAGAATACTGTATGCTGCAGAAAGTTAAGGCAGTGGGCCTTGGGACTATTGTCTAATGGAAACAGACTGAGCATTGCTGTTGGCTGGAAAACTTCACTGCTAAGGGTTACACTTCAGGAAGAAAGCTGCTCTCTAACTGTAATACATCATGAGATAAATCAGCTTTTAGGAAAAAGGATGTAGAACTAGTTGGCATTTGGGCCTAACATTGATAGAAAGTTATAAATTCTTCAAATACAATTTTTTATTTAAACAGGTGAGTATATTAAATATACTTTACTAAATAGGCATTTCAGAAAATCCAGCAGGTTACGAAACAATGGTAACTAGGCATGAGAACAGGATACTTGTATTTTCATTCATCTGAAGTAGTAATATAGAGATGACACATCTTCCAATCACCACCAGCAGATATGAGCAGGAATCATTATGTGAAATTAATTCCCAGGCTTATGTTACATACATGTGCTGGTTTTGGCTGGTGTTGAGATAATTTTCTTAACAGTGGCCACTATAGGGTTGTGTTTTGGATTTGTGCTGAGCACAAAGTTGATAATATAGAGATGCTTTTGTTATTCCTGAGCAGGGCTTGCACAGAGCCAAAGCCTTTTCTGCTTTTCATATGGCCACAGTGGTGAGGAAATTGGGGGTGCCTGAGAGGCTGGGAGGAGACACAGCCAGCACAGGTGACCCAAACTAATAAAAGGGATATTCCAGACCATATGTCATCATGCTCAGGATACAGAACTGTGAGAAAGCAGGAAGAGGGGGATGTAGGTGTGATGATATTTGTTGTTCCAAGACACCATTGCACATGATTTGGCTCTGCTCTCCTGGAGAAGGCTGAACACCTGCCTGCTTACAGGAAGCAGTGAATTGATCCTTGTTTTGCTTCACTTTTGTACAAAGCTTTCACTTTCCCTATTTAGCTGTCTTTATGGCAATCCACAAGTGTTCTGGCTTTTACTCTGCTGCTTCTCTCCTCACTCCTGCTGGTGGGAGAGTGCGTTAGGATCTGCCTGATGCTTAGCTGCTGGCTAGGCTAAGCCACAATAATAGGTGTGCTGGTTTTGATTGAGATAGAGGTAATTTTCTTCACAGTAGCCAATATGAGATTGTGTTTTGGATTTGTGCTGGAAACAATGTTGGTAAGACTGGAATGTTTTAGTTACTGCTAGTCAGTGCTTACAGAGTATAAAGGTGTTCTCTGCCTCTCACATCACCTCCGCCACAACAGTAGGAAGCCAGCCTGTATCACTGTAATGATCCCTTCTGTTTTAAAAGCTCAGAATACTATACATAATCCCTGTAATTAATCTAGCTCCATAAACTTCTGTTTACATGTCAGTTATTTTGGCTATGTGTATCAGAAGAAATAACGGTTTGCACCCAGTCAGGGTTTATTGAAAGCAGGGAATTACTATTTGGAGCAAAGTCTGTTTCTAAAAAGTCTGCTGTATAAGCCTATGCTCATTGGAAACACCGAAGTTGATCTTGGTGACACATCCTATTTGCTGAAAGTTTACGGTAGATTGACTCATGCAGTTTTGTGTTGTGCTCAGTTCAAAACACTTTTTTTTTTTGGTTGAGTGGTAGATGTTTCAGTGGTTACCTTTTGGTTTGATGGTTTGTTTTTAGAGGGCAGAGAAAGTTTACCCAAATTACGAGCAGTTGCCAGTATTGCCTGAAGAAAAATGTCATCTTGACATTGATTTCTTTGGGGAATGAATCATGCAGCTATATAACTTAGCAGTGCTGTCTGTCTAGATTTGTGATCTTTTTCTTTCTTTTAGTCCAAAGTTTGTCACTTGAAACAATGCGTGATGTCTCGTCTTAAGCATATTTATAGTTTTCCCCCTGTTTACCAACAGTTCTGTTCTGTGTGTCATTCATGTCTGGCATATGCATCATCGCCAGTTCCATTTCAGTATAGAAACCCATAATTTCATTTTATATTTTGTGCATATGCATCATTTTTGTGGCTATGTTTTATCCATGATGGGGAATTACAAGGAGGCCTTCTTAATGATAGAAACCATAACGTGTCCCGAATATAGCACAGTATGGATAATTGCAGACAGGAGTTTAGAGGTATTTTTGGTTTTGACAATTAATGACTGCCTACATGAAGTTTTATTGAATTGCATCACATAAGGAACCACGAACAGAAAACCAATGACACGTTCCTTTGGAGAGCTCCCTTGAGCTCATCTAATTCAAAGAAAATCAAAATGGACAAATCTTTAAATCAGCACAAACAGAAAACCTAAGTAATGAATACAGCTTGATGGATTTCTTCAGGCCAGATCCTGTTCACTTGAAATCTTCCACTTACAAGGAAAGGACTGAGGAATCCCAGGAGCAGCAAGATCAAAGCAGCAGATGTTTCTAGTCTGGTTCTAATCTCATGTAATTAGAAAAACACATAAATCATAACGTCTCACTGTCTCATCCCTGCTTTCTTTTTAAGATGAATATTTCCCTTCTTTCCTTATTCTATTATTGTGGGTCCCTGTTACTTACTATTTATTAAGTGCTGATTGATGCAAATCTTCGGAGGTAAAAAGCCGTAAAGTTTGCTCTGATGTTCAGGGCCTCTAGTCAAAAAAAAAAAAATCTCATCTCTTGCCTTTTGTTTCCTTGCAAAAGGGCAGCTCAGCATTCAGTTTCTGATTCCATTGCCTGCCTGCCCCTCCATGGAGCAGCACTCACTGGACATGTCTGTATGGCAGAGCATGACAGCAGGTACACTCATCACATCTGAGGAAGTTGTCACTAAGTATTCAGTTACTGACTCATTCCCCACCACAAATTCTTCTTAAAATAAAACATGTCAATATCTTCCTAGTGATAATTGGCAGTAATTCCCTTTCAGGATGATTAAGCCTAGAAATTGTTTTTCTAATGTTACAATTGAAAATTAGCCAGTTCCAGCTGGGGAACTGGCAGAGGCAGCATTGAGCAGAATGAAAGTCAAAATCTTTTTCCAGTGCTCATCTGTACCCTTGTGAAATTGTCTTCCCACCGCTGTGAGCAGGCACTGAGCCATCCTGCTGCCTGGGCACAAGGGTGGGCAGCCAAGCCATCGTGTGCCCACAGTGACTGTGGGCAGAAAGGGCACAAATCCAAGCCCAGGAATGTGGATGCAACAGCATGGCTGGAGTGTAAGCACAGATTCAACAGTAAATGGACCGTACCAACAGCATGAAGCTGGAATCAGCCAAACAGCCTCCTTCTCTCAGTGAAGTCATTTTCATTGCCAAGGGATCAAGACATAAACTGCACCAGAAAAGAAAAGAGGTGAAGAAGAAGAAGAAGAGCAGTCAGATCTTTGTGATGAGTTGTACACTCATGCTCTCCCTGCTCTTTGCACAGCCTTTTTGCTTTTGATTAAATTGTTGGCCTTTGCAAAGAGAGCAACTGATCTGTGATGCAGCACTGTGGATGCTTTGCATGGCAAACCTCTTCTGTGCTGTAAAGCCAAGGACCAGTTAATGAGAGGTAATCTCTTACCATTAACCCAACTGCTCATAAATTCAGGTTTATTCTTAACTAGTTCTGCTAAGAACTTAAGGATGTGCTTTTAACTGCCCGAGGAGTAAGACCTCTTTACCACAGAACAAGAACCTGCCAGGATCTACCCTTGGCACCCAACTTGTGCTACTCTGACCAAATTGCAAGCACCTAGCAGATAGTGGCAATTTCCTGTCCCTTAGACTGAAAGTGACCTTGAATCTTATAAGAATAAAGCTGGAATCTCCAAAACACTTGGAGAAATGACAGTGCTACATAATGTTTTACTGGTACTGTTGGACACAGTCCGACACTGTTTTTGGAATTGATTTAATCTTACTTGTAAACTCATAAATTCTTTTGAATGCTGTCATAAAATTCCATGCATTAAACAAAACCATACCCCAGTTTTTGGTGATGAGAATTACCGTGGTGATACTGTGAGAATTACTTTATTCTATATCTGTACTACATTGCTGCAGCCAGAGAGCAGGTAGATTAAAAAGGAGAGCATCCAAGTAGGCATCACTTCCATGTGGGAATGAGGCAAGCAAAAATGTGAAGTCTAGGAGGAGAATCCTACCTTGGAGAAAAATGCAGAAAACTCTGTGGTTCTCAACAGTTTCCATCAATGACAAAGTCATTACCACTCAGAAATCTTTTTGTAAGCCCTGTAGCTCATTTTTTTTTCCTTGCCAGAGGTGGCTCAGCAGTTATTCCAAGTTACGTGAATTACTTCAAACTGGTGGAAGTCACAGCAGTCCTTTTATCCAGTCTGTGCTAGTACTGTACTTTATATATTAAAGCACAGGTAAACTAAAACTCAGCTATAATGACATTGTACACCTAAGCAAGTGTCTACAATTCAGAGGCATGCATATGAATTGGGGAGTGGAATCCAGCCTTCCAGTTTCCAAATCACATGTCAAAATCTCCAGAGGTACCAGCAGTAATCATCACTGAGTAGGAAAGTCTCATATCTTTAAAATCTTTCTTCATTACACAAAACTTGAACTTGTAAAAAGACTTATTCATTAGGAGGTTAAAAAAAAAACAAACAAAAAGAAAACAACAACAAAACAAAAAACCAAACAAACAAAAAAAAACAAACAACAAAAACCCCACAACAAAACAAAGGGCTTTCTGAGTATGAACTGAGTGAAGGAGTTTTTTTCCTTTAGATTTTTTATGCTGTCATATGAAAAATAAGCCACCACCTGCCTCCTCTACACTAGCAAACAGTCTGGCAGACAATAACTAGGAAGATGGGAGAATGAGGCTCAAAACTTTCTTTTTCTTGCCAGAAAGACACCCACACAGACATAAAACCAATGTTACAACACATTACACAACACTGTGCGTCCCCAAACAGCAGGGAAACGATTTAGGACATAAGATAGAGTTCACTGGGCAGGACAGATGTCTTGAGACACGTTTGGTAGCAGAGTTCAGGCAATGACCAAGGCCAGGAGCCTCTGGGCTTGGAGGGAGGTTTCAAGCTTTCTCTGTTTTCCTGCTCTCTCATTTTCCTCACATCCTTGCCCTCTCTTTTAGCTGGATCTTGCTGGGCAGGTAGCTGCCTCCTGGTTTGTTGGAGTTTATTTTGCAGACTGCCAAAGGAAGAGCTAAAAGCTATTTGGCTCTAGCTCTCTTCAGAAGGTACGCAGCAGAGTTTGAACTGAAAAGGAAGAAAAAAAGAGAAATTAAAGGTTAACCTGTAACATGGGAAATGCAATACAGCAACTGAATTCTAGGACCAGGAGAGTAAGATCAAGTAGGACTGGTAGAGCTTGAGGTTTGAAGTTTTGTTGTTGCTCTGCATGATAAATAGGTTTCATATAAAATCCACAGATCAGCACATCACCTATGTACCACTTAGTCATTTTAGGGTTTTCTCCTGGACACAAGCCTAACATCTGCCCTCTCCTGGGACTATGTCTGTCCCCATCACATTGCTTTTTCCAGAGCACTCCACACAGTTCATCACTTCATGGAAGGGTTTCAGAGAATGCTGGAAAGCAAAGCTCAGTTTTGCCTTAATCCAAGGCTTTGTACAAGGTTCTGTCAGTTTGTGTTGCAATGTCAGCCACTTTTCTATTCTCTTAAGAAGTGTTAAAGAAAGCAGAATCAACCTTTTTCAGTTTGTCATGGTGGAAGTATATCTGTTCTCTTGGGGCAACTTCTACACTGCTTTGCCACTAATCCATACTATAAACTTAGAAAGCAAACACAAAAGGCTGCACATCAGTGCTATTTCAGTTCACAGCTGTGTGTCCAGGTCTCTTTCTAAATAGAAATACTTTCATTAGCTATGCAATCCTCTGTTTAATTGCTTACATGATTTTTATTTTTTTAAGAAAGTAGCCTCAAAACAGGATGGGAAGGGTATAACTAGTCAGGACAGAAGAGTGATTCCAGGCAGAACATTATATTTGGTTCCTATTTCTGCAGCCCAAAATAACAACTCTCCAAAGAGCATCAGGGATGTTAAAATTCCAGAGTCAGAAATTAGTTCCATAGCTCAAGACATGATGTGATCTCTAGGAGGAAAGCAAAGAACTCTAAAAGACAGAAATGCCTGAGATAAGAATGTAAAAATCTGAGGCTGGGTACATGCTTATAATCTCTCATGTGTAACCAAACAGTTAAATTTATGTCAGGGAGCAGCATGTTTAGTTTTCTGAAGAAGACATGTTTCCCAGAAGGAATTACATAAATATTTATGAAAATTAAGCAGGAAATATTTTCCCAGGGTAGGACACTGTTCAGCACTGCATCAGGTCAGTAGAAGCTGGGGTTTATTTTGTCAGTCTTCCCCTGGAACTGAATCATTGCCCTCTTGTTTGCAAAAATTTGTTCTGACACAGGAAGAGGCTGCACTTAAATAAACACAATTACAAGCCACACTGAGTATTTCATTTCTATCACATCTCTGACTACATATGTGAATGCCTTACATCTTTTGATAGCTTCTCTGTGTGATTGCATGGAAAACAACAGCAATAAGTATCTCTTAGACCTCTCTGAATGTCTGGTGTCATTATGCCAAAGGTGTCTTCAGCAGAACTGAAAGCCTGCAGGCTATCAGACAGAGAAGCATTCTCAGTCCAAGTGTTCACAATAGAAGTGTTTCTAAAACATTCACTGTGAGCCAGGACATTCTTTCTAAGTGCAAAATTTAGAAACAAAAAGTTGTAATGCAGTGCAACCTGAGTGAGAAGAAGTTGCACACAATTGAGGTCTGTTTACCAAATGAGGTCCAGGGTTCAGTGCTGCACCTCACAGAGCATCCAGCAGTTCTCTGAATCTGTGCTCTGCAACCCGAGCTCCTTGTGAGAGTGCAGTGCTGACCAGCTGTTCTGTTCTCCTGCCTCACAGCAGATATGTACAGCTGGAACCTGTGTCAGCTTTTCTGTTTGAGGGCTAAAAGCTGAGGGGAATAAGAGTGGGAAAGGAGAGGTAGGGGCATCCCAAGAAGGGGTTGTAAGCTCCAGTGAAGACCTAAGTGCCATCCTTGTGTCAGACCAGAAAAGCCCACACCCATCCCTCAAGGTACCCAGCTCAACAGAGAGCCAAACTCATCAGCAAGAAACCAGAGAGATCATAGCTGATAGTGGAGCATAAATTTCCATACAGCTGAGGCTGATGAAGTCTCTCAAACATCCAACAAGATGCTGGATGATGATCTACATCATCTCTAATGAGATGATGTAGAGACCTACAAGATTAGAGACCTACAGGCTTTGTTTACTAAAGGTATAAGCCATACGATTTTGGATAATTTTGTCCTTAGGTTTGTTGTTTTTGTCAGTTATTTTCAGGCATATCAAAATCTAGTAATTGTTTATATCTTAATCAGAAGAACAACAACTGGTGGAGACTGTGTTTACAGGCTTGAGCAGGCATTGCATGGTGTCAAAACCAAAACCAGCACTTTACAAAATAGCCCCACATGACAGAATGAAACACTCCAAATCATCACAACCCCTGACGTGAGAAGAGAAACCACCTAGGATCCCAAAGCAAAGGAATATTACACTTTTTTTTATTATTATTCAGGTGCTCCCAGGTTTATTCAGTACAGTAAGGTTCAGAAGGGGAATGTCCTCCTTAATGCTGAATTTGGGTCAGAAATTATGCCAGTGGGTTCTCAACACTTATGGCTGAATCAGCCCATGGTTACAAGCAGGATAAATTAACCTGCAGGCCACCACAGGCTCTGTGACTCTACAAATGATGAAAATTGGCTGTATGTCTGGCCACCTTTTGATGAACAGTATTTCAGCATGTTGTCTGTGCTCCTTACAGTCTGTTTACATTTAACTACTAACATCTGAAGAGAAAGCAAATGAAGATTATGCAAATCTCCAAGGAAATTACTTGGACTCTAAATATAGACTATGCACAAGACAAAGGTTACCTGACTAGTGCTCATCTCAAAGAACAGAATCTTTCTGGATATTTTTGTGCCTTTTCAAGGTTTCCTTGTAAAACATTCATGCCCTTGGAAGCATTTGTTTTGTGACTTTTACATCTGGATGATGTGGCCTAGTTTGTTTTTCTTTCTTGCCTACAGTAATTTCTTTAAGCCTGATTCAATGAGAATTAACATGCACAATAGGCACTCTGCTTCATTAAATCTCCATCAGCAATGAAGCTGCTTGAAGATTTTTCAGTGAAACTGGTTTGATAAATATTGATTTGCCAAAACCCAAGCTTTAGTGGTAGTATATCAGTTTTGATGGATTGCCTGTTAAGGCAGATTTTCTAGCTCCAGGACAGCATTCCTGATCCAACACATGGGAAGACATAACTGATTAGCACACACCCTTGTAATAAAGCAATATAACCTTAAGGCTCTACTGCAAGCACTAGTTTGAACTAGGCAGAGAAATAATTAAAACTTGGATCTCATACATTTTGAGTAAATGTTTTCATTTACCAAGTTTTCAGATCCACTAAATCTAATTTCTCACAGTACTTTCAGGGGGCTTGTGACTGTCAGGGAAGGTGGGGTGGGGGTGGGAGGTGGGGGTTGGGGAAGATTAGAGTCTTGATTTATTTTCTAAAGTGGACTGAAAACATTTGTAAATGATCACACCACTGTCAGAAAAATGTTCCCTGCTTAGTCCTGGATAGTAACTGAAGTAGTTAAACAAATTATTTCCTCTCTCATTTACACTTTACCCCTCTTTATCCCTGATAAATAACAAACAAGTCACTGTAAGTCTCTCAGTACCATGGAACAGATAGCATCATTCATGTCAGTTTGGCAACATTTCCCAAAATGCCTCCTCGAACATTAAGTGCACTAGCTTCCCACTCCTACGCTCTCTATTCTTGCTCTTACATTGACCTTCTGCTCACAAAATGGAAAGTGAAGAGAAGAAAAAGTTAAATAAAACAAATTAACAGTGTACAAGTCAGAGACACAGTGCCCAATGCAAATCACAGAGGAACAAGTTTATTTTTGGGATGACTCTACTCGACTATAATCCTGGCTTTGTCTTTCCTCCTCCTCTAGCTGTGTGTACCTGTTATCAAGGCCACATTTGAGGGGGGATGTTAGATGGACAGAGACCACTATTTATTTCTGAATAGCACTGTACACAGTTTAACAAGAAAAAAAAAGTGTTTTGAAAAGGGGGACAGTCTGTGAGCAGGCTAGAAAGAAAAAGGGAGAGGAGTATCTTGACCCTTCTGGGGACTTTGGCCAACATTTTATCACAGATGAAATCCAGAAGTCAGAGCCTTCCTTCAGACTTTAAGTAAAGGTATTCGCTTTTACATCAGTACTGCTACTTATTCTGTATGCCTAAAGGCTGAAACACAGGACTAGGGAACCAAATACTCTCTTAAATAATGAGGAAAGCCTCTCAAAAGCTATTAACATAGGAAATACATTTTTTCCCTAAGATGGAAAGGAAACACACTCTCACACACTACACAGCTCAAAAGCCTAGTTCAGTAGTGGTCACATTGTGTGAGAAACTTGAAGTTAACAAAATTCCTGGAAATATTACAAATAGTCATCTCTCCTTTCTTTCTGCCAGGCTACCTTGAACATCCTCCTATCCCTGGTTACTGTCTTCTCCTTAAGAGAAAGCTAGAGTTTTTTCTAGAAGGGATTGCACAAAGGTGGGTATCTGTCATAGCTCTTCCCAAAAGGAAGGATGCATGCAACCTGTTCCTCCATCCAAGAGGCCTCCTACACTGGTTTCAGGGTCCCAGCACCCAGCTGAACACCTGAAGGTTACCTCAGGATTCAAACCAGCTGGAGTTTCCTCTGGGCAAGCCAAAGATAATTTTCTGTTGGGATCTATGCTACACCACTGTCTGATATATGCCCTCTCCCAGTGTGTGGGCAGAGAGATATGGGAGAAGGTGATTCAGTCATTCAAGCTCATCTTGTTCTTTGTCTTCTATCCTGAAGTATGTCCCTTCTGTACTCTGTCTACTAACATGATCTGGGCTTGGGGCTAGCATTGTGGAGCTATCTGTATGCATAAACCCATCATTTGTAGGTTTCAGGCTAAAACACCCATGGATAATGTCAATTCTTCACTTGCTACTCTGGGGGCTGTGGGTACCTGACACCCAAAAGGTGAAATACAGCACAGGGGATTTCCACCCACAGTGGACTGGCAGCTTGTCTGTTGTCACTTACAGTCTCCTCAGTGGAAAGCTTTTATGAAAAACTATCCCCACATGTTATATGAAGTCTGCATTACTCTTCCAGCACACAACCAGCCAAATGTATCCTATAACTAATTAGTACGCACTTGGATACAATACCAAAGTCTTTTGTCCCTTGAGAAAGTGAAATGCTGGGCATAAAGAATCAGTGCTGAGAGGCAAAAAAAAATTACAAGAGAGAAATTCCCAGATGTTGGAGAAATTTTCCATGGCAAAAGCAGCTAAATGTCTCACTCAGATAAGAGATAAATTGGAATAAACAGCTGTCAGTGTTAAATAAATATCCTGGATAATGTGCAGGACAGAAATAACTACAGCATCGTCAAACTCCTTTCTTCACTTTATTTAGCTGTTCTTGCATGTAGCTCCCAAGCTTTCCACTGCTCCAGTTAGTGAAGCATTTATTTTTGAGTCAGCTGCATTTCTTAAGACTGCAACAACGAAAGGCATTTCCTGAGAAACTGCAAGGATGAACAGCAAGAAAGAACAACAGCTAATGAAATATGGGACCCTTGTAGTGTTTTTTATCTTGCAAGTTCAGATTTTTGGTTTTGATGTTGATAACCGACCTACAACAGATGTCTGCTCAACACACACAATTTTACCTGGACCAAAAGGTGAGGAATTATCAGGTTACTAATGTTGAGACCAGTACTTGTTGAGACCAGTACTGATAAAAGCTGATTTTTTATCAATAGAGACTTGGAGGGCTTGTGGCATGGGCTGGGCATGGAAGATGTGAAATATTGCAGACTGTACAAACATCTAGTAAACTGTAACTATAATGGGGGGAAATGAAGAAGCAAGGAGATTTGAATTTTCATTGCTTTAGTTTCAGGAACAGTGTCACATATTTTCATATAAGTTAGAGGAGTCTTTTTGCATCTTTTTTCAGCTACACAAATCTGCTATTTCTTGTGCTCATCACACAATGAAAACATCTAACAGATACAAACTGAGGGACTTGTTTAAAAGTACCTATTGTGAACTGTTAATGGTGTGGTTTACATCTACAGATAGGGAGAGATATACAATATTTTAAATGACCAAACTGCCATTGTTTTCCAATGTTTATTTGTAAATACATCTCTGCTACATTCATCAGACCCGATCCAGTAGCTCTTGTTGAATTAAACAGGACCTTTGCTACAGATTTCAACAAGAACTAGATCAACTCTGGCATGTACAGGTCTTTTATCTTCAAAACACTTTGCAAATATCTGAAACCAAATTTTCTGCATTAACTTACTTTTTCTGTGAGACAACTAACATCAGTGGAATTGTCTGAAGGGTATCTTATTAGGTCCATGATATACAAATCTATCTTGCAGTGACAGATCTAAGATATATATTCCACACCATGGCTATTGCAGTTTCAAACTATTGCTTTCTTTTTAGTAATTGATTGTATTTTTCTATAGGCTACAGACTGAGAGGAAAAAAATGCAGCTGATTTAAATTTAAAGCAGAAAAATGTTATCAAGTCAAGAACACTGCTACAGACTCATTTGTTTTTATGATGGATTATTCAAATGCATGTTGCTTAAAGGACCATTTTTAATCAGGAAATTAATTTCTTTATGATTACAATCCAAGCTTAAATTTTTGCTGCCACAGCATATATGCAGAGAGATGTGATGATCCCCAAGGGAGCTAGTGGGTGTTGGCTTAGATAGTATCTAAGTAATGGCAGGCTGGAGAACAAAGTTTGACAGAATTGTGTTTAACAAGTCACAAGACTAATGAGGAGTCTCGTGACAACACAGAATAGCTGGGACCCCAGCTGGCTTCTGTGGTCTACCTTGTATAGGGAGCATTTGAAGGGTAGATATTGTTATTCTTTGTAAGTGTAGCACTGAGGAAATCAGGATTTAGTCATTACCAGTCCTATTCTTCCTGGCTGACATCAAGACGAGACCAGACTGCTTTAAATCACCATCACCAAGATCTGTGGTTGGTAGAAGGAGTATTGAGTATAAATCATCTCCAAATTACTAGCTCATATCCACTGCAGGTCATCAAATACATTTTGGAGACTATGTGATATGATCCTATAAGATTAATTTCGGTTCTTACCAGAGCTGAGCTCATCCAGGACAGTTACAAGTACTCCTTAATGGCACTGGTTGTTTTAGCTTTCAGTCATCTGGGCAATTAAAGACCAAGCAGGCTGAGTGTATGAACTACTCTGTTACTTCTCAGGCATCCCTTGTAGCCAAGGATGAAACATGCTTACATAATATGCCAGAAGAAAGTCTCTCTTTCTGTCAGTTTTCCTTCATCCATTTTGTGTCTATGACTCAGAGCACATGATCCCAAGCTTATGACCACAGTTACAGGCAGAACTTTGCTCTTTAAACTATAAGCATGATAACAGACAAGCATCTGACTTTTGCTGCTGTTGTTTTCATTCCCTGTGCTACATCTCTCATGTCCCTTTGTCCACTGTTCTCTTAAAAATGGGTTTTGACTCATCCTGAACAAGTTTTACCCCCTCACTCCCACCTGCTCAGCATCTCAGCTGTGGTAAAACATGGTGGTGCTCACAGAAGATAGAGGTGCTGATCTCACACACTATGTTGACCAGCTGTTTCTCCCACCACAGGCTAGATTCTTCTTGTGGCAACTTCCTCCTTCCATGAGAACATGGAAGTGTCTAATGGGCCAAAGCAACCAGAAATGCAAGGAATTAAAAGTTCAATAGCTGTAAGACTTCCTACACTGTCTCACCTTGTCTATCCCAGTGCAAGGCATAAATTCTCCTATGGTCTAGATCCAGTCTGTGTGGTACAAGTGAGATGGATGCTGGTCCTATGCAGCAGAGATAGATACTGCTGTTTCCATCAGAGAGGAGAGCACTGAGGGAGAAGTGGGGGGGTTTGGAGAGTTCAGAATTTATAACCCTTTATTGCCTGCACTGGTGGAGGCTGCATTACTCAGTCCTCTACGCATTTACAGTTGCTACAGGATTAAGCTCTCAACCTCTTCACATGCTCACCCTGAAAATCACCTGTTCAAGAATGGTTGTGAAGATAGGCCACTTACACAATCCACATGGAGCTTGTCCAAGTTACTTTGTGCATGCCATATGCTTCCCCTTCAAAAACATCTCTTTGTTATGCTCAAACCTGAGATGTCACAAGAGAAGTATGACAAGAGCAGTGGGATGAAAAAAGAAAAAGGGTAATGGCAGGCAGATTACCAGAAAAGTCTGCAAAGTGCCTGTGACAGCCCCACCAACTCCCAGGAAGCATGAGGCAAAACCAGAGGCCATTGTGTGCAACAGTAAGAGTAGAAAATACTCTGGAAAAGTGCAGTCTCCCAGGAAGAGAAGGAATGCAGAGAGTGTCCTGTCAGGTTTGCAGGTTGTGCTCAAGGACAGCAGCGTGTCCGAGCTCCAGTGCCTGATGCAGCGAACCCCACGGGTTCCAGCTCCACCTCTGGTGGCTCACACGGTGCTCACCAGGTGCTGCTGTCCCCCCCAGCTGCTGATTCCCCTCCCTGTGACAAGCAAATGAAACCTGAAGCCTGTTTGCCAAGAATTATGCAAAGAAATTTGCCAAATGGGCACTCCAGAAAAATGGAAAAGTAAAAAGAAGAGGCAAAAATTGTCACACTTCTCCATTTCCTGTTCTAAGCAACACTCAGGTCTCTTCTCAAAAAGAGGGCATAATTTTCAATGAAAAGAGCCCACTGCAATGGCTGTCTTGTACTGCCTTCCCAAAAAAAGATTTGAGCTATACAGCCAGCTGGCTTATATGGCAGTTAAGAACAGAAATGAGTGAGGCATTTTCTAGAATTCTTATTGAAATACCCTAGAACACCCCTACCCCTCTTATCCCCTCCCCCCCCCCCCCTCCCCCCCCCAAAAAAAAAAAAAAAAAAAAAAGAAAAAAAAAAGAAAAAAAAATAGAGATTTTCAGTCTTTGTAACCAGGGATTTTTGATGTTTGACCTGAGATGTTAGGAACAACTTGGTCCAAGCTGGGTTGTTGTGGCACAGGAACTCTGAAAAGTTACATCTTATATCAGCTAACACTTATTCACAGCTGAGTAACTGGGGCAATAATGACCATGTTTTGTACTTCACTGACTTGAGTCCAAAGAGAACCAAGAAATAAAGCTAATTTAACAATGAATTTTCCAGGGCAGCCAGGTAATTGGCTTAGCAAAAGTAGTCATGGCCCTGTTGCTTATTTTCTACCCTTCCCAGCCTGGAAGCAAAGCAGGCTGGCTATTGCTGCTGCTGAGAAAGGGTCTGGGACTGTGGGGAGGCAGCAGCTAACACAGTGAGAGCAAAGGCACCAGCTGCTGTGGCCCTGGCAGCACAGGAGCATCAGGCTCTTCCCCCTGGACTCTGCCTTTGAGGGGTGTCCCAGATCTGTCCTTTCCTCCAGCCTGCTCTCCCCTGGAGACTGCAAGCTCTGATCTGCAGAGGAACTTTTAAGTGGGCTGTTAACGTAGATGAGACCAGAGCTGACCTGCTCTGAGTAAATCAGTAAGCAACAACATGAGGGTAGAAATAAGCAGAGGATGACCCAAAACTCTGAATTCTGAACTCCCATTAAATAGGTGAGCAGGGGCTGGCACTGCAGAAGCTGGTTTTATGTGGATTCATGGGATCTCAGCACTTCAGAAGACTAGTTCTAGATCTTGCTATCTGTCCCTGATTCCAGTTCATTTTCTTTGAAATCCAGACACGAGAACTTTGAAAGTCTTGAATCGGATCCAGGTTGAGAAACTGGAATGAGATGAAATCTGAAGAGCACCGGGAGTTTCCCATAGCAGTTTAGATGTAAAATGTTTCCTTATCATTATTTCTGACAAATGGTGCATATAAACTCTGTGACACTGGCTGGTACCTCAAAATAGCATTTTCTGTGGTCACCAGTATAGCTGTCCATCTCTCAGCTTTAATTGTGCTTACGCAGTTCCACTCCTGGAAAATCTCAAACTCTTTCAGAAACCAGATATGCTGCTATCCACGTTGCCTTCCAAAAATATAAAATGCCTTACCACATCCTATAGCTGTTCAAATCTATAACTGAATTTCCCTCTTAGTGCCTCATTTTTGATCTGAAGAGTCCTTTAATTTCCATACATAATTCTGTTTTTCATGGCTTCTAGAATTCCTCATTTTAGCACACAGTAAATTTCTGGAAATTATCAGCCTGACCTACAAGGCTCAGGGGACTTAAATACATAAATTCAAGAGATAGTGGGTCTGTATTTCTTACCTATGGCAGTCTGACTCCTCACAGAAGCCACCATAATTCATGGGTGTCTGAGATCATATCAGAAGGGCAGAGCAAGAGGCTGGGAAAATCAAATCAGGCAGACAAATAAAAGGAGAATCAAGAGTGATTGAAATTATTTCTATGTTATTAAAGAAATAATGTATATTCCATTCATGCACAAAGGTCCACACTTTCAAATACAAGTCAGCAGAGGCTCACTGAACCTACTGACATCTTGACTATGCCTCATGCAATGCAATAAGAGAGGAGGGTATTTCTAATGAAGTCCAATTTATAGGTAAAAAAGCAATCAGAGAATTATTTCTTTTCTTGAAGATTCTTTTTATTTTACAAGGGATGGGCTTGTATTGTCTAATTTGAAGATGACCTGTGTAAGAATGGTGCATATGTAAGAGCCCTGCATGTTCCTGCAGGACACCTGGGAAGGTGACCATGGGTGCAGTTTCACACTACAGCTGAACATTCTACTCAACTCTCAGCTTTTTTGACAAAAAAGGGAGGCCAAACATCTTCTTTTTCTTCCACTCTGACCATGTGGTCCCCGCTTCACCTTGTGCTGGCTTAGCTATTTCACAAACTCACAGAATATTCTGAGTTGGAAGGGACCTACAAGGATCATTGAATCCATCCAGCTCTTACATGAAAGGCCCATCTAGGGATTGAACCCACCAGCTCAGCATTGTCAGCACAGGGCTCTGGCCAAACCAGGCTCTTCACTGAGCTGCTTCAGCCCACTCAGTAAATTTGTGTGTCTGTCTCATTGATATTCCTCTGTTTATTCTTCAAAATAGGGTGAAAAGAGTGCTCAATGTCAGGCAGAGGGAAGGGAGGCACAGGACAGTGCTGGGAACTGAGGGGAGGAGGAAGGACAGGGAAGGGAGCATCACGTCACACAGGCAGCTGATGTCAAGAAATCCTGTCCTCACTAGCCAAATGCAGCATGAAAGCAGGAATGCACACTGTTATGGGAAATTTGCTAAGATCCTAAAAGACACTGAAAGTGAAATCAGAGGAAATTTTGAGTCTTTCCATTGACGTAACTGTGACGTGCTCATACATTGGAAATACAAACTGGGCTGTGTTTGCTTATTTATTAAAGTCTGTGACTCCCTCTAGTGACAAACCCTCTCGGTAGATATTCTGCATGCCCAAGTGCTGCAAAGGTTCTCCCTGCTCAGTGTCCCAAGCTACACAGCTAATCCCGTGGGGTTCTTCCAGGAGGGCAGGCATTCAGTTGTCCATGTAGGGTTCTCAAGGCTTCAGAATTATGCTCATTCCCTTATCCTTTTAGTTTGGATAAGGACAGGCAGAATGCCCAGGAGAGGCTGAAACCACCTGTACTCTTCACATGCAGTCTCTGGAGGTGGGGAGGGTCCATCTGCCACCTCAAATGGGACTAAGAGCATGAAAAATGGAGCTCAGCAGAACTGTGACACACATGTAACAAATTCCATACAAAGCCTTTGTATGGAAAGCAAATTACTCATTAGGCCCAGGGCTTTTCAAAGACTCTTTGGCTGCCACTGGGATTTTTTCAATTTAGAGTATCTGGTGCAGGAGGACAACTGTGCTGTAGCCCAGCAAAAGTGATGTTTCTATCATTTGAAAGGATGGGCATGTCCTGGATTCTGGGGGGAGACATACCTGCAAAAGAGAGGATGAGAGAGCATTAACATTTCTGTAGTATTTTTGCTGAGGAGATGGGAAGTGGAGCTGACCTGAGGCCCTGGCACACCAGCACACCTGACAAAGTGATCCCAGGGAGTCTCTTAGGACAGCTCCAAATGTGCTGAGAGGTATTCATGCATAAGCCAGATTCAGAGTCTCCTCTCAGATTTAGCCTTCAGACAGCCTGCAGATATGCTCTCAGCCTGATGCAGATAAATGTGGGCTCTGAAACCCCCAAAATCACACCCAGGTTCTCCAAGAGCCATGGTCAGCCCTTGATTACAAAACTTGGAGAGTCATTAAATATTTGTGAACAATATCTATGAACTTGAAAACATCCTAAATTCAAGAATACAAACCAGATAAACTCCCTGCAAAATATTCAGCAGGCAAATCTAAGTCACTTGAAGGTCAGTAAATTCTTACTAATTAAATTCTTACCAAAGGTAGCCTCTCAACATTTAGTTATTTAGTGGTTTTTAGTCAAACTCCAAAAAAGACAGAGCCCCCTCCAACTGCATAAAAATTCTGCTGGTAATTATATCTTCAGCATTTTCCTGAGCTTGTTTACAAGGTCTGTGGTTCCCTCTCAATTACAATTAAAATCTTCTAATGGCTGCAAAATTTACTTACTTCTTATGGCTTCTTATCTTCTGCCTTGTACAGTCCCAAGCTGGAAGATTCTAGTAACTTACTGCTTCGGGTGTTTCTTTTAGCAACCTGGCATTTCATATGTGTGACACACAAGAAACCAATCAACTTGAGGAAATAATAACAAGGCTGAGAAATAGTCTTACTTCAGCTAATGACTCCAAGTGCTTCTTCACCCATGGCTTCAAATACCAGTGCAGTATATTATCTGACATCCCCGAGACCACAGTTTTAAAGTGACAATCTGCTAATTAGGTTAAAATTTAACCTGACACTGCTCCAAATTCAAAACAGCAGAAAGGAGAGGTTAACCTCTAGGCAGAGAAAACAAGCATATGAGGTCAGGGATCAGAAAATTTGTGTTGCACAAAGCACAGTAGTACAGAACACAAAAACCCAGTCCAGAGTACTAGCAGGACAGATTTTTTATCTGGAAGATTAAAAAAAAAAAAAAAAAAAGGTGGGATGGCTAGTCCACTCGGAGGAAAGGGAGGGACGCTTCTGGTAAACTAGAAATAAAATGAACTCAACCCCTGCCCAAAACAGCCAACCTCTCAGAGTCTCTCCTTTGTGGTTGCAAATCACAGCAAGAGCACAAGAGGGAAGCACAAGCCAAGAGTTCACATTTCGTGCCAAAATTTGAGATCACAGCACACAGCAGCTAAAGGAGGACATGGCACATACTATATGAGCAGATACTGGGCTTAATCTAGTCTTAAATTAACAATAAAATGGTATCACTAACTAATATTGTTTGTTTCTACCCTTGTTTTGTAATGGCCTACCTATTCTCAGATGGCAGCTGGGGAGAAAAGCAGGATTACCCTCTCTTATAAATTATTGTTCTTCCCATTTTCCTGGATATGAAAAGTAAGAGAGTGTGGCAGGCTTCTTTACACCAAGATGAAACAGGTGATGGAACTTATTTCCCTCTCCCTTAGGTTTTTAGATGTCTTAAGCAAAAATTTGGATCACATAAAGTTTTAATAAAAGTTGAGGCACTCCCTGACCTCTGGAAATCTCCTGAAGAAACTCTGCCACACCTTTCACTCCTCTCACCTGTCAGCTCTCAGGCTGATGGTCCATACAGGACAACGTAGCTTCAACTCCAGCAGCCCCAGGTTTGAAAATCTTGTTCCAAAGTCCCTCAGGAAAAGTCACTGGATCTTTCAGTGGCTCAAATTGTTGAAACTGAGACAGGAATAAAACATTTTTAGAAAGTCATCACAGCTTCTTGTATATTGACTTTCTTTCCTGGGTTCTATTTTTAGGATTAACAATTTAATCCTAAAAATTAAATTTAGGATTAAATTGTTAATTT
>QUSF01000001.1:55979977-56005109 GCA_003676055.1 Chloebia gouldiae
GAGGAGAGGAGAGGAGAGGAGAGGAGAGAGGAGAGGAGGAGAGGAGAGGAGAGGAGAGATCTTCCTTCTGCAGTAAACAACAGTCCCTCCAGTGCCTTTAACTCTACAGAGCAGCCTGCTGAAGATGTAACTGGCTGGTCTGAAAAAGGTGAGGAGGACTTCCAGGATGACAAGCCCTGGTTTGGAAAGTCAGCAGGAATATGGTTTGTTTCCCACTGGCCAAGGAATCTCCCTCAGCAGCTTTTATACCAGACCCAGAATTACAGCATATTTTACACAAAGGAATTCATTGCACAGGGAAAGGCTGGACATGAAAAGTCTCCCCCATCTCTATTCCTTGCCAGAGAACATGGTCCATTTGTGAAATATTGCCATATTGCATTTCAAGTCAAGATTCATCCAGCCTTTCCAGTCTTTGGATCATGCACTGCCTCCTTTCTGTTATCACACATATTTCCCCCTGTATGGGTTTGCAGAAACTGTCCTTTAACAAGCCCTTTATCAGCCTCTGGGAACTTTTCTGAACTTCTGAACTACTGAAAAGTGACTTTTTCACTTTCACGAGGGTTTCACACATGGATTTGGAAAGAAGTAATTCCTCATGTTTGCATTGACATCAACAGCAAAAGTAAACCATGCATTCTCTAGCTCTGCTGTTTGATTGTCAGTAGAATCATAAAATCATAGAATGGTCTGGGTTGGAAGGAACCTTAAAAATAATCTAGTTCCAATCCCCCTGCCATGAACAGAGACACCTTTCCACTAGACCAGGTTGCTCAGAGCCCCATTCTGCCTTGCCTTGAACACTTCCAGGGATGGGGCATGCACAACTTCTCTGGGCTCATCACCCTCACACTATGGAATTTCTTTCTCATGTCTAACCTAAATCTACTCTCCTTCAGTTAAACTCATTCCCCCTTGTCCTGTCACTACATGTCCTTGTAAGAAGTCTCTCTTCATCTTTCTTGTAGGCTCCCTTCAGGTACTGGAAGGCTGCAATTAGGTCATCCCAAAGCCTTTTGGGAAAAAAGCCCTGGGAAAAACCCAGGCTGAACAAAACCAAATCTCTCAGCATTTCCTCACAGGAGAGGTGCTTCATCCTGCTAATCATCTTGGTGGCCTCCTTTGGACTTGCTCCAACATGTCCATGTCCTTCCTCTGTGGAGGATCCCAGAGATGGATGCAGCACTGCAGGTGGGGTCTCACCAGAGCAGAATGAAAGGGCAGAATCACCTCCTCCACCTCCTGCCCACTTTCCTTTTGATGGAGTCCAGAACAGATTTGACTTTCTGGCCTGTGAGTGCACATTGCTGGGTCATGTCCAGCCTCCCATCCACCAGCACTCCCATGTCCTTCTTGGCAGGACTGGCACCCAGTAAAAGCAGGCAGGGTTTCATAGCTCCCCTCTCAGACCCACAGCATCAGCTGAATATTTAAGGAGCTTGGCTTTTAGAAATATACACTAGCTTTTACAGTATTTTAAAAACCATGGGAAAAGAGAGATGTTTAACATTTATATTGCTGACTGCTTTTAGACTTTTCCTATTTTACCTGCAGAAGCTGGTGTTAAAAAAAAGAACCTGAGTGAGCCAGCACAGACCACATTGTTTTCTTCTTGTCCATCCCTTAAAATAAAATAAACTTAAATAAACTTAAAAATAAAAATAAACTTTCTTTAAATAAACTGCTTCCTCCCTTCAGTGTGAACTGAAGTTCAGCCCTTTATCCTCTTCAGCTTGGGCCACTGACCTTCCCTCCAAGGGGCATCCTGACCAATGGGGTGAATCTGCCCTTCACGAGAGTCCCAGCATGGAAGGGCTTTTTCAGCATAAAGGTTCAGCTCAGTCCATGAAACTGGAATGGAAAGGTGCCAAACCATTAAAACTACATTTTATGTGCTGCAATTAATGTGCAGCACTTCTCATCTGCTATCACTCTACTGACCAGCCCATGACATGCTACCTCTGACTGCAGAAGTAGAAGGCAAATCAGGAGTGAGTGGGCAGTATTTTCCAGAAAAAAAGTGAGACCAATGTAATGATCAGTCTCAAAGCAACCATGGGAAGGTACTTTCTCCCCAGCACATAAAAAAAAATAAATCATTGAGCTATTTGCCACAGGATATTTATTATAAGGGCCAAAGGTATAAACGGGTTTAAAAGGCACAAGATTAATTGGTGGAGAGAAGACTCACTAGTGGCTATTCATGTGGGGAGGGGATGCAGTGCTTGGCTCAGGCGAGCACTGAAACCATTGCTGTGAGAGGCTGGAAGTGGCTGCCTGGGTCATAGTCACCCTCAGTACACCTCAGTTCCCTGGACACTTTCTGCTGGGGCTGCAGGCACCACCCTTGGTGAGAGAGGTTATTGGTGTTGTCACATACTGCTGTTCTGTCCTCACCTTTCTGGCTGACATCAGGACACACCTCCCATACACTGAACAACAGCCTTCCCCCTTCTGGGCAGCAGGCACAGACACAGCCGGCTGCCACTACCACGTGAGATCCTGGCTGAGCCAAGAGGCTGTGGCACTGCTTCCCACTGCTACCAAGGCTCATTGCCAGCACGGGCAGGGAACAATGAGAGAGGCTCTGGAAGGCTGCCCATGTTCAGTGATGGCCCTTTGGTGCAGGCCAGTGGTGTGTCTCCTCCCCACCTCTGCTGGAGCGGGGAAAAAAATCTTCCTCTTATGATTCGGCTCCAAACTAAGAAGATGACAAAATAATCTTTAGTCCTTTCCTTTCCTTTCCTTTCCTTTCCTTTCCTTTCCTTTCCTTTCCTTTCCTTTCCTTTCCTTCCCTTCCCTTCCCTTCCCTTCCCTTCCCTTCCCTTCCCTTCCCTTCCCTTCCCTTCCCTTCCCTTCCCTTTCCCTGCCTGCCTTCCATACAAAGCAACATTGTAGGCTACCTGTGGAAGGAAATAACATTTCTTTCTGACTAATTGCTGCCTTGCACCTTTACACTGTACGCTGCACAGTGAGAGACTGACTCTTCCAAGTGAAAGTGCCTATACAGAGCTATACAGGAACTTGTGTAATAGGGTCTTGATCTCGTTTAGAGAAATCTCTGCACTATCATAATAAATGCAATGATTTTGCCTCTTACAGATCCTCTGTGTATGACCTTTCAAAATCAAGCATTGGAGTAATTGCAAAACAAGTTTCTTGTATCAACATACAAATGCCATCTGTCAAAAAATGAAGGCAAGAATTGTGTCACATTAAGTGCCAAGGTCTATGTCAAGATCTATTTCAACATATTTACATTCCTCTCATTCCGAACACATCTGCATGCCCTGAACACAGAGTCACTAGCAATGGAATCACTAGGAACAATTAATAAACATCTGTTGCCTCTCTTGACAGTTTGTCCCTATGTGCTCAAGTTTCCCAATACCAAAAGATTGGTTTATTTATCTACTTTATAGCTAATAATGCTTAAAGGAGTAAGAATTGCTGTTGTATAATCTTCATGTTGTAACAGCCTCTCTTAAAGGGAAAGTTTTTAGTTTTTCCTAATGATACTCAGATTCCTGATCTCTTTTCTGAAAACTTATCCCGTGGCTACTGTGCCTTCAATATGAAATAAAAAGAAGTCAGTAGGGGAAAAAAAAAGTGAACTTTTCTTTCTGTGTGTATAGTTGTACTTACTGCACTGAGAGAAATTACCAAGATGTTTTATTTTTTGTTTTTTTGGAAGGGGATGAAGGTGAAAAAGGAGACAGGGGAGAAGTAGGCAAACAAGGAAAGGTTGGACCACAAGGACCAAAAGGTATTTATGATGGTTTGTTGGCTATTGCTGGTATATCAATATCATTATACACAACTGTAGTGATGCATATAATTGGTGTTTATTGCTTTTCATTCCTGTTTCACTAGTGCATTTTACAATCTTGTCAAACATTGATTGGCAAACATAACAGTACTTAGACAGCTTGGTTCAATTCCTACTGATACTTAAGACAAATATATATGGCTGTCATGAGTGTGCTAGATCATATACATAATCAGAAAGATTACTCTTACTGAAATGAGCCTTTAGTTTAAATTGAAATTTGAGCATTATTGCCTAGCAATACATCAGGGTGCTCAATAAAATTTGGTTTCAGTTTTCTGTATTCTGCAGACAAAGCAAACAAAGCATACATACACAAATAAAAAATTCCTCTGATCAAAGAGCATCCAAGATGAGAACAAGGTGTTGCAGATGTTTCAGGACTTGGCTCAATTAAATATGTCCCATATCCACAGTGTGACCTGGGCATATCATTTGGAGGCACCAGATGTGACCGTGTCAGCCTTGTTTGCATACTCTAATTTGAAAGGTTAATTTATCTTTAGAGTTTAATGACAATACATATCTAAGATCTTCCTTCCTCGACTGTAGCTTCAGACTAATCAGTAAAGTTTTTACTTTTATAGAAACATTAAAATCACTCTGTTATTATTGTTATAATAAAAAACTTTTTCTGTTTTTAAATGCATTCTTATGATTTTAATTCTTACCTTAAAATAAACATCAGCTAAGATACAAGGAATTCAGGGAATCAACCATTTACAAAGCATCCTATTGATGTTAAAGTCCTTTTGCAAAGTGAGATTCCCTAGACTGGCCTGTCATCATTAGGCAGCTATTTCAGAACTTACACTATTTATTAATCAGTTAAAAAGGGCACCTGTTTTTTCGATGCTCTGAAGACTGGGAAAATACATGCAGCAAAACTAGTAGCTCCCTACTTGCAGTCCTGCTTTGAAAAGGACTCCCAGCAGAGCTGTAAGGACTTAATAAGTGTTTTGCCTGGGGTGGAGAACACTAAAAGGCATCAGCCTGGTTTGACTGTGAAGTACATCACTAGCAATTTTAGTTTCTCTTTTGTCTAAGACAATATGATGCTTGAACAGGCAATTTTATTAAGGTTCTGTGCAATGTCCTACTGTCGTACCCTACAGGAGCAGAGATCTGGCTGTACTCTTCCAAATATCCTCAGGGCTTTGCTCACTTCACTTTGCCACACAGGCAGACTGGCCACACTGAGGAAAACAGCAGCAGTAGAGACCTAAACAGTGCCTCAGAAAAGAAATTACAGCAACCATCCATACTCATTTCCTCTTCATTTCTTCTCTTAGGAAACAAAGGACCGGTGGGCGATGTTGGTGACCAGGGAATGCTTGGTAAAATTGGTCCAATTGGTGGAAAGGGTAAGCTCTGGTATGGGAATTTTCTTGGGGTTTTTTTTCCCTCAAGGTAAATATGTGCTTTATGAGAGCTCCAGATATGGAGCAATATTAGATAATGGTACAACTGATGCTCTCCAAATAAAGTTATGTATAAAGATTGGTGATGAGAGTGAGCTGAAATACCCTAGTTTTATTTTCTTCATGCAATATATCCAACAAATTTAGCTAAAATAATTTCTTTTATGACTTAAGACATCAATCCTCTTTGATGGATCTAGTTGAAGGTGTTTCTGCTCATTGCATGGGGGCTTGACTAGATGACCTTTAAAGGTCACTTCCACCCCAAACTAGTCTATGATTCTGTGGTAAAAGAGAATGGGAGAAACCCAGTTCCTGTGAAGTAAATCCTCTGATCACTCTAAGAGACAAATTTGTGCCTTTGATTTGGATACTGAAGGCCCAAGTCAATGTCCTGCTGCTGCTGAGGATGCCACACCTTGTCTCCTGCACTGCTGTGGGTCATGTAAGCAAACAATGCACAGGACATCCCTGCCCTGGTAAGGAATGAATTCAGGAATTTTAAGTAGGTGTTCACATAAGCAGGGTTGGCAACTACTTGCAAATCAAGGTAGCCTCCAAATCTGCCTGGACAATAATTTCACGAAATTGTGCTCTATTTATCTCAAAAAGAAGCTCAGGCATTCCTTTCTGATATTCCTAAAGAGCTACCTAAGAAGGAACATTACTTCTGCCACAAGGAGCCCTGCCTTGAAAGCTGATCAGGGACACCACCATTGCCAGGAGAGTTCTGGGGTCTCAAACCAGCACATCAACTTGAATATACTGTTGAGTGGGTGGAACAGTCTCTGGAGAGCTTCTCAAACCACTGTTTTTAATAAACCTCTCATGGCTTCCAGCCAGCCTCAGTATCAGGCAAGAAGAAAATATTTTGACCTGAGGGATTAATTTTCAAAAGTACCTAGAAAACTGAAAACGCAGAGTTATCTCCTAACACGTCTTCAATCCCCAAAGGAGACAAAAATGAACAATCTCACAAGTTGTTTTTCTTTATCTGAAAGTAAACTAATATTATGAGCCTTTAAATCAAGCTCTCAATATGAATACACACTTTATTGTCCACTTACAGTTTTTTCTCATTTTTTTTATTTGCAGAAGCAAAAGTCACTGTTTAAATCTATGACTAAACATTGGAGCTCTTAATGAAGCAAGCCTGAAAATCCAGCCTGCAAGTGCGCAGTGTCAAGCACTGCTAATTAAAATTACAGACATCTAAATTTTTTTAAAAAACATAACCATATAAAGTAAAAAATACATAAAAACACAGTCATCAATAAGGCAGAGCAAGTATTATTATGTTTAGACCTCTGAAGGTTTTATTCATAAAAGAGTTGACATTAATTTCAGATAAAGTCCAGCTGTTCCTAATCCAAATTACAACTCAGATTTTTTTTAAAGAACAGGTCACCTCCAGTTATAGCAGAGCATTGGAGAAGTATTTTTATCATTTTTATAATTTACAAAATAAAGGGAAAGCAGTTGGATGCAAATAAATCACATTTCCATAAACTGAACTGAAATGCTGCTCCTTAATGACCTCCCTCCATGCAGGTGCCAACTGCTGCCCACACATGCAATCTCTTGCATGAGTGAATTCTGTGGCTTAGAGCACATCTGCTGCCTCATCTCACCATGGAGCTACTGAACATGGGGAAGGGCTCTGTCCTTCAGCCCCTGAGAGAACCCAGATTTCACCTTTTCAAGATTTCTTGAGTGCTTTCAACCTCTCAGGATCATTTTGCACTTTATATTTAAAGTAAGTGGTACCAGGAACCAGCAGCACACAAGATACCTGTGTTATCAGTGAGTTAGCTATTAAAGGGTTCTCATTTCCATGCACCAGAATTAATCGTGGTTTGTTTAACTTGGCGTGTCTTCCAGTACAGTCCATCAGAGCTTCCTATCAAAAGCACACTGTTAATATATTATTAAATGAGTTTTTGAATATGCTTCCCTGACATATGCACTGAGATCTGAGAATATATTTCCTTCTTTATTCAGGTGACAAAGGAGCCAAAGGCTTACCAGGGGTTTCAGGGAAAAAAGGAAAAGCAGGTATGCTATGCATCCTTCTGTGCAGAATGGTCAAATCTGATAGATCTTTGGTTTCAGGGTTGGTTTGTATGGAATCCCATGAAATTTTGAGGCCCAAGGGAAACAGATTGAAATGCCCAAGTAGAATAGATTAAATGTAATTGAGGTCCAAGGAGAATAGATGAAATGTAAGGAAGAGACAGAAAATGTTTTGTTGAACAAAATAATGGATAGTGTAGGGACATGACTGATTCCTATGAATATACCAGCATACAAAAATATGAAGCCATCCAAATTAATGGATAATATTTGGCATCATAAAAACTAACACACAGGCCAACAGAATTCATTTAAACTGGATACTAGAGGAAAGTTTTTTAGTATCAAAGGAAAGTTTCTTAGCAGCAAAGTATCAAAGCCCTTTAACAGTTTCCTAATAGGTGCACAGGGATGAAAAAGTAATTTTAGATAGAAACATAAACTGTTGTCAAATTAATACAATGCATTTGCTTACAGGAGGAGAATTTGACTCTGATGAACTAGAAGCCTAGTAACCTAGTAACCTTGCATGGTTACCCACCTTGAACTTGTATACTTGTGTTTAAGAGATTGCATATAAAATGACAATTTGGTGCTTAATCGGAAACCATCAGCAACTTATTTTCTTTCTGAGAAAAACAAAAAAACAAACAAAATGTCTAACAAACCAAATTCCAGTTAAAAAAAGAGAAAAGGATTAACTGAGATTTCAGTGCTTGAAAGCTATTGATTATTTGGGTTGGTATTAACTTGCTTAAGCCAGTTAGCAAGGGAGTGTACAGAGTCAAAACCTAAAACACTTTGATCAAGAGAAGTGTAGCCAGTGGGGCAAGGTGAGACTGGCTCTCCATAAGTGGAGCCCAGGTCTTCAGGAGAGCTACAGGTGACTCTCCATGCAGACACACACCCAAATGCTTCTAAATGAGTAAATCCTCCCTCCTTTGTATTGCATCAGGCACGGTCTGTGACTGTGGAAGGTACCGCAGATTTGTTGGACAACTGAATATCAATGTTGCTCGTCTTAACACATCCATCAAGTTTCTGAAAAATGGTAAGGATCCTTATGTATTTTGATGGGATTTATTTGACTCCAATAACAGATATCATTGCTATTCTTCTACCATTGTTGCTCTATGGAAGTGTCCACAGATGACCCAGAGAGAGTCCTCTGTTTCAAGCACTCTGAAAACCTAAAAGGAGAGGCAGTCTTACATCTATAAGGATAAAAGGACCAGATGACTAAAGAAAAAAAAAATCCCACAAGGGAACACATAATGAAAAGCAAAAGGAATGATTTTCTAACCACCTCTGCACTGTCATTCTGCTCAGCTTTGGTGGCCAGTCAGGCAATATAAGGCAGAAGTTTGTGCCAGTCAGCTCCAGAGAGGCAGGAAGAGAAATAAGAACCTCTTTCTGCTGCCCAGGAAGGCTGCAGACTCAGCACTCCTAGTGCTCCCCTCAGTGCATGCACAATTTTCCTGTAACAAGGGACCAGCACTCGAGGGTATGGGGTATAAGAAGGCACCTTTCCAGGGAGTGCTCTTGGATGGGCAGTGCAAACTGCCTCACTGAAAGGAAGGGAGTTTCCTGGCATAAAAGTGATTTTGAGACAGCTCTACCACTGCTTCCAGAACTAGGGCTGTATCAGTAAATTAAATTAATTTGAGACTGTTCTTTGTCACTGTGGGCATCCAACACACAACAACACCCATCTATTTTAAAAATACTACAAAACTGAATGACGTATTATCAAAGAGTGTCCCTCTACTATATTCTAAGCTCTGCCTGGGTTAACTCTTGAATTGTTTGGGATAATGTTAATTTTCCTGGGTCAAACTCTGCTCAGGACCACTCCAGCAATCCACTAGCAGAGACAATCTACTTCCAGCAACCCAGCCATGCTCCTTTGCACTGCTTAATTCACTAGGCTATAAACTCACTGGTTGAGAGGTCTGCCTTTTTAAAGTTGCTGAGCAACCACAGTTTTCTTTCGAGTCAATGCCACAGTGCTACAGCAGCTCTGAATATCAGGCCATATCTAAAATATCTTATCTTAGCAGTCACATTAATTTTCATCTACATGGAAACAGTCTGAAAAGCTATCTATACCCCTGTGTTTCTACCCCAGGCACTCTTTCACAATCTATATTCATGAAGATACAAAGCAATAGGGTGATCCAGAATTAGACATTGCCATTTAACAATTTAGCATGCCTTAAGTTGATTAATACTAGACATCCAGGAAAAAAACCTGAACTGTCACAGGAGACACGCCAATCAGGACTGAATAGTTCTTGTCCTAATGTGTGCTATGTGCTTGACAATCCCATTAGTCACATCAATCTCTGATCATGTCCTTATCATTCATCATAAATACAGTAGTGGGAATACTTTTCCTCCTTCCTTTTTATTAAGTCTAATGTAAAAATCATCTAATTATAATATTGGAATAGAATAACCTTCTGCATCTGTTGACATGCCATTAAGCATTTTTTCTTCTTCAAAGTTATAGCAGGTATCAGGGAGACAGATGAGAAATTCTATTACATTGTGAAAGAAGAGAAGAATTACAGAGAAGCCTTGATGCACTGCAGGGACAGAGGAGGATCACTGGCCATGCCTAAAGATGAGGCAACCAATGCCTTGATTGCTGACTACATCTCCAGCAGCGGCCTGTTCCGAGCCTTCATTGGGCTGAATGACATGGAAAGAGAAGGACAGTTTGTGTATGCAGACAACAGCCCACTGCAGAACTACAGTAACTGGAAGCAAGGGCAGCCACATGACCCAGCTGGTCATGAGGACTGTGTGGAAATGCTCAGCACAGGAGAGTGGAATGACTCTGAGTGCCAAGTCACCATCTACTTTGTCTGTGAATTCCTCAAGAAGAAGAAATAAAAGTGCCAGAGAATGTGCCTGGCACGTGCTGTATATACAATAACCCATCCTCATTCATTTATGGTAGGGAGAGCAAATCAGGGATAGGAGACCAGGGTCAGGGCTCAATCCAGCCTTCACATAACTTGGCAAAGCAGGAGTAACTACTGTTTAGTCATCAGGTCTGCAGGGGGCATCCAGCCAGTTGTGAATCTATATCTCATTTTTACATGCATTTTAAGGTTAGCATGTCTATGTGTAATTTTGGGGGAAAATTTAGAGCATGCAGAAGTGAATATAATTTCACCAGTTCCAGAAATAGTAAGATCATTGGTAGAAGTACTGATGTGGTTTGCAAAGTCCACAGATGGAAAGAGCATGACCTTCATTAATCTCTGACTTGCACAGGGAGTCCCAGTAATTTCCCTTATGACTTCAGAACTCAGAGTAAAAGTTTTAAATATCTCTTGAAAAAAAATCTTTCTTTTGTTAGAATCATAATTTGAGGTGGAAGGTATCTCTGGAGGTAATTTGGTTAAATCTTGCATGCAAAGTAGGACCAACTTCAAACTTAGAAGTTGTTATACTCTTCTTAATTTATCTGCGCAATTATATTGCCCGATAGGCATTTATCTGGTCTTCTGTAAAGCTTTTAACACGGTCCCCTACAATTACTTTCTTTTTAATTTGGAGAGATGGATCCAATGGGTTGACTGTTAGGTGGATAAACAGTTGGTTAGATGGTCACATCCAGAGGGAGGGATGATCCAGAGGGTCAATGGCTCAGAGTCCCAATGGACATTAGTGACAAGGGATGTTCCTCAGGGATCTGTAGTGGGACCAGCACTATTTAATATCCTTATTAATGATACAGACAAAGGCATGAAGCACACCCTCAGCACATTTGCAGATAGCACCAAGCTGGGTGGTGCAGTTGACACACCTGAAGGATGGGATGCCATTCAGAGGGATCTGGATGCCATGAGGGAAGTGGCCCATGGGAACATTATGAGGTTTAACAAGACCAAATGCAATGTGCTGCACCTGAGTTAGGGCAACCCCTGGAATCAGTCCAGGTGAGGGATGAACAGACCGAGAGCAGCCCTGCCCAGAAGGACTTGGGGGTGCTGGTGGATAGGAGGCTGGACATGACCCAGCAATTTGCACTCACAGGCCAGAAAGCCAAACCAGTCCTGGGCTGCATCCAAAGCCCTGTGATTCTTCCCCTCTACTCTGCTCTGGTGAGACCCCACCTGCAGTGCTCTGTCAGCTCTGGGGTCAGAGAAAGGCTATGGACCTGTTGGAGCAAGTCCAGAGGAGGCCACCAAGATGATTAGCAGGATGAAGCACCTCTCCTGAGGGAAATGCTGAGAGATTTGGTTTTGTTCAGCCTGGGAAAAGAAAAGGCTTTGGGGTGACCTAATAGCAACCTTCCAGTACCTGAAGGGAGCCTACAAGAAAGATGGAGAGAGACTTCTTACAAGGACATGTAGTGACAGGACAAGGGGGAATGAGTTTAACTGAAGGAGAGTAGATTTAGGTTAGATATTAGAAATAAATTCCATAGTGTGGGGATGGTGAGCCCAGAGAAACTGTGAATGTCCCATCCCTGGAAGTGTTCAAGGCCAGGTTGGATGGAGCACTGAGCTACCTGATCTAGTGGAAAGAGGCCCTGCTCACAGTATGGGGGTTTGAACTAGGTGATATTTAAGGCTCCTTCCAACCCAAACCATTCTATGATTCTACGCAGAAGAAATCTCACTTATCTCTCTTTCCAGGCCATCAGGCTGGCCTGAAATGTGAGGAATTAATTGCACACAAACCTGCACAGCTTGTAGGCAACCTAAAAACAGATGCAGTAGTTCTAGTGTCTGAAGTCCCCAAAAATCTGTGATAGGCATACAGAAGTCTAGCACAAAGAGAACAGTGTAAAGGAAGCAACACCATTCCTGTAGGCTGTAAACGGGTATATGTAATATAATGCGTACCATGTACCTTGCTGGTTTAACAAGTGATTCTAGGAACATATTAACTCCTTAATTCAGAAGCCAGTGACATTTGATGTTTAATGTTACAATCACCCATGCCTTTGTAACACAGGAAGAAGCTATAGAACAGGTTTTATCCCCCAAGAACCCAGATTCCAGGTGTGGTTGAACAACTTAGTCATGCAGTTCAGAGGGACTCACTAAAAATTATGAGCACTGAACATGAAGGCTCAGCTGTCACTGCCTAGCTGCTTAGATCTCCATGTCAGAATGCCCACAAAGAATCACATTTTCATATCTTTGAGAATACTGACAGAGCTTTTTTTCTTCAGACACAGCAAGTGCTTAGTCATGGTTTGACTTTTCTCACAGCAGGAGATGAAGAGAAACCTGAGGGTCATTACAATGCAAGTCTGTAAGTTTTCCTTTCCACCCAACATTAAAAATTAAGGAAAGATCTCGGGAAGCTAAGAAGAATCCTAGATGCTCAGCGCCACAGCAACATTCCCTGCGGGTCACTGAGCACCAGGTGCACACAGTCCTCCTCTGGGTATACAAAGAGCTGGACATGCCATCAGCTGCCAGCATGTGGAGGGTCAGCTCAGAGTCTCCCTTCTGCCAAGGCAACTAAACAATCATATGTCCTCAACCTCACCCTGGACAGGAAAATTCTCTGAACCATTTGCCTGATTGTTTGACTCCAAGGTCTGAGCATTGACCAACACAGGAGCATCCCAGGTGACTCTGTGACTCAGAACCACTCTTGTAATCTGGTTTCTCTGACACTTGTTCCTCCAGGAAACCTCCTGTTGCTACCAGCAGTAAATTAGCTGTGTTGCTACACACCCTCCAGGAAACTATTCAGACCTGTGAATAAAGGGGTGGGACCACATTTCTTTTCATTGCTCCCCTTCTATGCTATGAGAGTATTGGGGCAAACAAGTTCACTTTGTAACTCAGCCTGAATTGTTCCCTCTCTGGGAATTGATATTCCTCAAAACTAGGCAGAATGACACACTTTAGGATCTATTGTAATAAACTCATTAAGCTGAATACTTTGGTTTTAGAATCATTAATGGGTAATTTTCAACAATTAATGATTAATTCAAGAAAAAGCTTCTTGAGAAAAATAATTCTTTTAGAAGTCCGAGTCCAAGGCTGCTGGCCTCAATCACAGCAAGTCAGTTCCTACCAGTCATGCAGAAGTGGCTTAGTAACATCCCTGTGTGTAGGCACAATCATCTCCACACTTCATCGTTACTTATGACCCAAGAAACCAGAAAAACATGCTTACAAGACTGGATGTCCATACTCTGAAACCCTCTGGCCATATTGAGACCACTGACTCACAAAATTTAGAGGTGTTCTTAATGCTACATTCATCACAGATGGACCATTTTCCTGTTCTTTAGGAGAAAACGCAGAGCTGGGAGAAGGTGAAAGTGGAGCAAAACTTTGCTGCAGGATCAAGCTCTGCCTTAGATTAGAGTAGCTGCTTCCAAGACATTCAAAATCAGGAAATATGTGTCTAAATTGAAACTTTAGGGGTTTTTTAAGGGGCCTATGAGTTATGAGTGGACTATGCTCCATGTACAGGAAGGAATGACTATCACAGCCTCTGGCTCCATGGCTGGATGATGAAGTGAGAGAGGAACTTATGCTGGATTTCTACAATGGAAAAGCTGGGACTGCCCAGTTCTTCCATCCTCATATTCTACTACCACACCAGCTTCATCCTTTCTTAAATAGAAAAAATAAACAAAACCAACCCTTTTACCCACTATGTATTATTGGAACACTGGGGAGAGCTATGCCAGCTGAAACCAGCAGACTTGGGATGGCAGTTCCTTTGCTAACAAGAGAAGAGGGACAGCAGAGGAGCACAGGAGATGTCCAATGTTCCAGCCAGCCAGGCATAAGGTGAGCAGGTGCTTGTGCAGCCCATTCCTGCAGCACTAGTCCCAGTTAATAAATTCTGCCAAGAAGCTGAACTCCTAGGCCAGGCCAAACAAAAAAGCCCATAGCACATAGGAAACCTGGCAGACAGATGCTTGCCCCATGCCTTGTGGACACAGGCTTGAGCCTTAACTAACTGAAATATTATTGCCATGTTTTACAGAAGAAATATGCTTGCTATAATTAAGAAATTGGGCTACATCAAAGGTTTCCACTGCTAGCCAATGGAAATTCACTGTGGTGGGTAAAGTGATTTTCATACATTAGGTGGATGGAGCCAGGAACATAGGAAATGGTGCCTGACTATTCACAATTTATGGTCCATTAATGTATGACATCTAAACCATTTTACCCAATCCCAGCATAACTTTTTCACATGTTTTTCTTTCCATTATTCCCAGGCTGAATGTTCTTCTTTCAATTTATGCTTGCTGTTTCTTGTCCTCCCACTACTTAACTTACCACTGGCTTTGTCTTCTTGAAGATACCCTCATAGGTGCAGGCAGGTTGCTATCAGGTTCACCTGAAGCCACCTCTTCTCCAGGCTGCATAAATCCAGTTCCTTTATCTCCTCCTCACATGGGTCTGACCCCAGACTTCTGGGGAGTCTCAGCTAAACTTGGCTCCAATTTCTCATTGCCTTTCCTGGAGGGGCTCAAAAGGACACAGTGCCTAGATGTGGTCTGATGGGTGCCAAGCAGGAGCATAATCCCTTCCCACAAGCTCCTGGCTGTGCTCTCCCCAGCACAGTCAGGATGCCATTACCTTCTTTGCTGCCAGGGCACACTCCTGATGTGTGTGCCATGTGCTGTCTGCCAGGACTCTTCAGAGCCCTTGCAGTAAAGCCAGTCACCCCCCAGCTTGTATTGATAGAAGGGCTCAGCATTCCCAGGTGACACAAACTTTGCATTTGTCCTTGCTGAGTTTCATAAGGTTCCTCTTGGCCCATTCCTCCAGCCTGCCTAGGTTCTTCTGTATGGTAGCACTGCCCACAGCATATTCACTCTTCCTTCCAATTTGGTATCATCTGCAAATCTGAGGAAAGTGGATTTTATGATCTCCTTGAAACACCTGGCAAAGATGTTAAACAGGACTGTTTCAGTCTCTAGATCCCTATGGCACTCTACTGGGTAAACAGGAAAATGTTGTCTGGGAAGAGAACAACTCATTTAACCATTCTCCTCTGAGCCAAATCAATGAGTTTTTATCCACACAGACCGTAACATCCATCCCAACTGGGGTACAAGAATGTTGTTGGAGACAATGTCAAAAGCCTTGCTAAATTGGAGGTAAATGATAGCCACTTCTCTTCCCTCATCTGCAAATCCAGTCGTAAAATCAAAAATACAATCAGGCAGTCAGACATGATTTACATTAGGTAGATCCATGCTGATTGTTTCTGATCACCTTCTCCTTCATATGCCCAGAAATCATTCCAAGAAGATCCAGTCCTTTAAGTTCCACAAGGACCAAAGCAATGCTGATCAGTTTATAGCTCCCCACATTGTCTTTGGCCTTCCTGAGGAAATGGTGAAACATTTACCTATTACCAGTTATTAAGGAAACTTCCATGATCTCTATAATGGTTCTGATGTGATAGAGTGGTCTTGCAGAGACATCTAATCTTTTTTTTTGGCACCTTGGATGTGGTCTGTCTGGTCCCATGGTGTTTTCTGGTCAAACTCTCTCAAGTAACCCCCAGCTAAACACACATCCACTGTTGGTACCTCTCTCTGGACCCTATCCCTAAGCACAGATGATACATGGGATAGTTTGGTGGTAGAGATAGCAAATAAACCTTAGAGTGCTCCATTTTATCAGTGTCTGCTGCTACTCCTACAAACTCAGATAATATTTCTAAATTATTCCATTATAGCCTGTCTCTGCTTCCATCTCCTCTATACTTCATTTTTATATTGGAGCTCCACTAAGCTGTTTGTTCAGCCACACCAACCTCCTAGCAAAGCTACTTGTAGATGTGCAGTGAAAACAAGATCGCTGCCTAAGATAGCAAGAATATTTCAGCATGCTTCCTGCTCTTGGACAACCAGGAATTTATGATCTTCCATATTCTGAGGAATGACACTCAGCACAAGCATTATCATTCTGCTCTCCTGAGGCTCATAACATATATAAGGCACAGATATCTATGGTAAAGACAATGTTTTAGAAACTAACTCTAATAAAAATGATCACAGAATCAATATATCCCATTAGAATGCATTTTCCTCAAGCAGTTCAAACAGTCTCACATGGGCATTCAGCCGATCAATTTTTTTTCTTTTTATTTTTTTTTACTGCTTTTAATAACTCTTAAAAAAACCCCCAAAACCTAGAGAAATAGATTGCCAGATTCTTGCCCACAGCCACAAGAATATGTAGGCATCTCTATGTAGTTTTACATACAGTCTTAAAAAGTACATTGGAATAGTAGTTCAGCTGGCTGAAATTGTTATTGAGATGCAATTTGACACCACGTGTGATGACAAAAATAGTAAATGTGTCAGAGAGAGGGATTAACATGGTTATTTGGAAAGCATTGCTCTAGATTGTCTTGATTTAATAGGTTTTCATATGTACAGAAGCCATAAATTACTATTTCTTTTTTTTTCTCCTTCTTTTATTATTTATTAAAGTCATACATAAACTACTCAACATGGGGAAAAAAGAATGAACAAGATCAAAGTAGTAGCTTGATCTGTGTTTCTTTTATGCTTTTGTAGCAAGGGAGAACAGCAAATTGTAAAAGAATTTTTGCCTACCTGCCGCATGCAGTGTGCCCAGCTAAAGCTCCGGGCCCCACCCACTCCTGCTGGAAAGGTTGCTCCATGCAGATCTTTCAACACAGGTGGGTGGGACGAGGAAGTCACATCACTCCATTCTGCAGACAGCAGCAGCAGCTACTGAAGCACAGTGGCTGACCACACAGAGCTGTCAGTGCCTGGGCAGTGTGTGTGAACGTGTGCATTTTGAGTTCTGAATCCCTAAGGCCCTTAGTGCTGTACCTCAGCATCCCCAGTGCCATATCTGTGCTTAAATCCACCAAGATCCTGTGCTTAATCAAGTGCAGACCTGCAGATGCTGGGGGAGTCAAGGAAACATAGTTTCTCACTGGTATGAGGCAGTGATGTATGTACATACATACATCATGTATGCATCTGCAGAGCCACGACCTCAAATGATGCAAATTCATTATATGTCCTCTTTTTTGTCACATTTTTCTTTACTTATGTGTTTTGTAAAACAAACATAACTTTTAAAAAGTAGTCAGATGTCCATCATTACTTTGGTTTTATTGATGTGGACATAGTTTAAACATAACAAGTCCTAAAAAATGTAAGTAATATGTTTTTGAGAGCAGATTTTAATGATGAATCCCCTGTTCATTTTTTTCCTCTTAATAGATGCTGCAAGTTTTACTGTCTTTTTAACTTCTCAGCAATAAATTGTCTAGTAAGAGATTTTAATATTCCCAACTTCATAAAACAGAAATCTTTATATCAGTTTCCCACAGCATTCACAGAGTGCATGGAACACTCTACTATGTGGAGGGTGGAAGAAGTCACAATAATGTTCAGTTAATCAGTAGAAGATTAAGTAAAACATTGTAGAAAAATGTGAATACAGAGTTAGCAGATGCTTACCATATGAGCTGATGGATTTATTTCCCACTCTGAGCTAATTTCTAGGTCTTGAAAAGGCTTTAAAGTTTCTCAGAGAACATCTAAAACGTTTTCAGTAGGTCCAAAAAGAAATTTCAATTCAATAGCTCAGGGATATTAGAGCCTTCTGCAAGTCTATATTTGCAGGAGAGAGAGAACTCTCTCAGGACTCAAAGAAGCAGAAATACATTTTATGCAAAACCAAGGACAAAGCAGACACAAGTGATTCCTATGATCTATATCGAGATACCTACTAAAGTACAAAACAAATAGTTCATCAAATGATGCTATAATTTTCCTGTTCATAGTGGTGGGTCTAGTCAGATACACATAAGCACTTGATCAGCTGAATCCCAGCCTGGTTTCTTTCACTGTGCACCAGAAACACAAAAAGACTTTGTGTGAGGTTAGGCATTTCTTTTTGAGTATAGCTAGATGTAGAGATGTATGAACATCTTAGTCCTGTACAACAAATTACATCTTCAAAGCACCCTATAAACACTAACTACACAGCAATTATACTATCCTATTAGTAAAGTAATGCACAGAATACTGACCTACTTATTCTTTTGCTATTATGTAAAATTAATGAGCTGTGTTTTTTGACCGCTGATTCATCCTTCTTCCAAATACCTGTGGATTAAAATTTAAGCTACTTAAATAGCTCCACAAAACTACTGGTAGGCAGCAAAAGGCAAGGCTATTCAAGTTTTTGAAATGCACTGCTACAGACTGTAAGCACTCTGAAGGATATGTGAACATAAGGTCCCATTCCAAATCAAATTCCAGGGTAGAAAAATAAGTTTGTTTAAAGGTCTAGGCAGTCTACTTAAATTTTGTTTGGTTTTATTCTTTAATTACTGCCTTGTAAATAAATTGCAAAACTTACCTGGTAGCAAATTCATCATCTCTTTCTCTCCCCCCATCCAGTACATCTGAGAACAATGTGCAAGTCCACTGTCAGGAGTTATTCACTGTAGTGGATGAAAACACTCTCTACATAGGAGAAGCATGTGCACAAGCATGTCCATCCTGAAAGATGTTGGGAATTATGTGTGTGAATTGTAACACTGATAAAGCCAGACACTAATGAATACAAGAAATCATCACCAACTGTGAATGAAATAAAATATTCACATGTGAATGAAATAAAATACTCATGTGGCTGTCACATTAAAAATCGTGAAGGGAAAGTGAGATAGTTTTTAACTTATTTTTCATGGTCTAAACTACATCTTAGCAGAGTTTGACTCAACATGAGGATAGCACAAACCACCTCACCTTCCTTGATGATGTGTAAGCTAAACCTGCCAGCAGAACCACAGATTGTTTTCTATCCAGAAATTGCATACATACTGTTTGTAACACTTATTTCTTCATCAAGGACGTCAGGCCAACAGGAATGCAGTTTAACTGGTTTAGGATTTATGAAAGAAAGAAAAGAAAAAAAACCCCAAACCTATTTGCTTTCCTGTGAATCAAAACCTACTTGATCAAATACTTATACTTACAAAAACATTGTGAAAGAATCTGAGGTGAGTTTCAACAGGAACTAAACAGCTGAGATGGGCCTGCAGAAATATATTCAAAGTAATTCCCTGAAATCAAGATATTATTCTCATGTGTTTTGTTAATTTCTGATGTAGTTTCAGCACTTGATGGCTCAGAAAGATTTGCTGTTTGGAGCTTGCCATCACTATCAGGACTGGCTTTTGGAGGATCTGAGCACATAAGCAGGCAGCACTGCTCAATCTGACATAAGAAAATCAAGCCTTAGAAGGAAGGTTCATGTTCTGTAAGGGACATCCAGCTCCTGAAAATACCTGACTGTCCTACAGGAGTTTATCATTGCAGAGAGAGTATGGGCAAACTCAAAATCCAAAGTTCAAGGTTAGAGAACATGTATTTGTGCTTACTCTAAGTAAAAAAAAAAAACCAAAAAAAACCCAAGAGACATCAATGCTGATATATCATGAATCATTCATGTCAGTTGAGAAAATGTTGCAAACTTCACTCAAGAAAATTACCTCCAGGTACCAATATCGCTAAAATCACCTATACATAGGAACAGTAAAACAACTCTTTATGAACAGTTTGAATTTTATAATTAAATCAATATTCATTCAGTACAAACAAATAACTGTGATCATTTCATTTTTCCCTTTAATTAATATGGGAACAACAACAGGGTGTTTAAAGGTGCAGAAGCATGGCTCAGACCACCTGAAGGTTTCTAGAAGCTGTACCAGCATTTCTTATCTTAAAGAAAAATCCCAATAGTTTTCCATCTATCATTTTAAAGAGTAAAAATGTCCATATACTGTACATTCCATAAAGAAGCTAGATTGTGGCAGTGTATCTGACTCATTAGTTTTGTTTTTAAACTGTTCTGTTAGTACTGAAATTGATTGATTTTGTGAACACCAGAGGCAGTTGGATGCTTGGAGACAGTTTTGAAATTATGCATAATCAGTAAAAGGATTATAGGTCTGCCAGTGATTCGGTAGCTGAAGAGCTCCCTCAGCCTTAGAATTCCAGTAGTTACTGTAAGTAACAACAGATTTAATTAGAATAAGACCCTGCTGTTTTGAGCAAACTGAAACTAACTAAAAATACAGAAGTTATTATTCCCTTAATGATTCCTATACTTGCATACAAAGAGCTCTTCACCATCCTACTAACAGCCATCAGGTAAGTCCTAATTATGTGTATACATTATAACACTGATAAATATTTTTATTACAAATAAATAAACTCAAAGTGCTTTGAAATCTATAAACTCAGTCCTTTTGCAGCAGCATTTTTATGCCATTTCAAACCATTACAGTGCTTTTTTATACAATCATATTTTAATGTCTCCATGCTTCTACTTCCTGAATTTAGTCATCACAAAATAAAGCCACCATTGTCTTTTGCCTAATTATCCTTTGCCTTCTATCGGATTTTTAGCCAGGATTTTGCTCAATAAAACAAACAGTCCCCAAAAGGCAAACAAACTCCAGCTGAGGAAAAAAGTGACTACCTGAAAGCACAGATAGTTCATGAAAACAATGGATACCTACATCTGCCCTACCAGTAAGATCAAAGGCCTACACTTTATGAGCAAAGGTTCTTACACCAATCTTGAGTGCCGACAGAGTGAGCAGAAGCCCGTGCTACCAGCAGAACCAATGGCACAGGTCTGTGCTGCATCTGCAAAGGCAGCACTTGGCACAGCCTCCTTCAGCCCCCTGCAACCAGCTGAACTGCTCCTCTTTTATACCATGAAGCTGGAAGGAGACAGGAAAGAAAAAAAGTATTGCTGCTGTGCAGTTTATGCACTGTTTTCCCTGGGCAATTCTGTCCTAAACAACCAGTGCTATTTACTCATCCATCTCTAACAATATCATGCTCCCAGTTTGTACCTCTGAGACTTTCACACTCTCTTCTGAGGACAATCCATGCAAATCATTTTTCTGCTGGCTCACCTGTGCCAAGAACGGAACACTGACTTCTTGAGACATTTTCCCATTAGGTAACTTGGCTTTGCTCTGCCATGTCCCTCTCTACCCACCTTGCCTCCTGCACCATCTCAGGTCAGGATCTTCCTCTTTGCTATGATGAGAGTCTGTATTTTTACTTTTGCTGCACCCTCACACATCTAAAAGGAATTTCTTAAAGTAAATCAAAGGAAAATTGGCTCTTGGCATGTTATACTGTATTGCTAGAGAACAGCAGTGCCACCAAGTTAAAAATGAAGTGCTGGTAAGCTTAGGAACATGGAAACAATGTTATGAGAACAGGGGAGGAACCTCAGCCTGACCTCCCTAACACCAGTTGACTCGAGCAGCGTCCCTGGCTCTGTGCCAGCCTCCAGCTGTGTGGTGCCTGTGTGAAGGGATCCTCAAACACCCCTAACCAGCCAGCAAAGGATTTCCTGCTTCAAAGGTCACCCTGAGAGCCAAAGCAGACAGGAAACTGCCTTTCATCCCATAGCTCTGGGCACGGAAGACACTTCTGCAGGAAGAGGCCATGTCCAAAGTACCACCATAGCCTTATGAGCCAGCCAGAAAATGCTGCTGAGAGCAGCTCTGAGACTGTTTGAAGCTGCTCCAGGGACTGGTTTGGTAACCAGACATCCCTGGCACTGGAGGACCAAATAGGTGGCATGTTTATCTTCACTTCATCTCCTCAGCACACATCCCAAGCTCAGTTTAACTGGATGAAGTGAGAAATTTCAACAATTGTTTTTCTTAGTGTAATGATGCAAGAAGGGGCAGCATGCATTCACAAGTTTGGCCCTGATAGTTAAAAAAATTAAAACTCTTCCACTGCCTCCCAAGAAACCTCAACAATGTGGTGGTATTTGCACACTAATTCATAATATGCATAGGTCCAACCATGACCCTGATGTTCTTTACTACTGACTAAATACACTACAACAAATTATGCTAAAGGCATTCCTTATCATTCATCTTATGCAAACCAGTTTTATGCCAATTTAATTTCACTGGATAAAGGGGAATGACCCCAGAGTTTGTACCAGTGTGAGATCAGAATCCTGTATGCAATTCCCAGGAGCGTGCTAAATTATTTCATCCATAAACAAAAAGCCTGTGTTGCATGATCAGCTCCAGGCTTTCTATTTTTGATATGTAACTAACTATAGGATTAGGAGAGTTTGTATTCCACCTTAAGAAATAGCAGTTTTGCAAATCTAAAAGAAATGCAGACAACTATTAGGGGCAACTTCCTCCAGAACAAGAAAGTAACTGGAAGAAAGAAGCAGATCCTGTCTGGAAAACATTGCCTAGCTCCACTCTGGCTTGGGGAATCTGTTTGTGCATAAACAGAGCCACAGGAAAATAGAGTTACTATCAATTATTTGGTTTGTATTTTCCATCTCTTTGACCACTTTGGCAGACCACCCTGGTGCACACCATTACATAGGACATGAGATAACATCTCTTCCTGAAGTGCTTCTGATAACATACTCAGATAAGGCATTAAGGACCACAAGTTCTGAAACTGACATTACTTTCACCTGTTATTCTCGTATCCTTACTAATATTCAGCTCTTCCAGAAGTATCAATGCCATACCTCACAAAAGGTAGTCTGAATCTTGCTGCATGGCACTGCTGTTAATTTTCATATCCAGTATGATGTACACATGTACACTACTAAACCAGCAGCTGGTTTAGTAGTTCTGTGACAATGCCTCCTTTACATTAGACTGCCATAAGCATAAGAACATGAAGGGAATGGAGCTTTTTACAGCCGTTTAAGAGCAGTTTTTACTCCTTGTGGTGGTATAGACAGACTTTCCTACTCACAATGAATCAATATACTTCTGCCTACTTGTTCACTTTGGTGGACTGGAAACTGCATCATTAGTTTACCTTGTAACATGCAATTACACAAACATGCTATTAAAAAGCAGTTCAACATGAACATGTGCTTTTGCATGGAAACTTAAAAATGCAATCCTGACATTATTCTCTTAAAAAAATCCAATTCTTTAAAGACTCAAACAGTATACATGAATCAGTATAAAAGCAATCCCACATGGCATGCAGCACATCTTGCCTGAACACAGCAAAAATAATTTAAACAGCCACTTAATTTAAGACTTTAGGGAAAAGCAGAGAATTAGGCTTCAGGAAAAAGCACAGCAAAAATCTACTCAGTAGATCTATAACTAGTTGTGAAAGCGAAATTTGGACTTTTTTGTTAGAACCAACTAAATTTCAATAAAATAAGTGTTATAAGGAATGTGCAAGTAAAAAGAAATGGGATTTACAAACAAGAAACAGTGATTGCACACGGTATGTAATCATTAGTAAAATCCAGTACTGCTGGAGTTCACACAGATTAACTATGCAGCTGAATAATAACACTGGAAATGTTTATGACCAAGCATTATTTGTACTTCCTCTGTGTAAGATAAGGACAATCACATTTCTTGTTCTGAATCATAAACCAGCCCTGTTTTCCACCCTCTCAGACTTGTCCCTCTGCAGGGCAGTCTTAACAGATTTAGGGCCAGACTGTGACTTTTATTTGACATATGGTCTCCAGATCACAATGCCAAGAACAAACCTCCTACATCTAATCACTTAGGTACAAGTAAGAACCCCATTCCTTTCCAAAACACACCCAAAACAGGTTTTGTAGGCATGCACTTCCAGAGCCTTAAGTCTTTTCCTGAAGATAAAAGATGGGACACAAGGTTCACTTTTCAAATAGGTCTAGAGGAAAAAAGTATTATATCATTGGATAGCTGATGGGGTAAAGCACTCAGAAAAGAGGGGAGGCTGCGCTTAGTGCCTTCTTCAGCCCAAAGGGGATTCAATCCCACATCTCCTACTTAAGAGTTCAAGAGACATCCAGCTACAAGAGGCATAGGAGTGACGACAGAGCACAAGAAAGAATGTGAACTTTTGCTTCTTCCTCCTTTAGATGCCATGATTTCAAAGCCAAGCTGTTATTAATGCATTTCAAAAGCATCACAAATCTATTTATGGACAGAATGGTATGGCAGAAACACAGATGAGTCCTGTTTCATGGCGCCAACTGTTCTCCACCTAGGGCTTGGATTGGGGTGGGGAAGACAGGCATCTCAGGATGTGGCATTTCTTGTCATTACAAAAGCATATCTGAGAAACATCATGCATCGAAAAGAAAGGAATACAGTCTTCATACCCAAGTCAGTTCAGCTTCCAGAGCAGCTACACACACTTGCACGAAACCTTCTTAAAATCGCAGCTGTATGTGTGGAGGATGAACACTGAATGGGATAACATTGGGTGAAACTCAGTCTTGGTCATTCCAGAGGCAGGACATCTAAGCCTAAGGCACAACGGGAGAAATAAGTGAAGTGCTGCTGGATGGCATATCCTTCATCTGGAGAAGATGCTTGTACAAAGAAGCATAAGAAAATAAATGGATTATTAGTAGTCTCACGAATGTGTACCTTTCTCTACCGCGAAGTTTTACAAACATTTTCTACTACTTTTAAGCAGTGGTACACAGTTGAGCCAGACTGAGCAAAAAGAAGATACAAATGAAATGTTTTCAATATTTTGAATGGATAATCTAGTAGGCGCCTTTAAATAAAACAAAAAGTGCAACCACTCAATTTCGAAGCCCGAATATCCGCAACCAGAAGGTAAATAACAACCTTTTGCAAGCCGGCATTAGGAAATCACGGCCCGAGTCCGGCTGGCCTGATTCAGGACTCGTGAATGCGGAGCGCCGCGCTCGTGGGGAAGCCGAGAGGCAGCGGCCGGACACGGCCCGGCTCCGGCTCCGGCTCCGGCTCCGGCTCCGGGGCCCGGCCCGGC
>QUSF01000001.1:56005509-56156168 GCA_003676055.1 Chloebia gouldiae
TGTTACCCAGGGGAGCCTCGTCCATGCCGCCGCCTCCCAACCCCGCTCCCTACTTCCCGCCTCCGCGGGTCACGCTGCCCTCCGGCCTGGAGATCCTGCGCACCTTCTCGGGAGCCGTCATCTTTCTGGAGATCGTGAGTGCAGGGGCCGGTGGGGAGCGGCCGCGGGCCCGCCGCGCTGCTCGCCTGCCGTCCTGCGAGCGGGGCGGGTGCGGGGCCGGGCCGGGCTCTGCGGCCGCCCGGCTCGCTCCCTCGGGCCGCGCGTGGGGTTCGCGGGGCTCTCTCAGCTGTCCGGGGCTTTGAGCCACGCTCTGCCCCCGACGCAAAAAGGCACCACGGAGAGTTACACCAGGTTCTGTCTGCGCGCCTGTTACGCGTCCTCTGCAAACTCCTGCGAGTGTCGTGTGCGTGTTAGACCTCGCAGGTGTACACGGGGCTGAGGACCTTTGAGCTGAGCTTGGATATGGCGCTCTGTAGTGCCACTGATTAGTGGGCGATGAAAAACAAAAAAGCTTGATAGAACTCCTCTGACTTTATTAATTTATTCTTTTTCATATGGTCAGAGCAGAATACTGCTTGGGTCCCAGACTGTGAGCTGGATCCCACCTCACAAGCTGTAAAATTGTACCTGAGCAAGGAGCAAGCTGAAACTCGAAACACAAGTCCGGGCACTAAATCAGGCCCGGAGGCAGTAGGGACAAAAGGTTAATTCAGTTGGCCAACCAATTGTACGTCTGACAGGCAAGCTGTAATGGACAGGTGTAGTGTGAGGGAAGTAGCACAACAGTGCGTGCTGAGATTAGCAGTCTCTACAGTACGGTTCTAAATTTATTTTTAAGTAACCCTGCAAGTCTGCACATTGAAAATACTGAAAACATTTAATGTGTCTGTTTTTTGTTTAACAGACACTTTCTGCTATCCCTTTTGCTTCCTCAATGCCCATCACTCTCTGGTCACCAACTAACAGACTTGCACCTGCAGTCTCATGAAACTAGAGAAAGTTTGGTTCTTCACAGCTAAAAAAGGAACCCTAGAGAACAACTTGATCAGTAATACATAAACCCATGGGAGCTTTGAACTGAGACTAGCAATGCATCTTTACATATGTGCTGCTGCAGCGTAACACCAGAGAGGAACAAACTAATTTTGTAGCAGGCATCTTTTGAAAGGTACCGCTTATCCAACTGTGATACAAAAGAAAGCTATCTGAATCTGAAAATGTAACCTTTGACTTCCTGGTTTGTAAATCTGTAGAATTCAAACAGGAAAGAAGTAACTTGTGCTTGGAAATATATTTTAGTTGACACTATTCAGCAGGTTGGATTATGAAGTTCAATCTTTCTGTCATAAACAAACATACTTGGAGTGAATCATAATTGTCATCTATTTAGGCTTTTTTATTAAGAGGCAGGAATTGCAGGAAGAAATAGTAGTATTCCTTAGGCCAAGAGTTGATTAAGCCAGGGAAGCCTTAGAGTGTGTAAATTCTCCATCAAGCCATCCCTAGCACAGTGTCCCTACCACTCATTTGCCATGAGGAGTCTGCTGAAATGAAATTGGCACTGCTGAATTCTTCTTCCAAGTTATGATGATTCTGGAAAGTTCTGTATTTTTCTAGTCTTTACAGCATAGTTTACAACTCACCTTATTCTGTATTCTAGGGTTTTTTTCTTTTGCTTTAATGCTTTCTGTCCTCTTTTAGCTTGATATTACAAATATATTGAAAAAATGGGTGTCTTTTTATCTCCTTTCTGTATCTCATCTGATTAGGACTTCAAAGCAAACCATTATGAAATTGAATCCAAAGTAGTAGAAGTACATCCTTTTCATGCTAATTTGTGTATTTAGAGAGAGATTTGTGTGTATGTGAACTGTGTTTTCACATTTCTTACATTTTACTCAAAATTACAGTAAGGATAAATTTTTCAGCAGGACACAAGTCACCTGGGTTTGTAAATCCCATTTTCAAGACTATTTTAAGAGCTTTTAGGAATTTCAGAGTGGCTTTGTCTTTTCACCACTTAGTGCCTATCATTTCTGAGAGGAGGATTTGGGCTCTCTGAGTACTTTTGAAGTGTTTCTTCTTGGTTCCTAAGAGTCATCCGATGATATGTAATGTGTGATATCAGTTTTTAGGCAGAAAGGACTGGTAAAAGCTGTCCAGTTTACCCTCTGTATTTCTTTCCTTGCAGCTGTTTGGAACAATAGTCTGGATTTTGGTCGCCTCTACCCAAATTCCACTGGCACTGCTGCAGGGATGGGTAATGTTTGTGGCAGTGACAGCGTGGTTCCTCTCCATTGTCTTCCTCTCTGTGTTCCTCTTTGGTTATGCAAATAGAATTGCTGTCAACTGGAACCAGGCGGTAAGATTTTTCATTTATTTAAGGATTCCCTTTGTTTTATAAACTGAAAATTATTTAATGAGAAGTGTTGATCCTAAGTTTTAGCACCTGGCTTATTGCTTTAGCATGAAGTTTTTCAAAGAGGAATTCAAAACCGGAAAAAGAAAGAACAGGATTACAGATGTGGCAGAGGAAACTGTTTTATGATGGAGGCTGAAGGAGCTTTTGAAGCTGTTTGAAGGAATACACTTGTCCTCTCTGAGCACATAAAATGTATGAGCAGCAGGAAGAGCACTAACTTAACAAGGCATGACAAAAAATTGGTTTAAATGGCCAGGAATTATAGTGCACTGGGAATCAGAAAATACTTTCTGACTATAATGAGATGTAGAAAGATATATCAAATATTATAAAGGAAAGGATGCATTTGTGAACATGCTGTGTGAAGTGGTTGTCTGAGATAGCACAGACTATACTTCAGCACCCAGAAGATCCCCTCCAGTTCCTCAGAAAGTCTACTGGTGACTTTTGGGTCAATTCCTCAAAGCTAGGGCAGCAATTGTGAATGACTGTTAGACCTTAGGTGGTAAAAGACATCATAACCTGCACTATGATATATCTTAACATCTTATTAGGAGACTCAATGTCTTCATATTTCTTAGAGGGAGTTTGGTGAGACTACAGACACAAGTATTCTTTGCTGAGCTCTTAATTTTGAAGACAGAGCCTGAATCTTGCTGTAATTGATTGTTATGGTTTGTGCCAGTAATCTCAAAGACTATAGCGTCCTGTTAAAAAAAAAGGAAGTTTTTTGTATTAGTTTTTGCCAACCACATGGATACCTCAGGTTATTGACTGGTAATTTACATGATCCTTTGTTGTCATTAACTGCTTTTTACTTTGAGTTCTTAGTACTCAAGTAGTTAAGCATGAGACTATCTCACACTCTCTTATATAACTGGAAGTGAATAGTAAGAGATGGTGTAGCTGTGATCAGAATTTTTAATTAAAAAAAAAAATTCTTCCAAAAGGACTGCAACTTCTAAACCACTGAAGTATGTCTGCCTGTAACTGCTGATCACCTCCACTTTGCTCCTGGGCAGCTTAGTTTTCCTATTGACACTTCCCTTGATCATAGCTGGAATTGAAGGCTTCAGTATCAGGAACTGTGCCTGTTAAGTAATTTATGGATAGGCCCTTAAAACAAAAGTTCTTTAAAGCAAATCATAAAGCTTATGAGTTTGGAGCTCTGATAAATCAAAGCTCATCAGTGCTAATAGACCGGATTCTATTAAAAAACAAACTTTAGCACTTTGATAGTGAATAAACATACATACTGCATCAGCTTTCCAGCACAATACAGGCAGCAATTAGGTTAATAATCAGTTACAATCATAGACCTTTACAGGGATTTATGCTGCAACATCCTCACAAATTATGATGCAACAAAGCCCTTGAGCATAACTGAAGTAAATTAATAGTGTCCTGGGTTTCATTGAAACTGTTTGCCAGTTTACAATCATGCATCTATTTAAGAGTTGCTGGGCAAGGGCAAAGCTTTTTATAGATTGAAAATGCTATACAAATTTCATCTTATAACAATTGTGTATGTGTTTTGCATTGGCTACTTGATACTGGCAGTTTGTTGTAAAGTTAATTTTGTGCCTTGTATATAATAAATTGCTGGAAAAATTTCTATATCAGGAAATGGATACATGACTTTTATAAAAACTGCATCTGTAACTTTATCAAAAAAGCTGTCATAACTCAGTCAACATCTTAAATAAATGCAGAGGGAATAATTTTAACTTGGTAGCTGAAGCCCAGCCCCTTCCACCTGTCAACAAAAATAAGAGAAGACACTTTACCACTATTTTCAGGTACCCAAATGTTTTGTAACTTGTTGACACTAAACTCTTTATCAACACTTGACAAGTTGGGATTTTTTTACCTTCTGTTGTAAATAAATAATTCATTACTGGAAACACTGAAACTATTTTTATTACTATAAATGCAGTCCTGGATTTAGTAATGCTTTACACTGAAAATATATTTGCTCATATTAATAGAGATATTTAAAAAATAAGGTAGTACACACTGGAAAAGACGGACCTTATGGAGCTCCATTGCTCAGTACATCAGTGTATTAAACCAGATGGTATGACAAGTACTGCCCTTTACAGCCTGACTCACAACACAATCATTTACAAAATTAGATGAGAACTAAATTATCATGCTGCTCTGATAGTGTTTTCCATCTACTGTGAGGTTTCAATGATTATACAAGTGTGGGAGTAAGGGAGAGTTAGGCACTATGATAACAATTACTAAAACCCAAAAAATGGTCCCTCATAAGGTCTTGGGGATTTTGGTGTCAGAAACTGTAACCATGTAAACGTGAAACCTTACTGATGCTACAGAGCTTCACTATAATTGTTGCCAGAAGAAGGAAATTAGAGGGTTAGGCAGGAGAATGAAGGAGATGAAAGAGTCTCTCCTGTATGCAGTCAGTCCTGATCTAAGTGGAATGGGGAACTGTAGTAGCAGCTTATATCATAACTTATCAAAACTGACTAGGGTGTGCTTTAAGTAGCTTTAGCTGCATCAAGTATGGAACAAGTAATGAGCTTGAAAAGAAAATTCTTTCAATTAAAAGAAAATCTCCCATCTATGAAGAAAATGCTGGACAGTGTAGTGCAGCACATTCTCGCTGCTCTCAGGCAGGCAGCAGGTGAGGATGTTGCACAGTAATTTCTAGTGCAGGTGAGTGCTGTCTGCTGGGCACATGTAAAGTATCCTGGGTTCTCACTCTGGGCATACTGATAGTCCACTGCACTCGAGTGAAGTTAAAACTGATAAAGAGCTCATTAGTACTGGAGTTAGACTGCATATCATAGGTCTCATAAAGCATACATGTACTTGCATATATGTTAAAAATTGTCTGTGGCTTTTGCAGACCTTCACAGGTATAGGCACAAAGTATATGTTGTATGGATCAAAAATTGAGTGCAGTGTAAATGTCAGCTTTTCAGACTGAGTAACGGAAGGAGATGTTGGAAGAATACTTTAGACATTTTAAACTGTACTGGAACATGCCTAGATCTTGCTGGTGGAACACTGGACTCTGAACTAGGGCCTGCAGAGGCACCAGACCTTTTATATGTGTGTTAGTAATGGAACCCAGAAATGGAAGTTAGGTGTTTAAACCTTATATTCAGTTAGCATTCATCATAGAGGAAAGAATTGCCTGGAGAGGCCCAGGAGAGAAGCATATTTTAAGTAAATCCTAAAACCTGTCCACACAAGTCTTGGACATTTTATTCCACAATATCATGAAGAACTGTCAGGTTACTGACTATTGGCTAGAGCCAAGTCAGAGACAGTTGTGGAAATACTTCAATTCTTGAATCTCTTTGTATTGGGACATTGGACATTTCATTTGGGTCAAAGCTGAGTTGTTTCTGGGCATTTAGAGAAGCAAAATTTAAGCCTGGAAGGAAGATTTTTGAAGCTTTGATTATAGTTGAGAAGGGACTTACAGGACTGCAAGATTGTACTGTACTGCTTGAATTGTGATCAAGTTGGCCTGTATATGTCTTCTTTTTTATCTGTCTGAAGGGAGATTTCTGTAAACTCCACTAACTTTAAGGTGGTCTAAAATGTCAGATGTGTATATAACGATGAGCATGTGCCTCTTAATTTGAAAGAGTATAAGATCTGGGGAGAGGGAAAGCTGCCCTTTGTCACTAGTAATGTTAGGGAGTTGCTTGTAATTACAAGAAGCTGTGAAAACACATCCAGGTTAAACTGTCAGATGGACTTAACACTGCTTATCTCAAGTTAGTGCTATCAGTTCTTGTTTCATGTTTCTGTGTTGGATTTCATTTATACTGAGATGAGAAGAATTAGATATATATTGGAGCCCAGACTAATTCTATTATTTGCTTTTTAGGATTTTATTTTCCATGGAGCTACTTTTGTCTTTTATTTTGGAGCATTTCTTCTGCAAGCAGCAACTACATCTCTGCATTACTTTCCCCGCAAATTCAACTCCACCACACAAGAGACAATTCTAAGTGGTCGTGAATATAACATAAGCATAGCAGCCTCGGTATGTGTTCTGTATGTTTGTATCAGGGGAGCAGAAGTCTGTAGCAAGCACTTGTAGCCAGCCATTCAACTTGGGAATTTAACAGCAAACTGGAATAGAAAGAGGAGCTGTGAGAGAAAGAATTGCCTTTGACAGCAGCAAGTAGTGTCTAACCAGAAACATACAAAAATATTGGTATAAGCTAATGCCTATGGGATAGCTACTTACTCTTCAGTATAGTGTAGAGTTCATTCTCTTCACTGTAGTGTTTTAAATATATGATCACTACAGCTTATAATTTTTAGACAAGGTGTTTTGTAAAAACAGTTTTGGTTATTAGAAGAAAAAGAACAACTGAGCCTTTATCAAAGGATAGAGTATGAAATTTATACCTGTGCTCAAAATTTCAGTTGCTTTTTTTTATACCATTTAGATAGTCCTGAACATGCCATGGAGATGAAAAAATTTGGACTAGGTCTTTGTGAGGCTCACATATGTACTTACTACATCAGGACCCTGCTGTGTCTTACTGCAGTTATTGGAGTGCTTTTCTTGATAGCCTAAGCCCAGACTGCATTTTTCTCACTGTAGTTGCATCATCACTGAATCAATGTTTTTAGTGATGTGGGTGTGCATAGCTGAATCAGCAAATGTATCAGACTTTAGTTTTTATCCTGGCTGGACCCTTCAGGGATGAGTAGAGGTGTGTCAGGCTTAATTTTAAAAAACTGAAACCACTGCTCTTAATTTTTTATCCAGAGACTTTCATACGAGGGAACTGTATATATTTATTAAGCTTCTAAACCCTCTGTGGTTGTCTCTGGTCCTTAAGACTCTGTGCACCATTTGTGCAATTTTTGCACAGTAAGCACTTTCAGTTCATCTTAACATAAAAACAGATGGACTAGAGGTGTAAGGTTCAGACTCTGTCTGCAAGAGCAGAACAGAAAGGAGAAGCCTTTAGCTTTGGCAAGCCAGGCCCTGAAGGGTGAAGTGGGTTCCCAAAGCCAGAGTTCCTCACATCACCCAGTAACACACTCGAGCACATCTGGCACAAGGACAGAAGTAGTGGTCCAGCTGTGCCTGAACTAAGGGAGGTTCTTTATACTAAGCAAGTATCTTAAATTCTACCCCTAAGTGTACCTCTTCAGTCCTAGTTTAGAGTGTTCAGATCCCACTGAATATATGGTCACTGCAGTCATTTTGTCTGACAACAGAATACTGGGCACTCCAAGAAACCACTCTAATGGTTCTTCCATACAAATTTTTTAAGGGAGAATTTTGTTCTTCAAGCCCCTCAAATCCCTTTCAAGACAGAGGAAGAGAAGATTCTTTTGTAACTTGCTCCAGTATCTTAATTAAGAGTAGCTGGAAAGCAGTGAATGAGATAAATGTAGTCTTTGCATTTTTTGCAAAGTGTATATTTAGGAAGTCAAAACATACAGAAAAAATTGGAATCTTTAAAATATGTCATTAAAACAGTCTTGTCAGCCACATGACAAAAAGAAAAAAGGTTGCTAGCATTCTGTCTTTTAAGATGACATTTATATATCATGATTAGAAATATATATGTTCATTTTAACAGGTGATGGTTCTATGGTATAGCATTTCTTCAAAACTTTAATTAGTAAGATTAACATTGGTATGTAAAGCAAAGGATGATTAAATTGGTATATTTAAAAACACAGAATTCATTGTTATTAAAGGACAATATGAGAAATGTTTTTTTCAGGAATTAAGTTCCTCATTTATTCTGTCCAGTACAGAAGTACATTTCTTCTGTACACTACACATTCACTTTCATTGTGGCATGACCTTCAGTTCAAATCTGTCCAATTGAATTCTTAAGCAGGAGCAACTTCCCTGGCATTGCCTGGGAAGTTGTTCTAATGGCTGGATGTCTGGTCAAGGAGGCCAGATTGGAGTTGTTTCTGTTTTTCTGCAAGTAAAAGATTTCTCCTGTTTAGAGGGATGTCTTCTTTGATGTTTGCTGAGGTAAAGGCATTGTTGGAAACATCTGTGATTGTCGTTTGATCAGTCTAGATAAGAGAACTGAAATACACAGTGTACATACCCATATTTACTTTCACCATAACTTATGCAGAAATTCTATTTCATATTATATTTCTAAATGTCTGCTGAAGCAAGCAAGTGAAAAGTAGTAACAGGAGGTAGTAGTAAAATGTTGTTATTACAAAGAAGTTCCCAGAAGTTGCTGAGAAAACTTCAGAGAATCCCAAACCTATCTTTACCTTATTAAGCATTTTAACTGGGAGAGGTACATTTTTGAATCACTTGTGTTCCTGTATTAATTTAGAATAGAAAAATATTGTAGAACAATATGTTTGATTCACTTTTTTCTTTTTTTTTTTCTCTGCTCCTCCTCTAGATTTTTGCCTTTGCAACAGCTATTTGTTATGGTTGCAGCACAGCCCTGGCATTAAGGAGATGGAGGCTAAATCACAGCTGAAGAGAGGTTAATGTTCATGTGTTCCACTTCAGATCAAATCAAGTGCTACTTGTCTTGTTTTACTGTAATTTAATTCTAAAAAGACATTTTTTTCTGCTCAAAATCTGCTTTAAATACAAGTAACCCCTAACCAGGATTTCTTCAACAGAAAAAAAAAAGTTTCTATCTCTTCCCTTTCTGATAATTACTTTTACTGTGTATATTGTAAGGTATTAGAGAGTTTAGAGGTAAAGAGATATGTCATTAGAAGACAACAGAACTCCAGTGCTACACCAGAAGGGGAAGAAAATAGAAACCAAGCCAAGATGTTAACTGCACAGGCAGGTAAAAAACTCCCCCCTTGTTAAGCCTTGGGATTAAGCACTTTGCAGTGTTACAGTGCACTCCACACAGGTACAGCCTTGAGGCTCCTGGTAGGGTCACGGTGTTCTGTGTGCTGCTCCTTGCATGATCAGAGCTCAAGCTGACTTTGAAATTCCAACTTAGTATATATATGTTATTAACTTTGTTGTACAGAGAAAATATTTCAAGAAACCATTCAGTGACATCTTTTTATACTCTCTTTAGCAATGTCTGGTTAGGGTCGCCTGAGCCTTAAAGCTTACTGTGTTCCATACTAGATGACAGCTGGGACTTCTAATCAGTCGTTTATTAGTTTTAGGAATTTAGCTTAATCAGATCTATTTATACTACAAAACAAAACAGTGCATTTGTGTTGTGTGTATATACATGGTATATTTTTGTTTAACAGGCATTTTTGCACTGTTTAACTTTGTTGGAGTACAGCTTTGTTCTTGCTACTTCCAAGTGCTGCATTTGTTAGGTATTTTGTGAGTCAGTATCATTTGAATGGAATGTTACCAACTAGTGAATAATTTCTGACCTCAATTCTTGCAGTGTGTTATTTGTTGCATTCTAAAGCTGCAGTGTTGTAAAGGTGTTCTTATTTGGATAGATGCCTATACAACATCTTGCTGAAAGCAGTGGGATGCAAAACACTCTGCCTACTATGGAGTTTGCTTTTCACACGAATGAAGTTTAATTGAGCCTCTCTTGAATATCCTGGTATAGGATGACATGCAATATTATATACAGGAAATTGATTTAGCAAAACTAAACTATAGCATTGTGCTCTTCTCCCTGAGACTCATGTCATTTTGCACATGGTGAATGAAGCTTTTTGTTAATTTGCTAGTAAATAATTTTTGCTTTTGTGAATAGTGCCAAAAAGATAATATGGGACAATAAAGGCTCCCTGTCATTTGTAAAACAACTTGTTCACTACAGCTTGCCAGTGCACCTGATTATTCTGCAGAGACCAGCAGTGGTTGCATAAGGGAAGACAGGATTTCCTTCATTCCCAGGCCTACTCCCTCTCCTTGAGCCAACAAGGGTGTCTGCCATGGAGGTTACTTTGCCAAACTCACCAGGAACAAGGATCTCTGAGGGGCAGCCACCCTCAGCAGTGCCCTGCTGACCCAGGGCAGGTTCTTGTGGGTGCCAGAGCAGTGAGGGGCACCCTTTTGCCTATGGAACCACTTGGTCATCCTGAATTACTACAATGGGATGCTGTCATATGTGTTGTTTTCTAAGATTTTGTACTCTGCCTGATTTTTTTTCCCTAGTTCTCTCATTGCATTGAAAATTTTTGTGAACATTTTATCTAGAGTCATATACTTTTAAAAATACTTCATATTGTACAAAATACATTTACACTGGAGTATATGGATGAAAGTATACAACAAAGACTTATGCTAAGCAGCATTAAAGTTACTTAATATATTTATGGCAGTAGTCTGGTTATTAATTTTGTCTTTGGAAAGTATCAAAAAAGCTACCTTGGTAGTCTGACTCACCTGATAGTAGACATACAAAATTGAGGCTAAGATTCCATGAGAAGGCACAGTTGCAATGGGGCTAGAGTCACATATTCTTAATTAGTGTCACAGCTACTTTGCCATTGTGTGGATGTTGGTGAGAAGAGTAAAGCCACTGTTTCAACATTACAGTGTTTCAAACAGATGCTGATCTTTGCTTTGGTTTCTCCTGTGTCCTGCAACCTGGCTGTGCCCTGCACACCCCTGTGCATGCCACAGCTGCAGTCTCTGCAGCCAGCTGAGATCATGGAGGGCAGATCTTAATGCTTTGCATACTTAAACCTACAGAGTATGAATCCTTCACATGGAGTCAGTTAAAGAGCTGTCCATTGGCATTTGTATTTAACCTCCATGTTGAAACCTGAGGTGTAAAACCCTTGATTGGTGAGTGCTATTCAAGTCTCTTAATCTGCTGGTGGAAGTCCAGATAGCAGAGTGCGGTTAGCGTAGCATGGAAACTGTTTGCATAGTGAGGAAAGACTGAACTTTCCCTCTTAAGTATCAAAGGCAAACAGAGGACAGAGAAGAGATAAAGGTAAAAACTACAGTAAAGAAGAACAACTTTCACAGCTAAAATGGAGTGAAAGAATAGAATTTTTGTGTTAGTAAAGACAGAGTTTTGCTGTACTTTGAGGAAGATCTATGGACAATCAAACCGGGATATGCAGTTATGTTCTTTCAAAAAAAAAAAAAAGGAAGAAAGTCAGTAGTTAATTTTTTATTGCTTTATACTGGGAGCTAAAAAAGTAGGTGTGACTTAGAAATGGTATGTGCATGCTGGATGTGTGCAAATACTGATATGGGTGAAATATGTAATCATTATAATAGGTATTCCAGAGAAAATGTGCAAGCTGGTTGTAAAAAAATCTTTCTTCCTTGTAAGAAAATTCCTGCAAGCCTATGACCTTCAAGGACACAAGCTTAGACCTCACCAAAGAACAGAAGGCATGGGGGGAGGACATAGGGAGATAATTTATCTCCATTCATTTAAGGTGAAAGGAACAAGATCACAGATGCCTAATAGTGTTTTCATCAAACATCTCTTTTTGATGTGAAGCTGCAGTGCAGCACTATCTAACGTACCATGCAGGTCCCTATTCTTAGAAAATATTTCATGGTGTTTTGGATAGCACTGTGTGGTAGCTGCTGGTAAATAAAGAGAAGGAGCCTCAAAGGAGACTTTCCTCCAGAGGGTGCAGAGATAAGCAACAGTTATTGCAGTTATTCTCTCTCTAAAGAGAAGTGAAAGTGCACATGTTAGAAAGCTAAAATTTTGTTAGAATTTTGGCAGAAAATATGCACAGCACTGAAGTCCTGACTCTGATTCTGCCTTGCTAAATGTCTGGAAATAATCCAAAGTGACACAGGTCCTGCAGGATTATTGATCTGCATGGGATTAATCTGTTCAGCTTCTCATGATTTCTCTGGCTGGGTGTACTTTTTATAAATCCTGATGTGAGTAAAGTTGTGCTACTGTAAAGTGTTTCCTTATAACACAGCTGTAAAGCACAGCTTTTAAAAGATAGAGGCAGAGCCAGTGACTACACAAACCTGTGCCCTTCATAAAAATAAAAGAAAAACCACTGGATAATCACTAGACCTGTGTTGTCTCTTTCACTTCCAAAACCAGATGACAATGCTGACTCCTGTTGCACTTCCTCTAATTGTTGTAGTTTTGCATTTGCTTTATAACCTTAAAGAATTTTGACATTTATATCTTGACCATCTGAATTTCAAAAAATAAGAGAGCTTAAAGCTTTAAAAACTTGTTTGTTCCATTTTTATCTAAACACTGTGAAATTGGTCTTTGAACAAGTGTCCTGATGTATTTCATGCTCCTCTGCCAGGAGGAGCCAAGTTGCACAGAAAGGTTTCCCAGGTTTGTGTCCAAAGATAACAGGTGAACCATTAGTTCTCAGACCGAGATGCAAAGAGAATATTGCTCTTTTCAGTCTTACAAAAAGAAAAACTTGAAAGTGAGCTCATGTTGTCTTTCTCAGCTGTATTTGTACAATTGTTCACGACACAGTAGTCTTTGTTTAGACATAAAGAAAACCAGAAAGAAAGGAAAAAAAAAACCAGAAGAAATAGCAAATTTATGTACTAAAATTAGTAAACTGAAATGGAAAGTATTTAATTTTTTTTTACAAAGCTGAATTCGGCATGATTGCTGAATTCACCTTTTCCCACCTTCTTTTGCTTAATTTGGTGGTGTTTATCTAAACACCCTTATAACTTGACCAGCTCAGAATTTACTGTATTTATCCTCAAGGTGCTCCTGTAAAGAAGGTAAGTGCTGTTCCCATTTCACAGGTGGAAAACACGGATGCAGAGACACTGAAGAACAACTTGCTTGCCAGAGGCCTCTCTCAGATCTGTGGAGCAGGAAGAGGAATCCTGGTTTCTCAAGTGAGAGTTTCTTGGTGCCCTGCCCAGTGCTGCCCGCTGTGGGCTGGAAGGAAGCACTGTAGGGTGGCTGGCGTGTGACCTGACTTCACTCCTGTCTCAGTCATGGTGGTGTTACTCTGGCAATGAGTCACATGGGGTTAAATGTAGAATGACTGTTTGTGGAGGATTTTGAGTCAAAGGGAGGTTTAAAATGCCAAATCAGCATTCCTAACTCTAACATCATTGTTTCTGGGTGTTCTAACAAATTTTGGTTATCCGATTGTAAGTAGACATGGAGTTCCTGTTTGAGGTCCTTATCTACCCTCTGCATCTTAAGAGAGGATAAAGGTCCTCAGGAACCTGTAGGTTTTTGATGCTTCCTGCTGTATGACATGTTTAAGCCTTAAATTCTTGGTGCTAGCAAAATACTACCTGCCTGGAACCTGCCAGGACGCAGCACCTTTCAGTTCAGAAACCTGAGCTAAGTTTTGGCAAGTAACCTGTCATGTTACCTTTCAAGGGGAACACAATGATCAAACTAGGTTATGTCTAGGTGTGGTTTTAACGTCTTGCCATGGGATAATTGCAAATGTGAGTAAATATTCTGGAGAGTGTGGATAGTATATTCATACACTTATGTCCAGAGTTACTGTGCCTGGCTACAGAAAGGCTCTTAAGCAAGGACTGAACACTACAGGGTTTGATTATGGATGCAACATTATTAGTAATCTTAAAAGAACTACTGTAGATTTTAATCTCATCCAAACACCTTTTCCTGGTCGTCTCAGCAAGGTGTGGTTTCTGTCATTGGACCAGTGCTGTGACATAAGAAACAGCAGATCAGAACAAACCTGAGAAAAGCTCTGCATAACTTGAAAAGCATCATAGAGTAGTTTGGCTTTGGAAGAGATCTTAGAGGTTCTGCACTCCTCCTGCTGCAGAGCTGGGACCTCCCACAGTGTGTTGCTCTGTACAGAGGTGCTGGGACTTCCCAGTGATCTGATTGCCTGCTTGAGGGTTCTACTTGCAGTGCCACCAATGATTGGCTTTTAACATCACTTTGTTACAAGTTTGGGTCCAATGAGCTTTACCAAACAAACTAATGAGGCAAAAAGTGGTTTATTTCCATATAAAATAGAAGTGTGGAAGATTTGCTGACTCATGTTTTGTCCTACACAGGGATCACAGCCACCTTTTTTCATTTTTATTTTGAAAGTGCAAAACATACTTTAGCATAACTTAATAATGTAATTAATGATATCACAGGTCTTACTACTCACAAACTTCATGGCCTGGAAGTATTTCCAGACTCCTGGGTCCAGATAAACACCTCAGCTAGGTTGCATCCCTATGCCTCTGTAAGACCTAAAACAGCATCTTCCCTTTTCCTTGCCTCTTCCCCATTTTTGGAAAGCAAAAAGAGAGCTGCAGCATGATCTAGACAGGCTGGACAACTCAAAAAACTAACGTGGTGTATTGGAGTATGATTCACTCTTCAGTAGCACTCGTGGGCATAGACAATGTTGAGGTGCTTTCACCAAGATAAAATACAAAGTTATGGCAAAAGGGGAAATGGGGTGGGAGGCCTACGGGATAGAAAAAGTGCCTAAGAGCTCAGAACAATTGCTTCCTCTATAAAGTCTGGCATCAAATCCAGCACTTTGCTCCTGAATATACCTGTTTTTCAAACTGTTAATACCTTGGCCTGGGATCTAAAGCCCTGGGGAACCTGTTGGGCCAGCTTAGAGCTTTTGGTTGTTGGAATAAGAAGCAAAGTGAGCCATCACTAGAGATGTAAATTCAAAATTCAGGAGCAGAGGAGAAAGAGAGTTATTTGTAGGTCCCTTTTCCAACTTATTACCAGCTCTAGGAGCTGAGAGAAGGGCAGGAATAGTTTTCTTCTACCTTCATTCCTTGGCTGCAATCACCATGGACCTAGAATGAGCTGCAGGACAGAAAGTATGAGGACTTGTACAGAATAATCTGAGATAGACCTGACCTACCAACAGCAGTGACAGCTGTTCTGGGCCAAGTCCAAGATCTATCCACCGACCTAAAATAAAAATCAATGAAATAAATTAATAAAAATTAAAATAAAAATAATGACATTTTCAAACAACAAGCCTGAGTCTTAGCTGGAGCAAATGTTCTTAGAAAAATACAGAGTTACCTCAGAGAGAAATTGAGTGGTTAACAAGAAGCCAAATTGTTTAAGTTATACAAATGCAGCTTCTTTTGAGGTCTAGTTGCCATTGAGGAATTTCACTAATGGAAGTAAGAGCAGAATTTCTCCTCAGCACTAAGTAGAGCTGACCTTTGAAACAAATGGAATTAGGAAATCCTTGGCCTTGTATCCTCTGGTATTTCTACTAAAGATCCTGCTGCTAGGGTGAATTGTTGCTGGGATATGTTGCTGCTGCTCTTAAGGGACAAATAGCCTTTGTGGCCATGGCAGGCTTAGAAAGCGTGAAGATTTCAAGATAAAAATCCAGCACTTGTAGAATCTCATTATTTTGGAGGACTTGACTTACAGCTTGTGAATGGTTTAGGGTCAGCAATGCTGGGCAGGGTATATGAGGCACAACGTCACATAAAGCTCCTAAGATGAAAAGCTTCTTCTACCTTATGATGAAGTTACAGGCTGGCTGAAAGGATGGCAGGAGAAGGGCTCCATTCTGAGTTTCCGGCGAGTCTTGGCTAAGAGGAGGCGGCCGAAGGGGAGGAGCGGCGGCCGCCGGCGCGGAGCGCTGCCGGCAGATGGAGCCGCTCGGGCGGCCCGGCCGGGAGCGCCGCGGGGCGCGGAGCTCACAGCGACCCGCCGTGACTTAGGGCATGCATCTGGAAGAGCCAGGCTTGCTTTTTCATCTTTTTATTATAAGGACACGTAGCAACAACTTAGCATTGTACATTATTTCATACTTCTGTTGTTATGGTTGTATTAGAAACTTAATATTTATCAGGAACAATCCCAGGACACAAATGCAATGCAAAGTCTCTGTTTGTGATGGTAAGAAGTAGCTGCAGACAGTATTCTTCACTCTTCTCCCTGCAGGACACAATTAGATTTATTGCCTTCTATAGATCATTTGTGGTTGAAATCCATGTAGCTCCACTAGGTTAGAGAAACAGAAGCTAGCCTTCAAGCCTTAAGGAGGTTTGGGAGAGTTTTCTTTTTCCTAAGGAGTTATAAAAGTTAAGCAGGTCAACTAATATAAAATGACAACTGAACGAGCTCATACCATGGAGTCGCTGTCATTGCATTGTTTGGGGCTGATTCTTTTTAGATAGTCAAATTCTGGGCAGGCCATGAAAACATCACCAAACTGAGTTGGCTCAAATGTGGCAGATGAACTTTAATATAGATAAATCTGGGGCGATGCATCTAGGAAAAAATTATCCGCATTAGACCTGGAACTGAGAGTTATTAGGAAAAAGACCTCTGAGCCATTACTGATGGTCCTCTGAAATCATAAGCTCAGTATGCAATGGCAAACAAACTCCAATAAAATGTTGGAACTCAGAAGAAAGTTGTTAGAAACAGGACAGAGGGTGTAATGTTACTGCTACATAAAAACCAACTAAACAAAACTCCAAAAAGCCCTGTGGTGTGTTCTTATAAAGGGCAGCAAAAATAGCTGAGGTGTTGAAGCTGCTGCCTTATGAAGACTGACAACACTGGGACTCCACTCAGGAGTGAAGGAGACAGTGGAGTGATGATTTACTGAATGATGAACATGTTGGTTAAACTAAACATGTAACTGTTGTTTACAAGGACCTTGTATTGGATCTAGGGGACACTTGAGGCAACGACCAAAAGATCAGTTAAAAAGAAATAAAAAAAAAATATTTGCTGACACAGTGAGTAGTGAACCTCTGGAGCTTGCCAACACAGGAGCTTGTGGAGGCAGACAGTGTTAGCATGTTCTAAAAGGGATTAGACAAATAAATGTATCTTTCTGCTAAAAGGATAAGGCAGGAGCATACCCTCTACTATGCCTAATACATCAGTTATGAATGCTGCTTATTAGGGAAAAGGACATAACCAGCCTCACATGGCCTTCCTAAACAGCATTTCTTTTTGCCACCACTGGAAACAGAGCAGTGGGTGAGGAGCTCATTATGTCATCAACAGGCTGTGTCTCATATGCAGCTTGAGACTTCTTCCCCTTGACAAGGCTCCCCTGTGAGATACAGCCTGCCCTGCACACTCAGTCCTTGCTCCATCACCAAAATGTGGAGTTCATTGGCCAGATAATAGTCGAAAATCAAGGCAGATAAATTAAGATTTCTTGGAAAAGGTGGAACTTGCATATCCTAGTATAAACACACTTGCTTGATTTGGTACAAATGAATAACAGTGTTGGCTCCTGGTCCTTCATAAGGCAATGGGAGAACAAGAGGTAAAATCAGGTCATGCTCTTATACACAGTTTTGGGAGCAGTAAATAGGTACAATAAAGATGCCCAAATCAGCTGAGGAGGTTCTACCTTACCTTACTGCTCTCAGACTCTCTCCAAAAACATTTTTCAGCAGTGACAAGCTGGAAGCTAATTGTCAAAACTAATTATATGTGTGAAGTAACTGAAAAAAGATTAATGAAATTTCCATGTTATCTCCTAGATACTTCCTGGCTTATTTTTTCTCCCCAGTTCATTACTTTTTCTTCTATGATCCTGCAAGGGCTGGGCTATCTTTACACACATGCTCATGCATACAAACACATGCACTCACCTCACAGCTCCTCATCCCACTTGGTTCAGCCATCCCCTCTCCTCCATCTCTTATTTTCTTTTAATGCAGTCTCAGTCTCCTCTCTGTTGTGTTTTCGGGTCCCACATGCCTTGCTGATGTTTCATCCTTGCCTCTTCTCACAGTCCTTGTGTCATGTTTTAATCTTCCCTGTTGTCAGACTTTAATTGACTCATCACTTGTGTTTAAGGGCTGTGGGACTTCAGGTAATCAAGGAGTTACACTCTGCTGCTGGACATGCCACAGTTCTGTGTGTTGGGTGAGGGGCAATTGCTCAGAGGTGGTCAGGTACCTGTCCTTCCCTTGTTAACATCCAGCTGCTTGGCAATATGGATTCAGGATTATTTTTTCACTATAGGCAAAGCAGTTTTTCCCAGTTACTCTTTTTGAAAGGATTGAATGACTTTTGATGAAACCTTTCCCAGACTCAGCAGAAAATAAGCAACCAGCATGGAGAATTGCTTTAAAGTCTGGGAAATCATAAGCAATTGAAAAAGACTTTCAAAGGAAAGTATTATGTTTCTTTAATGATAGGCAATGCTTCCTACTCTGGCCATAACATCTTTAAAGCCTTCACACAAAGAAGTCCTCTTGACACTGAAGAAACACTGCCTTTTTTTGACAAAATTCCAGCTATATGATCATCTCTGGAAAATGCTTGTATTGTTATGACCAAATTTTTTCAATTACAATCTAAATGCCATTTTTCTGAAGTGAGACTGAGGTTTGCTTTTCAGACTGAGGGAAGTATTTGCCACTTTAAAGTACCCCTTTTCCCTGAGCATATGTGCCACCTTCTTGGAGATCTGAAGCTGAGAAGCTCTTCTCCTGTTGCTGTGGAGCAGCTGTCTTGGCTTGTCCAGCTGTGCCATCTCACATCAGCTGAGCATCCAAGCTGGTCTTTAATAAGGTTCATTTTGAACCCTTATGCTTTGTTTTTCTTTACCTAGCAATCACCAGGATGGCGAGGAAAACTGACGGTAAGACCAATGGCTCTCTGAGAGAGATATGAGCACATAGGGGCAGCTGGAGAGGACAAACTTCAGAGGTTCACAATAACACACTTCCCTCAGAAAGTATTCTTTATTCAAATATCCGTTCAAGGGTAGCAAGTAACCACAGGATGCCATATATCTCTGGGTTTTAACTCTCAGCAGAGAGGCTGCACAACCTCCTGGATTATCTTTAACAGGAGGCGAGGCAGACCTGGAAAGCTTTCCATTTTCCAGCCTGCTGGCTTTAGCAGTAATGTCATGTAAGTCCAAAGGGAGACAAGTGACCTTCTAGCTCATGCTATTGTGCTGGTAACACACATAAACAAAGCCTGTAGCTAGAGAGGGAAGAATTTCACCAAAAACAAGGTCTAAGAAGAAGCACTTTCCTTTGCACCTTTTCATATAAGCCTCCTGTGATGAAAGCTCTCCTAAGTAACTTGTCTTTTTATTGTCCATTCACTTAAGGGGTTTAAACTCACCTCTCCCACTGCCAAAGAGATCCTTAAACACCATGCTCTCATCAAGCATACACACATATGATGAGTTTGTATCACAGTGAATAAAGGGGTGTTGTGTTCACAGGGTGACAACCATCAGTAAACTTCAGGTGATAATCATTTTCCCATCATTTCCTTGTCATCCACTACCAAAGGGCTATGGAATATCCATGACAGGCTGCAGGCTAAAATCTTAATAGCTGTAGAAGATGGTCAAATCCTTGGACTCTTATGTCATTACTAGTACCCATAGCCACTATGAGCCTGGATGGATTTCCCATTCTTCTGACAGCCCACAGTGTGCTGGCATCTGTCCCCGAATGTAGTCTCAGGTGAGCCTGCTTCCAACAGCAATTTTGGACATCTCCACCCTGGTTGCTGCTGCCAGCCCAAGGATGCTACTGCATGTCCCACCCTGGGCTGCTGGCCCCATGGAGGGTACCTGTCCCAGAGGGAGCTGGCAGCTCTCTCTCTCCAGACATGGGCAGGGTGTACTGAGCAGCACATCCAGCAGAAAGGGGAAAAAAAAGGATTTAAAATATTTCCTATCTTTAACATTTGAAGAGATCTAGACTGTTCCAGTTACTAGTGTGTCCCCTGTGGCTCACTCTACAGCTCAGTCCAGCACTCCCCTTTGATGTTCTGCCCACAGTATCATAAACCTCACCAAAGAATAGAAAAACAGCTCTCTCTGTGAAAGCCACAAGCAAATGAGCTGGAAATGTGAACTGAAGCTGCACCATGTTTTTTTGCAGGAGCAGATTCTTTTATATTCAGTGGCCTAAAACAATATGGTAGAATTCAGCCAAACAGAATGATTATCAACATTGTTAGAATTTGCCTGGGTAAAAAATGTTGTATTTATAGCAATTTTGGTAAATTACTAAATTTTGCTGCATGCAGAAAGAGGAAAAGGACTTTCTTTAGAGATAAGTGTTTTAGTTTTTTTCTCCTCTTCAGACTTCTGGTTTCATCTTGATCAGTATCAAAGAAACCAAGCAAAAATATGAAAAATATAACTTCTGGGATATAATAAGTTGTGGGAAGAGCAGAACTCAGGTCTGACAATTTTAATTGGAAAATAATAATTTCTTTAAAATAAAATCCCTAGCACTCCATAAATTTAAAAGGGTCTAATTCTGTCTAATCTATCCTGAACAGTGTGAGATTTTTCCCTTTCACTGTATTCATTTCTGTTTGTGTCATTCCTGGAAAGGGACCTCTTTTTTAGATATCTTCTAATTTTGTGGTAGGGATTGTGGATTTTGGTGAAAGGCCAAAGTCTAAAGACTTTCAGCACTGAAAGTTTCTAAGAAAGAAATTATGTCAGATAGATTCTCTTACCTCATATGATGCTTGGACTGAGATTTACTGCTGCTTTTTTCCTACGATGCTGAAAGAAAGCTGTGCTGCCACTTAGTGAGCAGACTGTAGTTCAGCTTTCAAGTAGTCCTTCACAACTTTTATCCACAGAGGGACAGAAAAGACAAGAAAATGTCTTTGACAAGAAGATGTAGTGAATCAGCTGTAGCAACATGCCACATGAGCTCATTTTAAAAACCATGTATAGGATATGAAAGGCTAAAATCCCATTGTCTTTTTAAGTCATGAAGGGCCAACTGCACAGAAGCCAAAATTATGACCACTCTTGCCATACATACATATGGATGGTCAGTGCCTAAACTGGAGTCTCCTCACTGGATTCAGAATGAGAAGACAGGTGAAGAGTCCCAGTGCATGGCCAGGAGACACTGTGGTGCCCATAGCTAATTGTCACTTTGTTTTAAAGGTACCATGTGACAAAATACACTGGAAAGGAGTGCAAAAGATGAGGAAGCATCCATCAAATGTCTAAAAGGCAGTACCTGCTCCCTGTGCTCCCCTTTCTGTTCCTAATTTGAACAGTCCTGTGCAGTATTTCCCTTTGCTCTCAAGGGGAGTTCCCACAGCACAGGGTGCTGCAAACACCACAGCTTCAGCCTCATCACCCCGTGCATCTAAAAGGACTCTGCATAGATTGCTCCCTACAGGGCATTGGTCCCCACACCCAGCAGTGATGCTGAGGTGCAGCTGAGTAGGAAATATCCTATTTTGCTCTTCCTTTTGGCATCTGGTCTAGCTTTTGAATTTCATATGGTTTTGTGCTACACTGGAAAACCTGGAGCAGAGACCAGTGCTAAATAAGGTGAATTACTCCCTCAAGCTGTTGCAGAACTCACTGTCAGAGAATTACATCACCTCGTGGGACAATCCGTGGGATGTGTCTGCAGACAGCCATTATTGGGAACAATTCTTCCAAGGCAAACAAGACCACAACTCAGAAGCTGACTGCTGTGAGAAGTCCTGCCCTATTAAGCAAGGCACAAACTATTTATTCACCTTACTGCATTAGTAAAGACTTACTGTTCTATATACTGACCTCACACATGCCTTTTGCTCTGCAGAAGGACTCTCTTTGTTGTTTCACTAGGAGTCAGACTGTGAAAGCCCAAAGGACTATCTTGGAGGATGTCTACATGTTCCCTTATAGCTGCAGGTCCTCATGGGGATGAGAAGAAGCTCTTTTCATAGAATGCTGTGCTCTACTTGCTGAAACCTCATTGCTCTTTTGCAGACCCCAGCAGAAGTCCTTTTGTGATTTTTATTTGAGCCAAATTCACCTTGTACAGTCAGCCTTTAGGCACTTCAGGGGAGAATTTTCATTGTTAGGGACAGAAATGAGACATGCAAATCTGGCTTTTCCAAAGCATCTCCTCATCTAGCTTAATCAGAAGCCATGAGAAGAAAAGAGGATTAGAAAAATATATTTCTAAAGGGAGCTTCTTAACCGTTTTTCTGCTCTAAGGCTCAGCACTTATGTGCTGGTTTTGGCTGGTGTAGAGCTAATTTTCCTCACAGTGGCTGCATGGGCTGTGTTTTGGATTTGTGCAGAACAGTGGGTTGATAATGCAGAGATGGTTTTGTTATTGCTGAGCAGGACTTACACAGATCCAAGGCCTTCTGTGCCCCTCACTCCAGCAGAGAGGAGGCTGGGGGTGCACAAGCATGGCTGGGAGGAGAAAAAGGCAGAACAGCTGATCCCAACTGACCTGAGGGCTATTCCAGAATTTATGGCATTATGCTTTGCACATAAAGCTGGGGCAAGAAGGAGGAAGGGGGGATTTTCAGAGTGAGGCCATTTGTCCTCTCAAGTCACTGTTCTGTGGGATGGAGACCTGCTTCCCTGGGGATGGCTAAACACCTGCCTGCCCTTGGGAAGGAGTGAATGAATTCCTTCTTTTCCTTTGCCTGTGTACCTGTTTTTTGCTCTCCCTATTATATTATACTTAGATCAACCCATGAATGTTCTGGCTTTTACCCTTCCAAGGCTGCACCCAGTCCTGCTGGTGGGGGTGAGGAGCGGCTGCCTGGGGTTAAACCACGACTTTTGCTATGATGGAAACCCATGCAAAACCACATTGCTGTGGAATACCAAAAAGACATTTTTGATTATGAATTTGCCTCTGGGATGCTCCAAGGCAATGAATGTCCCAGAATTAAAAGCAAAACTGGGATGCCAATGGAAAAGGCTCCAGCACTGGCATCTCAGGAAGGCTACAGGCACACCTTTTTGAGTAGTCTTCCCATGAAGTGCCAAGTACAGGTTGGCTTGGCCAGCAGGTGTGAAATTTCACCACAGAAATGTATACAGGCATAAACTACAAGCCTCTGGCAAGTAATTTTTGTACAATTTCCTTGCCAAGTGCTCATGCTGGGACTTAGACCAAGAGCTCTGCACACAAGTCAGAACAAAACCAAGTCCCAGTTCCAGCGTTTTTCCATCCCCATTTGGCTTTTGCTGAAATCACCTTGGATTTCATGGCTCCTTAGCTCGGCTGACAAGACTTGAGACTTACAGAGGCCATATGCTCACACACCAGAGCAGGTTCACACAAACTGAGCCCACTCTGCAGAGGAGCACTGACTCTCCCAATGCATCATCACAGCCCACGTGAGTGTCCCCCTTACTGCCTGAGTCTGGCCTGGAAGTGGAACAGGGCCAGGATTTGCTATTTGGTCAAGGGCAATATTCTAGAGGGATGGTGAGAAAGGTGCCAGATGTGTTATACATGGGTAATGTGGCAGAGAAGCCACACCAAGTGGCTTCCAAGACAAGTGACAGCAGGATACAGTGTCCAATAACCTCAGATGAAGTCCTTGGCATTTGCTAATGCCTTTAGTGGATCCTATGAAGAAAATCATCCAGGAAGATGATATAATTTACAGTTTATTTTCCAGCAAGGTTTAATCCTCTATCCTATTCATGTTCCTAAGCAGTTTATACAAAGTTTTTTAAATCTGAGTGCTTAGCCAATATTTGAACCCACCAAGGGTCATTTCTCTTAGAATGAGAAACAGTTAATAAGGTTCAAGTATGCACTCAGAAGACTAAACTCACAGCTGAAATAAAGAACAGCAGCAAACTATCCCCCATCAAAATTTGCCCTCCATCAAGTGCTGGGCTCAAAAGCCTGTACCTCTTCCTCCTCTTCTTCCCTTTACTTTCAGCGTCCCAGTGACTGTCCCAGTGGCTGCCTGTCTCCAACACACCAATTATATTTCTACTGCCTTGAAATGCATCACAGTAAGTTCCTCTCTGCAGAGTCCAGGGACTGTTGGATGCACCTTTGGGTGTAGATATTAATGGAAATCACCCACCTCTAAGTGCTGCTGTCTCCCATAGAGTGCTTCGCAACTCACCTTATTTTCAATTTATAAATCCTTCTTTGAGTATTTTTCAAGGAGTAGCTTTCAAAGGTTATTTCTCTTAGTTTTTCCAAATCTATACCATTGAGGGATTTTCCTCCCTTTTTCTGGTCAAGTTTAGGTCTTGTCACTGATGATAATATTTCTTTCTCCTGAATTTTGATTGGATGATTTTTTTCAGATATAAGCATTTAATCTCTTGCAGTAACTGCAGCACTCAGAAGCTTTGTGTTAAATGTCCAGTGAAGAAATGAGATTTACCAAAGAAAATCACTCAATAATATTCTCTGTATTTTTTTTGTTGACATCCAGTGAGTTAGGGCAACAGAAATATTTAATCAATTTCTTTAATCGTGTAGAGCCTGATCCCGTTCCCCTCAAGGAACACCACAGTCTTTCCATAGGCCTGGAAATTTCCATGACTTTCATAGGCCTGGAGAACATACACAATGCATGTAGTGTATCTCCACCACATCAATAACTCATAGAATGTTCTCCTAACCTTTAAAGAGGATATGGTACTTTCTATGTGTGTGTGTGTATATACATATATATATATATATGGCTAGGCATAAAAGCAATCATTAGGAAGTCTTACTTTGTACCTTGTGCCCACTCTAATACCAAAGTCTACAGCAAAATCCAAATCTGGAGAAATGACAGGAAGCCATTATTAGTTTTTCTATGAAAATGGTATTTTTAATAAAAGCAGAAGGTGAGCTGAAGGCACCAGTCCTCTTTAAAATACCTTGGGGTTTAGCATCAATAATGGAAATATACATATTGTGGCTGGGATATGTCTAAGACCTTTCCCATCTTTTCTGACTGCTCATAAATAAGTAGTTTAGGGCCAATGAATATAATAAAAGAAAGATCTTAATATTTTGCTCTCAAATTGTTTCCATTTCACAGGAAGTTCAAGTTTCCTTTAGCAAATGGTTTCTACTTTTTCAAGCACACTTGCATTCTAGTAAAATCTATTACATATGCATTAAGGCTTAGTTTATTTATTGGGAAAGAACAGGAACACCATGAAAAAAAATCAAGACTATTTTTATGGTTACTTACTATATTTTTATGGTTACTTTTCTTTAAAATAGTTAGCAACTCCTTTTCCCCTGCCATTTTTAATAGGGTGTATGCATCACTGTTTTCAGTTTCTTATGGAGATAATTCTAATTTCCTAAACAACAGTCTGACACAGATTTAGATTATCTGAAATGCAAGTCTAAGATCAGAAGTGATGACAAACCTTTACAACCACAGAGTTTCCTATGACTTTCCATGGAGTTCTGGAAGGGGCAGCAACTCTCTGGGCAAGGATCAGACACTTGGACTGGAGCTTCTCAACTGCTTCAGGCAGGGGGACTTTAACAGCTGCTGTCCTTAACAGTGGAAGTTTGGCACATTTTCCTGCCCTTTGATGGTCAAAACCTGGAGCCTCAAGAACTGAAAAATATGGTGGGAAAAATAGGTCATGTCAACTGCTTCTAATGAATCTGGTTTACTACATGTAAAGAAAAACATGTGTTTCATAAAAACACATATTTTCCTGAGAAAAATTTTTTTTCAAAAAATTTAATACCTCCTTACAAGGAATACACACCTCTGTTCACTGCACATGCAGTATATCCTGCTAAAATACTGAAGGAGATAAAAGTCTAAGCATTCCTGCAGGATTTAACTCTAAAAAATTGAAACACTGGAATCTACCACACTCTTTTTTTTTTCTTTTTTTTTTTGCAATGTCTCCAGCATCTATGAATCCTTTATTACTAATTTATGTCAAACACTTGCTGGCTTTGTGATACCAGCTCTAGGAAAATCTCCCACTTGCTCTTACCCTTTTCTTTCCACTAGTCTAAAGGAAGGTTTGCTAACAATCCTTCCTTGCCTACATTTATATTCATTATCTACGTATCACGAATATTTAGCACTTTATCCTGGATGTGGTTAAGCACTGGGTACACAAGCTCCACACTGTAAGCCAGATGCTTGATGTGGCTGGAAGAGGAAATAAGTTGTGGTGGAGCCATTGCCAGCTGTCCCTGGGGTCCTGTCCTAGAGGAAGGACTGCTGAGTGGTCAGAGCTGGCTAACAGCCACTGGGAGAGCTGCCTACAAAACAGTGCTTAAATTCAGGTATTGCACAGATTCCCTGACCATTAACTTGCAGAGGAGACAAGAAAATTGAAGTAGTTATGTGAAGGGCTTTAAAAATGCAGCAGGTATAATGCTCATTTTATAGCTATAGCTAAATCTATATAAATCCTCAAGTCTGCAGAAGCCTAATGCCAACATCTTAATCAAGCAAATTTCCAGTAATAACCATCTGCTTTTAGACAGGATGTTTGGGAGACTGTAGAGTCAATTCAGCCTTCCACATCACCTGAAAGCTCTCCCAGTTCTGTTCCCAAATAGGGACATGATCTTACCTGCACAAAGCACATCACTTCATGTTTTCTGGAAAACCGACCACAGATACAGGTAAAGCAAGCCATGCTTTTCTTGCACCCCCTAAACCTAGGGAAGATGAGATTTTGGGGCAAAAGGAGGAGTATTTTGGCATCCACTTATGTGAATTTTCTTTAAAATTCCTCCCATTTCTTGTGACCTGGTCTAGGCCAAGAATAAGAAAGAAATAAATGTGCTCCTTGGGAGCATTTCAGTAATACCTAGCGATAAGTTGTCTCTGGCAGAGATTATTTCAGCAAGATCCAGAGAGGATTTAAAATTCAAACAGAGACAGGAAAGCAGCCCAACACTCCATTTGAATTGGTGGTAGAATTAAATCAAGTGACACAGCAGCACATGAGAACTCTCAACAAATATCTCTAAAATGGCATTTTAACAGGGGATTATATCATGACTGCTCCTTTTGAGAGTCTGCAGGGACATAAAGGAGGATAAATTACAGACACTTGCCTGTACTGTGTCTCCAGATTCTAGCAGTTCACAGTGAATGAGTGAGCAGGGGAGCTACAACCAGTCCTCTCAGTCCTCTCAGCTCCTACTTTGATGATAAAATATCTGAGACAGCAGGTATGTCTCAGTCCTATTTCCAGGGGTTTGGGCCATGAAGGAAGCTCAGCACAACAGCTGAATAAGCTTGCTATGTATCCATAAGAGCTTGATGAAATGGCTCCTGGTTTGGAATCCTCAGGGAAAGTAAAGTTATGGGCCATCTCATAGCCTGCCTTAAGACAGAACCTGGATTTACAGAGTTTTCTGTCTTCATCTTTGCAGAATCTGCCTCCTGTTTTTGTATCTGTCCTTTGAACACAGCAGGTAATGTGTTTTGCAATTCCATCCCGAGTGCAGTGGAAAGCAGATGCAGGTGTGGCTGTGCATGGGGGTTTCTGCAGGTACAGCTGAAGTTGTGCTCTCCCCTCTGACGTGACCTCAGCACTGGGAGAACTCCTCCCAGCTGCAGCTCATCTAATTGGAGGCATGAAAAACTGAGTCTGTAATTAAGAAAGCACTGAAAGCACAGGTCTCTAGTTTGGATGCTTATCAGCTATACGTCAGACTGCCTCTACCAGCAGAGTCATGTTGTGAATCTATTTGTGGAACTTGATTTATGAAGATTAATAAGACATACAAATTATGTCAACTTATGGCAAAATCCATGTATTTTTCTTTCAGTTCAGATTCCAAAATGCTGTTTTCTTTCTCACAGGGCTATTTTTAATGGCAGAGCCTATGTGTATCCTACCCAGGCCTGTAAGGAATGCCAGGACAGCTAAAAGCAATGCAATTATGTGGCCCACCAGAAGGTCAAGCAAAAAATATATGGTGCTCACTGATATTTATCAACCCGTTCTAAACCTGAACAGAGCCAGGGGATTACAGTGGTTTCTCTCCTTCTAAGCACTTTGGGCAGAAATTTTTTCCTATTTGGTCTTTGTCTTCATAGCTGACTCAGTGTTAGCTGTAAGATCCTGGTGTCATCTCTAGTAAACCAAATTCTGTTAAAACTCTACAAATATCAGACACCATGACACCATCTACATTCTCACTATTACAACTATCATTTCCTTAAGTATGAAGCACTAAAGGTTGTGAGTAGCCACAGACCTATTGGTTACATCCATTATGTTGTGCAAAAGAGGCCTTAAGGCCACATTAATTGCCCTCAGGAGTATTTCAGAGTTCTTTCTGAGTAAGTCATTTTGTTTTGTAAAGTGGAACAGTCCTGGCTCTTTGCTCTGCTTTCAGCCTTTGGTGTATCAGCCTTTGGTTCACTCTTGTCTCTGCATTTCCCCCTGCAGTGACACCACATGGCTGACAGCAGACAGAAAAGTCACCCACAGAAGAGAATAAGTAGGGAAATTTTTCTTAGGAAAACTCTTTGACATTCATTCTACCAGTGGATAACCAGGTGCAAGGTTCTTGTAGTTAATCACAGCTCTATCTGAGCTGCCCTTTGCTCCTGTCTTTGCCCTGGCCATTTTTTATTCTGTCTTTGGCACAGAATTGCAGTCCTTATATTTTAAACTCCTCCAAGTAGCACAACCAGGCACTGACTCTACTTTGTGGTTGCTGGTACAATGCAAATCTTCTCTTTCTTCCTTCTGAGGATGGGGATTCCAAGAGTGACCCATTTGCAGAAGCAATGTCTAATTTTGTAGAGGAATGTAGAGGAATAGCAGGAACAAGTGAATTTAGCAAAATTACTACTTTGACTAGGAAAAGAAATATACATATTCAGATAAAATAACAAATGCACAGGCACCATCACCAGTCTTGTTTCTTTAGTTTTGAAGAGCGTTCTGGGATTTTGAACAGACATTACAGAGCTTAGAGTTCCTCCCTTTCCCAATGTCTGATATAAATGGATTTTCTGGTAATATCTACCTAGGTCCAAAAGGTCAGATTAAGGTTAGTTTGGAACAGTTCCTCTCATGCCTATGTTAACATTATACCTAAACTATCCTGTCTTGAAACAAGTCTGGGCTTCCAGGAGCTATGAATGCTTACATATGTAGATGTGCACATGTTTACACATGTAATATTTACATATGTACACATATTTACATTTATATCTATTTACACTGCTTCTGTTTAGTCTGGATTAATGAGACACAGAAAACCTGAATAGAATTTACAGATTGCTGAAGCCTCTATATTTCTTCATATTAGAATAGTTTTCCATTTTCCTGCTTTCCCTTGTGCCAGAAGTATTGGCTAACAAACTGTGTACACAGAAAAATACAGTAGCTAGCTATAAACCTCCAGATTTTTTATAGTTTTAACACGTAAACATCTCTGTATCATCCAAATATCAATATGAGTTTATTCCAGTTTCTTTCTCACTTTGATTTTTGATATCTGATCCTACTGAAGTGACTTTGAAAGATAGCACATTGACATTTTTGACTCATTGTCATAATAGAAGAAAGAGAAATGAAAGCATATTTTGTGTAGGAAGAAGTAAAAATAATGATTTTTTTTTTATATTGCAGAAAATAGCTAGAGGGGGAGAGACACAATTCATCAGCACTTGATTTAAATTGCTGTATCTTCATTTTCTATGTGAACCAGTACATGCTTATTCCTGTAGTAGGCAGACTGTGTGCTTATCACCAAAAACTTCAGAAATATGTGGGTGTAGTCAACATCTGTGATTGCTTTCCTGACTATTCTGGGCTGTTGCAATCTTCTCATAATAGAGGCAAAGGGAAACACCTTTCTCTGTGCATGTAAGGCAAGAAATGCACATTTATAATAAATTCAATTTGTGCCTGTCTCATATTTTCCATTTTTAAAATCCTAAATAAATATTTTTAACCTATCAGGGCTTCCTTGAAGAAAGAAAGTAGATAGCTTTACCTCCACTTCACAAATAGGAAGGCTGAGGCAGACATATAATACATATTACATATAATACATATAATATATATTATATATATCATATTATATATAATACATATAATACAATTACATATTATATTATTACGAAATATACCTCTAATTCAGAAATCAGAAATCTGTATCACTTAATCCTGAATAGTCAGCTGAGTGGTTAAAATGGACCAGTACACTTCAGAAATGCCACAGTGACTCTTCACAGAAAGTAGAAGGGAACAAAAGTACATTAAGGCTTCTTACCAATATATATTCACATTTCTGAGCATTAAATATATTATATGCTGTTTCTGAAGTCCATATAATCTCTGGCAGTACCCATTTCTGATTAAATCATCTTGCAGTCCATTTTTATTTATTACTTGATATAGAAAATGTTTTTCTTTTGTGAACTACCTGTGGATCAGCTGATTTGGCCTAGAGGACACATTTTCCACCAAAGAACAAAGCCTTGGAATGAGTTCTGCCCAACCTTGGACTACTCCTTATATTTCAATTTTAGAAATTTTTTGCCATTGATACAGAAACAAAGAGTGGATTATTTTGCCCTCTATACCCCTGTTCAACACTGCTCAGTATTATTTGTGATGCAGACTTCTAAGAGAAAAGGAATTGGCTGCACAGGACAGATGAGCCTTTTCTGCCCTTCACTACATGCCCAAGCTCTTCTGTGGTTTGTGCACCTCTGGCTGGTACCTCTGGCCAGGGCACCACTCTGAACTGGGTATGCTGAATAATTTATGGTCAGGAGAATGCTGCCTGTTCCAGCTGCTCTCCAGCTAATTTCGAACAGAAGACATGCACAGATGCTCATCTACCAGCAGTAGAGGTCTTTTTAGTACAGGGAAGGATTTGTGAACTCATAAATTCATAAAGGCCAGAAAGGAGGGTTACACTCTCTGTCTAACTCAGTCTCTTGTACGGTGCAAGGGAAGTTAACCCTTTTCCCCCACTAACTTCATTTGGCCAAGATCTACCATCCCAGAGGACTCCACAAACTCTAACAGTGAGAGGTGTCCCTGGGCCTCCATGGATCTTTCAGCTCAGGAATGAGCCAGAGCTGGGCCTTTGCTTGGGTCTCAGGGCAAACTGGAGATACTGTCCCTGCAGTGCCTGTAGCCTGAGTGTGTTCTCAGCCTAATTCAGGAAACCACAATGGTCACACACCCATGAACCACACATGGCTAAAATGCTGCTGGCCAGCAAGCCCTGGCTGGCACTGGCTTTGAAAGAGGTGACCCAGGTCTATCCTTAAAGCCTCATCACCTCTGCTATTGTCTCCTGGCCTCCCTCACCTTCCTTTAACTCTTGTCCATTCCCCTACTGGCTTCACTGCAGAGGCAGAAACTGGACTGACAAAAAATTTATTGATCATTTACTTCTTGCAACATAAGTATTTTTCTTTAGAAATTGAATTCATATACAGCATAGGAAGGGATGCTGATCTACTAAAATTTCTGGGTGGAGTCTCGTAAGAGTCAAATATGCTGAGACACATCAGATTTCACCCTGGAAAAGAGAAAAAATACCCCAAAGGCTTTAAAGTCTAGTGATACAAATATGGTCAAGTGGGATTTTGAAATACTGTCACCTTCATTTCAAGCAGTTACATCTATTGTGATTGCAATTTGAAGGTAAACTTCATGGTGAACATCCTTAAATTAGATCGGGTATCAATTTAGACATACAGTTACACACACCTATTTTTAAGGACAAGGATATTGATCTTGGCAAGGCAATAAATTCCAGTAATATCTCTCTGTAGAATAAAGCCAAGACAATTCAAACATGATTATTTTTTGTCTTTGCAATATTTTGCCAAAACTATGATATTGTTGGACAAATAATTCTGATTTATATTCAACCAGAGTAGTAAAAAGATTTTATAAAGGAGACAGCCAGAGTGATATTTTCCTATAAATCACAATGATTTTTACTGCCACAAGGTCCCACGGCTCAACTTCAAATACAACTGAGCTGTAAACTGCACGGCTGAAGCTGCATTCCTTCTGAATGAGAACCATGTTTCCCTTTCCCAGTGAGTGACTCCACATTCCTATCAGTGTCTAGCAGATAATAACAATATCCAAACAAAAGCAGTTTTTAGAGCTGGTAGAGCAGTGATGGGAAAACATGTTCAAAGTGGTGTCACTCTATAGCATATCATTCTTCAAAAAAAAAAAAAAGATAAGCAAGGTGCATAGATAAGCAAGTTCTTTCTGTCATGTTTCTGTTTGTTCTCTTCTAGGATAAATTTTCCTGCTGATAGAATATGGAAGAATATAGCTAGAACCAGAGCAGTATTTGGCTACTGACCTGGAACACAGTACTCCTATCTTTTATATAACCCACAAGGCACTGGAATCAGGTAAAAGGAATTGGGAAATACCTATATTCACTTCTTAACCTAGCTAAGGGAAATCCATCAAAGACTTGAAATACGAATAACACTATCCTCTTATATACTATTAGGCATGTATTCCCCAAGGATTACTGACATTTCTTCCACAGTTCTTTCATTTTCTCACTTGAGAACCATACTCACCAAAGCCAGGTGCATGAAGCAGAGTCAAGGGTGCAGTGTTCTGATCTGACTCTGGATTAGATTTAAGCAAAGGTCTCCTAGGCTCAGGATATGCTCTTGCTCTTCCAATGCCTGACTGAGACCTGAGATGAGCATGCACCCAAAATAGAACCTGAAAATTATTTTACTGCAGACCATCACATATCCTTTATTTCCTAACTCTAGACTTTCCTGCTCTCAGATTCTCAGGACTCCAACTCACATGTGAGGCCTTATGCTCAGCTTGGCCATGACTCTGTTCTGTGCCAGAATGAGACCTGGGTACACGTCTGTACCTCTACCTCACTTGTGGGACGTGGAAACCAAAGTGCCCACATTCTTCCTCCACACCAGGACAGCCTCTCTCCAAGGCTGTGGGCAAACATAGTTTTGTCACTCATCTCCCTCTCTTGCTTCTTTTCAAGCCACAGCTTTGAGGGCAGCTGGGTTCATGGATCAATTGCTAAGTGGTGTGGTCAAGTGAAAAGGTGAATATAAAAAACACAAGTATAAGAAGGCACAGAATAAATATATGTTCTAGTGAGAATACAGAAGCCACTTACATGGTTGGTGGTGAGTTTTGGGGTGGGTAGGAAATATATATTTATAACATTTATGTATTTTAGATATTTATACATAGATAATATTTATATTTATTTATTTGTTTATTTTTATTTATATAGCATAATATATATTTTTAGCATTTATAACCCTATGCTCATAAAAATGTATCAGCTGTAAACTGCTGGTATATACAGAAATTGTTCTTCCACAGCTCTTTAAAAGAAAGATCCATTTTCCTTGCTCATGCCACAATTATCATCACTAAATTTTAGCAGGGATAAAAGGCTTTTTCTAATTTGCACCTCAGTATAAAATAATGCTCCCCTTTCTCTTTTAAAAGAATTACTTTTCCACTTCTATGACCATAAATGCATCCAAACCAGGAAAACCTTGCAGATTAAACTACTCTTTGTGGGGCCCAAGAAAAGAAACTTCTTTACTTTAGAGCTATGGACATTGGGCTTGCAGCTCCCTCTCTCAGCTGTGGGGCGTGCACAGAGCTTTCCATGCAGCCATGACATTTCTGGTGTTCTTCAAAAGAAAAGCAAGTGACAAATTATTAATGGTGGTGGTCATAGAGGAATGTGAAAAGGTTCAGGTTCAGCTTGCCAAAGAGTGGTCACCTTTCACCCCTCAGACCAGCACCACGCTGTTCCCAGTCAGCTTTTCCTCCACATGGCTATTTGGGAAATAAGATCAGTAGAAAATAATGGCCCTGTGCAGCTTAAAAAGACCACAATGAAATCAGAGGACTAGAACTGTATTGCCTTTATCTGCACTTGCCAAAGCAAATCTTTCTTGAGGATCTTTGTAATCCAAAGGGCCAAATTAAGATGGCTAGAAATGGCCTGGAGCAGTCAGTGCTGTGACAGAGCCTTGTGGTGTACCCAGCCCCTTCCCCCACAGGTGAAATTCTGGGTTCCCTCAAGTCCCATTGATTTCAGAGATTTCCTTGGCAACCATTCCCACAATGCACATCACAATCTGCTTGCCCTTTCCTGATGAGAGGTTGGGATGCTGAAGGCACATCCTCCTTTCCCGTGGGCTGTGAAATGCAAGTCTGGGCAGCATGTGCCCAGCAACTTCAGCAGCTCAGGGTCAGGTTTGGCCTGGACAGCTACAGAAACTCAGTGTGTTCTTCATTGCATAGAGCAGCCAGTGCAATTAGCAGCTTTACACTTGTTTTGGGGATTTTTTCTGACTTTGAAACACCAAGAAGTAAAGAATGTGCTTTGAAGTCAGCACATTTTGGAAGCACTGCACCTAAGAAGTGAAAAAACTTGAATTGCTCTTATGTTGAAACTGTCATGACAGTGTTATATGTTCTAATTTTTTCTTAACATCTTCAAGTGGTTCTGATTAAATATATTTTGATCAAATTAAATTCCCTTTCCTTCTACCCTTCATCACCTATAAAAGCAGCAAAAGTCAGGCCAGCATTAGGATACTGAAAAGTGAGTTTTGGCAGCAGGATAAAGATCCTAATAGCCCTCAGATAATCGGAAGCAAACCAGTGTGGTTTGGCCATTGCTGTATTTGCCATTCTCTAGGTTAGTTGATGCAGAGCAAGACTTCTATTTGGATCAGCAAACAGAGGTGAAGGTTAAAGGAAAGAAAAATGAAAATACATATTTGCACTTCTGGTAGACAGAAATCTGAACTGATTTGTCATACAAGTCTGAGGAATGGAAAACAGTGTGAGAATAAAACTGGACAAGAAACATCAGTATGGGAATAAGAGAAAATCATTAGATAAAGAATCAAGGCCTGTGGTATTCCACTTGGAACCTGATTTGCCTTTTGAATGTTTCAGATTGTCACCTCAGGAGCTGCTCTTCTACAGTGGGGAAGATGAAGACAGAAATAATTCTATGAGTTTGTGATGTATTGTATATTTTGGCAGCCCCAACACAAGAGATTGGCACTCTGGAGTGAGGGCAGTTGAGGGACAGAGATGGTAAATGCAGGAGCACGTCCTTGCAGAGGGGCTGAAGGATCTGGGCTGCTTCAGTCTGGAGAAGGGAAGGCTTTGGGGGGAGAGAACAGCAGCCCCCAGCCAGTGCCCATAAGGAGGCTGTGCTGGGCTGTGCCTGCTGTGTGGATGACTCTGGGCAGAAGCTGAAGGAGGAGAGGTTCAGCATTTCCTCTGGAATTTCCCCCTGAGGGCAATCAGGCACTGGAGCAGATGACCCAGAGGCTGTGTGACTCCATCCTGGGGGTGGGGGAGTCCACCCCAGCCGGGCTTGCTCAAAGCCTTCAGCAATCCGGTCTGACCCTCCTGCTCTGAGCAGGAGGTTGGCATGGAGACATCCTAAATTCCCTTCCAACATGAGTTTTTCTATGTTCCAGTGATTTATTATATTTTTCCCAATGTGTGCAAAAAATCATATAGCAATTTTGCCTAATCTTTTTAAACTCTATTTCATCTATTGTGTCCAGTAAATTCCTTCCTCTGACTGTGAAGTTTGATGATAAGCATGTCATTTACTATGGTGATTTTTATGATTTGGCACCACTTTCCCAAAAAACAGTCAGAAGTAATTTTATATCAAAGCAGGCAATCATACACAGTAATTTCAAATGGAAACCACAGGTCATGATGAACTGGACAATTCTCTGATTTTTTGTGAATGAGAAATGAAGATTTAAATAGTCACCAAGAATTTTGTCTCCATATTCAATTAATCAGCACTTCTGTTTTTCTGTTTTACTGAGTATAGCTTACTTGACTGTCTTAAAAGAGTCTAACTTTTAAAGACTAGTGGACAATTTATGACTAGAAATATGGGCGAGTACAATGATGCCAAGAAATGTTCTCAAAGTATTAAGCTGTTCTGAATAATATTTCAGTACAAGTGAAGCTGCTGTTTTCATGTCCCTGAGACAGCAAAACCAGAAATATTTGGAACCTGTTTTGACATTCTTCAACATACCATTAAGCAACAATAAAAGAGGTTGTCATAGCTGCTGTGTCATAATGGAATGAGTTTGTCTCTCTTCAAACTGGTAGTGGCATTTTGCTAGTCAGAACATCAGGAAAAAAAGTTAAAAGTAGAGCTGGGAAAAAATATTCACAGGACAGTATAAATCACTATTGTTTTATATTAATTCAAGACTTACTCCTTTTTTCTTTCAATCTTCTGATCTTTCTTTGAAAAAAAAAGCAGGGATGTCAAGTCTAAACCAACGAAGATTAGTCACATAGATAAAAGAAAATATCTGTAGTTATTATTTCTATGCTTTGTACAGCTTGTCAAGAGAAAGTTGGTAAAACAAAGTTTGGTTTCAGTACTTTGCAACTGAGTTTTTGTCCTGTGCATTACCTGCTGTTTCCAGGCCCCACCAGAAGCATCTCACATGCATTGGCCTTAAATTGCATGTAGCATGTGCCACTCTCTTTACAGATTAAGCATATCTAGATATTAAATACCAGAACTAAAATATAAACATATAGCAGGGAGTGATTTTGATTAAATTATTGATATAATGTTGTTTAGCACTGGGTGTTTTCATTAGAACTGGCTAAAAATGATAAATTGCAATAAATTAAAAGCTAATCCCCAAACCAAGATTATGTCTGATATTTAATAGGTAGTGATATGGAAGCAGATACAAAGATGTATCCTTAGCATCTTTGATTACACGTATCGACAACACTAAGATGTTTATTTCACTGCCATGATTTCTTTGTCATTGTCCTATAACTAAAGTGGAATGAAACATTTTGCAGAAGTTACTGTGCACTGAAGGCAGCACTTTTCCAGAAATAGTTTTTTTCAGGAAAACAGCACCCATTACTCATAATATTCATGCACACATTTAAGTACAGCTGTTACTAGAGAGGTGTCTGACAGGATAGAAATGGGTATAAGATTCATCTGTTAGTTATATCACAAGACAGGTTTTTATACATTATATATAAAACAAGTGAGAAAACCCTATCTTAGAGATCAAGTTGAGGTATTAGGCTTTTCAAGTTCTTAGTGATGTATAATATATAATCTATGTATTCTCAGGGTTGTACAAACACAGACAAAAATAGTCCCCGTCCTGATCACTCCTGCTTGTGGATGGATCACAGGAAGCAGTGAGCAGAAACATCCTTTGAATTCAATTAGCCTGTTGATATGGTGATAATTCTCATAAATATGCCCTCAAATGGGCATTGGCTCTGTCATCTGTCACAATACAGAGCACAGACAAGCCTAGCATGAAATTCTTCAAAAGAATTTGGGTTTTGATCTTTGCTTTCATCCAACACTAAGATCTACAGGATTTGAGTAAGATTTACAGCACTGAGGAGGAAATTATTCAACAGGCAACAATGAAGTTATTTAACTTTGGCCAAGACTGGGGAGAGAAGCAGAGTGCAAAAGTTGAGAGCAGGACTTGAGTCCTGAGGGAGAGGCAGCCACTGCAACTGCAGGTGTGGCAGCTGGAGGCTTAGGACTGGAGGTAGTGTCATGTCCTCTTGAGAAAAAGCAGAAAGTACAAGATTTAATAAATTCATCTTATGTTTTCAAGTCTCCCTGCCACAGAGCATATTTGCAGACAAATATCAGTTGCTTACACCTCAGTCCCAAGAAAAAAAATATCTCTCTCAACTTCTCTTTTCTTGGACTTTCACTGCACTGATGTTACAGATCCTCTCTACTTTGGTCTTTGGGCATTAAAAGTGTTAGAAAAATATGCAACAGCCTAATATTTATCCTCATTTGGTTTCCCTGTATTTCCCCACTTTGCTTTCTCTTGTATTTCTGCATCTAACCAGCCACAACTGTTACAGAATTTATTGCAGAGAATTTCTTTCTGTAGTTACAACTTAAAAAATATGATCAAGCTGGAAGGCAGGGTCTGTCTGGGCACAAGAATGAGGAAAGGAGAAAAATACCTGTTATGACTTGTTTCCAAACACCACCACAGAGTGCAGCTTCACAGTTTACTCAGGCAATCTGCCCAAATACTTCACAATCATTCCTGTTAAAAAGTTTATATCAGTGTTAAGCCAGAACCTTTCATGCTGATTTAGGGTGATCATTTCTTGCCCTATTCACTACAGATTCTACCTTACACTTTGGAACTAACTCTTACATCCTTGGAAGGTTGTTAACCTGCCTCCATGCTCAGTGTTGTCTGTATCCAGGTAATGAATCCCAAATAAGTTTTCCTATCCTCATACATCTTTGTCTGTAGCCCTCTGATCAGTCCTTGCTCCAGTTACCCAGTTACTTCAGAGGCCAGACCAGACACAAAGCCAACACCAGACAATGTCTGCCCCTTGTGAACAGAGTACCTGGATTATTGTATCTTGGAGGCCACACTCTTACTTGTGCATCTCAGTTGAGGTTGCCTTCTCCCAATACTGTGACACTTTTGGGTCATGTTCTTTTTGAATCTCTATTCTTTTTATTAATTTTTTTTAACATCAGCCACCTATTCTGTTGTTCCTATCCTAGATTCAGATAATTTGTTGTTCCTGATGCTGATCTGTACTGTTTACAGTGACTTTTGAACAATCATTTGGATGATTTTTCCAATCTTTTACAGTTTCTTTGAATCTTTACCTGCCTTTTTTTTTTTCCTGAAGTCTCTTCCAGCTGCTTATCTATGGCAAGCTTAATACTGCAGTTCTCTGCTTTATGACTGTAATTTATTCTGGTATAGAAGATTTCACTCAACATATTGATACCTTCTCTTTGGCTTCCAATGCTGTCCTATATCTGGGCATAAGAGTTTCATCAAGATTACATCTTCCTACTTGCTTGTCACGAATCCAATTCAAATTGTCTCAAAGTTAACCTATGTTATCTTTTGCTTCACTCATCTAGAATGAGTTTTTTGTTGTACAAGAATATTTCATGAGCTTGATATGAACCTTCCCTGGAAAAACACATTGCTCATACTTGTGTTATCTTCCAATGCCTACAGATGGTTTCTTTAATTATTGCTTTGCACTAGAACATTTTAGCTCAACTAGAATTTCCCAGCTCTTTACTTTCCAAGGTAAGTGCTGTATTTGCTGTTTTGATACACCCAGTATTAAACTTGATCTCTACAAATTCTCACAGAATGCTAAATATTTTCTGAGCTTTCTTCATCAAGTTCTTTAGGCATTTAAGGATGACTTTTGTTAAGTTCAAATGATTTAAAACACCCAGTTCACCTAAGGGTTCTCTAATTTATTTTACTTTTTTCTAGACTGAAACCTTACCTAGTATTGGATTAGTTGCCAACTAGTCACTTTTAAATTATTGTGGATGCAGAATACACTTGTATCTTCTGGGTAACATCTTTTGCTGGCTCTCCTCCCCAAGGAACAGCCAACTGGAAATGACATTGTGCTTCCTGTTAGTGTATATATATAAAAATTAATATCAATCAGTTAATAAAAGCATTAATAATAAATGATAAAAGAAAAATAAATATTAATAATATTAACTTAGAAGAAATAGAATATCAGCTAGTTACTCTGCTGTTCCTAGCCAAGTGCTAGTGTTATTGATTTACAATTAATTTATAGCCAATCCAATTTCTATCTGATTTTCTGTGTGCTTCCTTCCAGAGTTAAATGCCAGTGTAAAGCTAAACATGTGACCAGAACTCCTTTAAACTTCTTAACCTTTAACCATTCTTGGACTGATTATGCTTGTTCCTTTGGAGTATTTTCTTTCCAGACTTTTTTTATGTCCTTAAGTCCCTTTACTTTGGATTACATATTTATGAAATCTTACCTATAAATCCTGAGTTTACCAATTCCTGCCCTCAGGAAGCCTCTCCTTTTCCTAAGTGCAGGGAAGTCACCAGCTCCTTACTATCCTTGTTACCTTTCTCCTTCACATTCATAACCAGCTCCTCCCTTTTTGATTAGAATCAAAACCAGAACAGCCTCTCCTAATAATTTAATTAATTTATGTAATTTAATTCAGTATTGAAACAAATACTTAAATCATTTCTGTCATGAAAAACTATTTTTGAAACAGTTGTTAACTCTGGATATCATGATGGTAAAGTTCCTTTTAACTTTTTTTTCTATAGGACTCTTAGAGGGAATGTCTAGTCTGGTTATCTATGCACTCCACATTATGTACTGTGTCAGACCTTTGCTATGGTCCTATTTTAAATATTTCCATTAAAATTGTACAATCCAGTTCTTCAGGCATGAGAAAGAGTTTTATTTCTGCAGTGTTTGACTTTCAGAGGCCTTTTAAACATTTTGGCAATTGGAACAATCATTACAGATTGGAAGCCTGTTGAAAAGATACCTTAGAGACTTTGGCTTTACTTTGCATTCTTACAGAAAGAAATCATTCGGAAGGATAAAAAGGAAAAGAAAAAAGGAACTTTCTGTCCTGCTGAGAGTCACTTTACCGGTTTTTCCCCTGAGCAGGCCTCCTGTTGGAAGAGCATTGCAATGGATACCTGGACTTCGATGTCATTACAAGCAGAAAATGGATTTTTACATTTCTTGTCAAAGTCCTGCTTTTTTTTTTTTTTTTTTTTTTTGACACCTTCTGATAGTATCACAATAGAAAGATCCCTTGATCAGAACACTTGGACACACAAAGGTCTGTGAAGGGCTTTCTTATTTAATTGAGTTCATTCTGCTAGGGGAAACATGGAACTGGTGGTAGGTTAATATGGAAGTCCCAGCAGATTGAAAAGATCCAGAGCTCAAATCCTTGAAGCTCCAGAGCCACAATGGAGAGGCACAGGTCTGTGCAGCCCTGTAAACTGTGCTGTCACACACCTCTGCACCACCACCCCCTCCACAGGGAAAAGAGTAACTGCTTGATTTCTTACCTGAAGTCACTGAGTAACTTCTCCATGAGCAACTATGGTCTTCATGTTTTGCTTAATTTGCTATTTCATACTAACCTGGGACATCTGCCAGCTTTACCCCTCACTCCCTTTCCTTCACTGACACCAGACACCTTTGGAAGGCCACCAACTTGGACTAAGAACTGTATAATGACTATTCTGAAAAGCAATGGGGAGCAGCAAACTTCCAGCTTCCCATGCCATGTTATGGGACTGTCCTCAGGAAGAATAATATTATCCACAAGTTTTATACCTTTTTATCTGTAAGACCCTAATTGCTTTATTTTGATGAGTATCATCATTAGTATGAGAATTGTGGAACCTCAGAATGCCAAGTTTTTAAGTGACTTGCTTAAGAAGAAGTCTGGAAAAGTCAGGATTTTCCCCTTTGGTCTAATAGTTGTGCTTCATACACATGCTTCCTACCTGCTGTTATTAAATATTCTAGAGAACAAGTCTGCCCCAAATCTGCTGATTTTGATGGAATTTTCCTCTATTAACATTACTGGGTACTGGATAAGATTCAGAGTGGGTGTGGAGACAGAAATGCTATGAAGCAGAAAAAGCAGAAAGTTAAAGAATTTGGGAATGCATTATTTTTGAATGAAATATGAAATTTATGAAATGTCAGTTAAGAAAGAGAGAAGAAAAGGAAAGAGAGAAAAAAACATGAAGAGATGTCCTAAAGTTAATCAAAGAATTACAAAATTTCTGAATTCTGAGAAGTAAAAAACTGTAAATACTGAGAAGTAAAAAACTTCTCAGTAAAACTCAAAAGTAAAAAAAAATGAAGAGATTTATAGTCCTAATTACCTTAAATTATTTAATTAAGAAATATAGCTACAGACTATGAACTCTCCATAGTTGCTGGGAGGAGAAGCTGATTTTCCCCAGATGAATAGATGAACTGGGCTTGTCATCTATCAGGTAAGAATGAGCATCAAAGCCCAATCCAGTCATTATTTATAAATGTTTTGGGATGCTTTTGTTTTAATTCTGTGGCTTTCTTACAGAAAATGGATTGAGGTTTGCAAAATATGTAGATCTCTATTTTGCTGACTTTTATATGGAAAACTCAGCTGCATCCCAATATTTGGCATCTCCATCTCTTTCCCTCATCTACACTTCAGTGGTTTGGCTCACATGGAAGCAAGTCAGCCAAGGATCTGCTTGATGGAGCCCTGAGCTGGAGTTAGTTTTCATGCTGACTCTAAGAAAGGATTTCCCAACTGTACCTACAAGTAAAACAACTAATGAACTAGGTCAATTCCCCTCACTGCCCTTCTTTTTATTCTCCCTAATTTTTAAGCTCCTTACTTTCCCTCTTTGCCTTTCTCTAGGCTCTAGTATTTTTCTTTTTTTTTGTTTTGAAAAAGTCTTTTCTCTCCCCCAAGTGCAGAGATCTCCTTGTTAATGTGGGTGATCAGGATGTTAAGTTCCACAGGTCAGGGTAATTCTGGATGGATTAGCTGTCTCACTCACGCTGAAGCTGGGAACAGGACCAGTACTGACTTCATTGGGAGAAGCATTAAATCCTAGGGACAGCTATAGAGGATTTCCATATCTAAAATTTTCCGGTTACTTTGAAACTTAAAATGAGGTTTGGATAACCAAAACATTCACAGAAAGATATAAAAATACTTTATCCATTCCATCCTCCCCCCTAAATTACTTGAGTAGAAGTACTCTGAGAAAAATGTCAGCTTGGGTAAAGTTAAAATCTGAAAAGGACAAAGAACAAAATAGGTTGTGAAAAATTTTGCTTGAGAACCTTGCAACCTGAGCACCTTACTGCTCTTTAAAGCAGACAGTTCTGGGTTTTGGAAATCATATGGGAAAGAATTGGAAATTAATATTATTAAAAATAATCACTGCATATTACTGAAACAATGTTTATCATTGTTTTAGAACTGTTAAAAATTAGCAGCTGTTATAAAATGGGCTACTTTAAAGCTAACTCGATTTTAAGTCATAGAATAATATCATAGAATAATGGTTTGTGTTGGTAGGGATCTTAAAAATCATCCATTTCCAATCCTCCTACATCAGCTTCCTCAAGGTCATGCTACTTGAAATGCAGGTTCTTTAATTTCACAGAAAGTTTTTCTCTTGTACAAAATCAAGCATTGGCATTTTTAAAAGCTACCAAATATTCAAGCCATCACATACTTTGTGTGAGAAAAAAGCATATTTTTGCTCAGAGAAAAAAAAAAACAGACCACAATGGTTTTGGGCTCTGCTCAATACAGAATCAAAACTGAGCTGGTAGAATAGAACCAAGACAATGATCAAAGTGCACAATATTATGATTTTAAAAATCTCTTCAATAGAAGAATATTTATGGGAAATAATTTCTCTTGTTCCTGGGATTCCTAGGCAGCTGGGCAGCCAGGGCAGTATCCCCTCTGGGGCAATGGAAATGCTCAGGTGCATCTTGTTCTGGATCATTGTGTATGTTTGAACACCACACAACATTGGTGTCTTAACCCATTCTTCTAGATTTGGGGAGATGCAGACAGGATACCAATGATTCTGCCCTAAAAACTAGCCCAGATTTACCACTCTGGGCCTATCTTTCATTCATATTATAACAAAGACAAGCACAATATGATATGGAGTTTTATATGACATTTAAATTGTGACACCTATCTTAATGTAAGGAGGGCATTTATTCAATAAATTAAATGAACCTTACATACAAACCCTATGTTATTACATTGAGTGTATGTTCTAGGACTAGAAATGTATATTCTCCAGTGTATTCTCTTTGTCTCCAAGGGCAAGTCTGTCTTGTTCCAGTGATGAAACATGGTGTATTTACTAAACAAAAGGCACCTTTCCAGTATAGTGAACTGTTGAAATCTAGACAGGTATTTCAGGCTTTGCCTGCACCACTTTCTTCCCTGACAGTTTGTCTCCTCTGATTGTTTCTTTGACATATTCAAAGCTTCCTTTCTAGGTACTACAGACCAAGATGAACCAGGAAGGGCTATAACTGGCAAAATCTGACAGTAAGAAAAATCTCACTAAATTGATCAAGGGGTGTTATTGCAGATTAACACTCCTGCTAGTGTGTTGCTCAATTAAGCTGTGGATCTTTGAAGCCTGTGAGCCTTGGCAACTTTTTATCCAGACCACAGTACAGAAACATCTGGATGAAATGGCATTGAGCTTACTCACTGTGAAAATGCACAGCTGAACACTCACAAACCTTCTTAACCTCTCAGGGAAGCTGCTTTTCATTCCTTCTGCTAGACAGACTCCTTGATGATTGGTGGTATGTTTCACCATACATATTCAGCATGTTCATAACTGTTTTGATACCTTGTTTCCAATGATTTAATAAAAAGACTACACAGAGAACCCCTGAGATGAGCTTCTCCACCTTTATTAATTATAAGTGAAAATTGGAATGTTCCTGAAAAATCACTGTATCAAAGGAGCACAGAACCTCCACTGCTGCTCAGCCTGTGTGCTCAGCTGTCAGCTGCCTGCTGCCCCACTGATCCCTGCTCTGCCACTGCTGCTCACAATATTTGTTGTAACAGTAGCTGTGATATCGTGACTTGTTCCATGGATGATGAACTGATTTTTTCTATCACATAAAATATTTATTTTCTTGCCATTATTATTATTATCAACTAAGACTGACCACCAAAAAAACAACATTTAGTTTTGATTTACATTTGCTGATCATACATAAAAAGTAAATGTGTATATTTTTGCCTCAAGCATTAAGACCATAAAAATGACTACATATTTTCTGTACAAACTGTTGCTCCATTAAGCCTTTTTATAACTTTTTACAAGTTATCCATTTAATTATCCATTGAATCTTTATTTACTAAAGAAGACATTTTAGTTATTAATTTGCTTGTCAATTTTTAAATGTAAAATTTACATAATCGAGGCTACCAATTTTTAAACAATCTAGCACCTTTCCCCTTATTTATTGGAATTAGTGCTATCTCTGCAGTAAATGTTTTAGAGTTTAGTTGACCATTTTTGACCAATTGGATGTTTTTATAATGTTACCAGTTTCTTCTGTTCACAAAAAAGTTTTTGCAGGTTTAATTAGATTTTGCATTTAAAGTTGTCACTCTTATATGTATGTTAAATGTCCTGAATTATGCTAACAGGAGATGTAATTAAATTACCAAATGAAAACATTTTAATTCATAAAAACTGAATCAGAGCAGAAAATCAGGAAAACATGTTATGCAGGGAAGAGGGCATACTTTGTCAAAAAAAAAGAAAAGAAAATAGATCATCTACTCAACAAAGAGCTCACATTTGTTTATAAGAGGGTGATACTGCTGAGGCAATGTTTGGATGAACAGAATTTGGATGATGAACTAAACACATTTTTTAATCTTATGCTGTGAAACCCAGAGTGATGAACAGAATAGTTTAAAAATGTCTTGCCAAAAGTATTTAGCATGATCAACTTCTGGTTTCATCTTCCACAGATATGATTAAATAAGCTTCTTAATTTTATTTAGGTCAAAACTATCAGGATCAGGGATTATATCTTTTTCTGTATCTGTATTGTGCCTCCCACATAGTATTCTAGGAAGCTACAATATTATCTATTACAAAAATATAATTATTAGTTATTACTTATGCTAAGGACTAAGATTTAAAATCAGTTTTATTGAACTTATTAAGATCCCTGCACTAATGTCCAGTTTCATCATTGCTGTTTATGGAGATAGGGTTAGAATTTCATAGCAACTAATTAAAAAGTTGCATTATTAATATAATACATGTCTCTTTTTCTGCTTCTATTTCTCTAGGTTTTCTTTTCCCTTTTTTTTCTGGTTTGTTCTTGACCTCCTTTCATTTATTTTTCCAGTTTATACATTTTTCCTCTCTTCTTGGCAAAAGGAACAAACTTGTGGCCTGGAGACTTTAAAACATACTCCTGTAGCCATGGATTTCACATACCTACCCTCTGTCTGCACCACATTTCAACTGAAAAACTACACTGAAGGAAATATTTGTGGAAATTTTTATGAACAAAAAGAAACTTTACAGCCATTTCTAATTGCCTGGCACTGGTACTGAAGGATGAATGGGTGTCAGTAGGCAGGACACACCAACAAGCCTTTGCCAGCCCTGTTAACACCTGTATGAGCCACTGCAGAGGGTCAGGAGCAGAGCAATCAGACAGAAAAAAAGAGATCAGAGCACAGCTCTGCTTTGCTTTACTATCCCCCCTTTTTTTATAAGACTGTGGAACAGAGGGAAAGCAGCCTGAGAGCAAGTGCTTTCCCTTTCATTAAACAAGCCAGTGAATGGCCTTTTGTTGACCAAAAGTTTCAGTCTTCCTCACCAGGCACAGCTTCCTTAGCTCCTGGTCAGCAGCCTTCAGAGCATGCTGGTGCCACAGTACAGGAGCACCCAGCAGCAGCAACTGCAGCTGCTCCACATCATCCATTAGTGGATCTGAAGTTTCACACTTCTCCCAAAGAAATCTACATTCAGGGGGATGGCTACATCCCTATGGATTGAGTAATGGATCACTATATCATTGTGGCAGTGCAGAGGTAAGGAAAGCAGTCCCTGACAATCTGACTTGATATATAGGGTATAATTTTCCATTGTTAGATTTTATGACCCCCATCTACACTTTAGAATTCTTAATTTCTTCCAACAAAACTGCCACAGGATGTCCAGTCCAGTACTTGTCATGGATCTAAGATCTTCAACCCAAACCTGACTATTAGAGATGTATGAAGACATCAAATTACTGTCTTGCTAATATTTATTTGGAAATTTCCTCCTTTCTTTGGCTTTCATATTATATTTCATGACAATCTAGGCACTAAACAGCCAGTCACTGAAATTCACAGTGAGACCCCTGTTGTGCAGGGTTTGAAGCATTGTTCACACGTCACCACAGAAGTTTTAGATTTTTGTATTTTGCAGGACTAGTCAAGACACCTCTACAATGTGGCAGAAGGATACAATTATATTGAAAATGCCTATGAGTAAAGATGTATATGAATACTAATGCAGGGTGCTCCAGAAGCAGGAGGTAATGTTAATGTCACTAATGAAGTCATTTACTACACAATCTGGAATACTTTTCCATCTACTTTCTCAGCTATGTGGACTCAGAAAATCACACTTCCTGCACATTACAGAGTTTATATCCACTAATAATCTAGAAAACTTTCATATTTGCTTAGTATTTGCTTTAATTTATAGCTTTGTAATTTATAGCTAACTAACTCATTAAACAAATGGGATGATGCCTAAATTCAGGTGAATCTTTCTGCATGTTCCTCTGCAAAAATGTTGAGGCTGTGCTGTTCCAAGTGAGATTGTCAGTCTGTTGGGATATCAGTTTCTTTCAAGGCTAGAAGAAGTAGTTTAATTTCACAGACCTAGCATTATGCACCAGATCAGGAGGCTACCACCTCTCCAGTCCTTTCACCTTGGTAAATTCCTCCAGTACTCTCTCCAGCTTTGTGAGAAGCAGCAGTTTGAGGTTAGAAACATTGCCCTGGAGTTTCTTGTCACACCACCTCTACAACTGAACTAATAAAACAAGCAGCTGGGTTGAATTTTTTCCCTGGTAGTGATGCCATCCTCTTTGCATCTGCTCCCCAGCTGAACGAGCTGCAGTGGAGTATGGTACACGCTGTCAGGTTGAGCCCTGCCCATGAATTGTTTTCCTTTCCAATGGGGCAGCACCACTTTTATTCCAGGACATCCTTCATTCCTAAATCCTTTGAAAGAAGGCTAAAAACTCATCTCAAGTTTTACCCACAGATTTCTCTATCTTCTTTCCATTCCTGGTAACTTCCACAGAGCAAGTCACTGCCATGCTAACTTCAGTGAATAGCTGCACTGAGTTTATTTTCAACTTAGAAGTACATGTATCATATGTTATCAAGGAAAAAGTACAAGAGGGAAAAAAAAAAGTTAGTAGAATGCATATTCATGTTCCATTTCTACTAAAGAGTAAACAGAGGGAGTCTGCCCTGGAAGTCTTTTAAAAGGACCGAAACAGAAACATGGGGAGAGGGCATGAACTGTGTTAAAGCACTCTCCATAAACAGAGCCCTGAATTTGATTTTGAAAAAATGGTATGCTGATCTAAATAGACTTTTTCTCCTACAGGGGTATCAGAAGGAAAACCTGGACAGAATTAGACAAACACAGAAAAAGGCCTGAAGATAATTTACAAGGAATATTGAAAGTATGATATTGTTTGAGCTTGGCTAAAGAATGACACAAAAATATTTTCAGTACACAAGCATTTTTAAACTTTATTTTTAAGTGCTGTTTTCATGATGAAGTGAAGCTAATATGTGGACCACTCCTTTTAATATAGTATCTCCCTGGCAACCAGACCAGCAAAAACAGAAAAGAGATTAAATGACCAATCATTCCTTCCATCTCTCATGTCTTCGATTTCTTTGCTGGATGGCTGATAAAGTGCTTGGACTCTGTGGCTCCTGTGGGTGAAGCCCAATGCAGTGTTTCCTTTGGCAAGTCTCGGTGTGTGCAGTTAGATATTATGCTGTGCTGGTATCACATGGCTGTCTGAAGGAGAAAAAACCTCTTTGGAGTGCCAGCAATTAAGGCTTGGCTATCACAGAGCCAACAGTGCAGTATTTCCCTATGAGTATTTTTAAGCCCCAAGTTGCAAAAACATTAAGGAGATTTTGGGAAGATCAGACAACTGGTCCAGGAACTATGGAAGGGAAGAGTTCCCTGGAAGGGCATCTAGCTTGCCAGCCCAAAATGAGTTACTCACAGCAACGCAGGAACTCTGAACAGATGATGGAGAAAATGCAAATGTGTTACTGACCGAGAAAAATTATAGATCCTCAAAATCATATATCTGAACTGAAATGTATAGTCTTCAAAATTATTCCATCTAAAAGAAGGAACACTTTCTACCAGGCATGTCCCTGGTGCAACCCTCTGGGTGTGTGCTCAGTGTTCCTGCCCTTCTCAGTCTGAGACAGGGGGGCTGCCATGCACTCTCCAGATCCTTCAGTGTGCAGCTGCCTCTGTAGGGAATGAATTGCTCTTACATTTCTCTGTCTTTTCTGGCTATTTACTTGCTTTATAAGCAGAAGCTTGTTTTAACCTTAAAAACTGAAATGATAGGAATTACTTCTGAGATTGCCTTTATACCCACAAGTGCAAAGGAACAACAGAGACTATAAAAACTGCTCAATCGAAGAGGGTCCAGTTTGTTTGTATCTCATTTGTTTCCCTCACCTCACATTCTCATAAGTTTAGAGTTTCTAATTCAGAGCTCTCCTAGTTCAAAAGCCTTTGGAGCAGCCCATTCCCAGGACAAGTTCTTTCTTATTCAGTTCTGACCAAAAAAAAAAAAAACATGACTAAAGCATACTGGAAAATGAAATGAAAACTATAAAATATGTTCTCAGTATTTATGGTCAGATTATTCAGCACTTGGCAGAGATCAATGAGGCTATGGGAAATATGCACAAAGAACAGCCCTAAATTTGGTAACAATACTTTCTTGAAAATGTTTGGAACTCTGAATTAGCTGAATTAGGATCTCATCAGCCATATCCCTTTATGTCACACATGCTCTGGGAAATGGCTGTTCTTTAGTGAAGGAAAAATGATAGGGAAATCCCACTCAGCTGAACTAATTTTCTGATTGCAGAGCACCCATTTTAGTACCACTAGGTTCTTCAGTCTGTCAGCATTTTTTCCTGCCTGTGTTCACATGGATGTCTTGTTCTCAAAAGCAATCTGTAAGGGAACTCTTTAACAGCTGTTTCATCCAGGAAACCCCACATGTTCCACATGTATGTCTTCCTGAAGCTCTTGAAGGAGAAATTAGGTGACACATTCCTCAAGGACCTTGTTGGCCATCTGAAATTGGTTTCACGCGGTGAATAAAGAAAGGAAAACTTCCCCAATTCTTTTTATCCATTATGATCTCATGTGGTAAAATGGGCCCATCTTAGATCCTCAGTAATGTTAATCTGGTAATTTCAGATCAAAACACAATTATATATTTAGGGTAAATAAATTTTAAAATCAAAATAAAAATATAGACTATTTAATTTCTTTTGCAAACAACTATTAATGACCTTTTTTCTGGCACAAATGTCATCCCTTTGGTTCCCAACAGAGTAGAAACTGCCACTACAGAAAAGGAGTACCTGTTCCTGAATATAAATACCTACTGCCATGCTGAACCGGAGCAGCCATTCATACCAAAGCAGCACCTACCCTCAGGTTCCTTGTATAAAACACCATTTTTATACAGGGCAGCAGCGTAGCCCTCAAGTGACTTCAAGTACTTTGTTCAGTCATCCCACTCTTACACAAATAATAATGGTTTATGGCCATAAGGGGACAGAGAATTCCAGGGGCATAAAAATCAAAAGCTAGTTGTGTGTACAGAGTATCTGCTCTAAAGAAAGACAGCTCTAACCACTGAGGACATGAGCCAACCTACCCTGTGCTATCTCTAATACAACAGATACCATGTTTCTGCTGCTTGTCCTTCTAAAAATCACAGCCTGCACAAAATCACAGCACCTGCCATCTTCTGACTAAAAAGGGGAAAATTTCTTGCCATGCATTTTGACTTTAGGACCAATTATAAATGAACAAATAATATTATCTTTTTAAAAACATCTGTCTCCTTCTATATTCCCCAAAATACCAAAGCCATAACAAAGCCATGTGTAAGAACTTCACCTGCTGATTGTGCTCTAAGTATTCCCAGCAGGCTTTACAATTAAATAGGTGTGGAGGAAAGAAACTTTTTTGGTGGAACATGCATTTAAGAAGAAACTGGAACTTTTCTACTGAATTTCTTTTGAACACATAGAACTGTCTGACTCAGTGATGCAACTCCCCATCCCCACATAAGTAACTCTGATATTTTCAAAAGAGCACCCGTGCCCATTTGGATCCCAGCGGCGGCAGGACCTCCGCTGTCCCTGTCCCAGCACACAGGACAGGACACCGGCGGCGTGGCTCTGCTCCCCTCGGAGCCGGGGCCCATCGCTGCTGTCCTTCAGCACCAGGAGCCGCAGCCGAGGAGCGGCGGCGGTGGGACAGCGGCTGCCCCGACAGCTGTCCCACCCCTTCCCTTCCCTTCTCATCCCTGCCTCTCCTGCCACAACCGCACCCCCACCCTGACCGCAGGGAACAAACAACTTCGTCACACCCACACCGTGATGGAACTCCCTTTCTCGGCTACAAGGACAGTTCCACATGTCGCTCATGTGTGATATTAGTAACGCCACCAGATGTGAGGAATTTGCAGCTGTCAGCTGCCGCTGGAAAGGGATAGCTAAAAACCAAAACCTGCGATATTTTCTAGAAAAATACTGCCATTTATGAGGTAGACTACAAGAAAGGGCATTATTTATGAAACAGTGCACGAAAAGTGCTAAATTATCCACCTTATATTTGTATCAATAAAACATGGTAAGACAAAAGAGTAAAAGGAGGAAGAGAAGGATATGATGTTTATGACAACAGCACTCTAAAAATAGCATTGTTTGTCATACATGAAGAATGGAAGATAATTTTGTGGAGCTACATGTTGTGAAGCAGTCACTTTCACAGACAGCTGGCTTTAAAAAGAGGGATAGCACTATGAATGTTTGAATTTTTGTAAAGCTTGATAAATATCCTGACACCTATGGACCCTCTAATAGTTGGACCAGTTTTATTTGTAGCTCTGTTTCCAGTCTTTTAGATACAGCATTTTCCAGCATTTTGCCAGTGCTGAAAAACCTTTAAGTACATTCTTAATTCTGAGATTCTGCTGCTGGGCTCTGTTCCTGAACTTACACCTCTCAACAGTGTTCTCCAACTGTGTTTCCCTGCAGAGTGAAGAACAGAGGTTAATTTCTTTACATCTTAGGAGGGATTACTCTTTGCAACAGCTACAGCCAAGGTGGCAACCCAAATATTAACTCAGTTAAGTACAGTTCTTTTAAAAAAGCAAACACAGAGAAACTAAAATATTTATTTGTACTTACTAATTTTGTATCATGAATGAATGCTATTCATTGCCAGCTGAGCCAGCATGAAACACCTCCACTGATCATTATTTTACTCTGTGAGAAGTAACAAAGCATGCTTTCATATGATAAGAAACTTTAAAAAGTTGCAAGAGAAGTACAAACAAAAAGATTCACAGTTAGGAAAATAAACCAGCATCCAAGAACTGGTAGTTCAACAGATTAGAAATTATGCATGGAGGAACTGAAATATCTAGGAAAAGATATTATGTCCTATTGTACTAAAATGTAGCATAATCTCATTTTCATAACTGGTATTGTATAAACAGAGTGTTCATAAGCAAGTACAGCTTTAATAAATCTATTAAACACATGTAAAAGAGGTTGGTTTTTTTTTTCCAAATTAAGTATGCTGGCAAATACTTTTTCATTTCTTTGACTTTTTCTGCAGGTTTATGTGGTGAAATGTTTTTAAAGACATCAGAAGATAATTAAGATATTTAAGATATTTAAGATATTTAAGAGTGGTGTGAAGTAATCTCACTAAAAGGTAAGGAAACTTTCAGTGACTGTGAATGATTACCAGCACTGAAAATCTCTGCAGATTCACAAACAGTGAGGTGGGCAAAAACAAGTCTTGCATGTGCCCTCTGGCCTGCAGGCTTGCTTCTGGGAAAACTACAGAAACAGTCTTGCTTCCTTTCAGCAAATCTTCATGCCTGGCCAAGAGCACTGGTTATTCTGTTCACAAGCAAGATGCTGTAAAAAGTGGCTGCACTGACTGCCTAAGTCAGAGATGAATAAGAGAGAAAAAAAATGAGACAAGGAAGGCAGGATGACCTGTTAGGCAGTGGGTGACTTAAATAACCTCAAATTCATACCCAATCTGCTAATAATGTTTGAACAATCCAATTTTCCCCTTGGCTGGTCATGCTGTTTGTGTCTGAGAAAATGAAGGGCCAGAGATTACATGTTCCTGCACCAGTGAAATCTGCTTTCCCCAGAATGCCAGGCTTTTCCAGAAATCCTGCTACTGCCACTCAGCATCAAGAAAGCAATGGTCACATTCGTCCAAACCAAAACTTCTGCCTTACCATTTCTGGTGTTGTGTTTTGCTTTGGTACAGAGCTACAGTAGGTTTGTAAATTCATGAGTATTACTTGTGTCATGTCTTAAACTTAAAACACATCTAGTTTTCACTAGTGTGTCAACAAGTTTTGTTTACTTTTCAAATATTTTCTCTTTAACAAGCCATAACAGAATCCAGTGTATATTGTCTGTCTCAGACAACTAAGAATAAAGAATATCTGTATAGGATATCTGTATAGACCCAAGAAGTCCTGCCTTAGGCAGAAGGCAATTCCTGCTGAGTAAAACCCGTTAACAGATTTAGTCTCCCTTACACTTGGCCTTAAATCTGTCCTGCACATGCTAAAATAACAGCACAGAGCACTGGAGTTACTTCTACAAAGCATTCCTGAGGCCAGGCCTGTTGGCTCTGTATCCCCTGCGGTTGCACACACCATGTAGGAACTGAATAGTCTGTGACCACTCCAACGCGCTGAGGTGCACAGAGCAGGGAGGACTCCCTGTGCAACATCCGTCTCTCACCAGCTGATACACCTGCACCTCTCTAGTAAAGAACAGTGCCCGTGACTTGGAAGGGAAGAGTTCAGTGCCCACCAAGCTCTAAACGCCTCAACGCCGGGGCCAGGAGCAGTATAGCCCCGCGAGGCGTTTGGCTTTGGGGTGGCTGGTCGGCGCCGAGCAGTGCCCAGCCACGCTGGCGGTGCCAGCGAGCTGCGAGGCAGCGCCGTGCCCGCCTCGGCGTGCGGCCCGGGGATGGATGTACACGGCGCGGAAGGGGCCGAAGGGACCGGCTGAGGGCGGCAGGCCCCTCGAGGGCACTGGGCAGCACTGGGCCAGCCCCACCCCCGGGCAGGGTCCGGCTCCGTCCCCGGGGCTCCGGTCCCCGCTCCGGGCACCGCCGCCGGCAGAGGGGTCGCGCCGGCGCCGGGCAGGGCAGGGCAGCGGCTCGGCGCCGCCGGAGCAGGTGGCGGAGGCAGCGGGGGGAGCGGAGGGCCCGGCCGGGCTCCAGATCTCCGCCTCCGGCCCCGGTGCCCGCCGTGCGGGGGTGGTGGCGGAGGGGGGTCCCCGACTGCCTCTATAAAAGCGGCTGCAATGGCTCTGCCGGCAGAGCCGAGCGGGCGGCGGGCAGGCGGCGGCCGGGACCATGGCGACGGGCGGCGGGCAGGACCTGCCCGCCCTCCTGCTGCTGCTGCTGCTGCTGCTGCTGCTCCGGCCGTGCGAGGCAAGTGCGGGGCGCCCGGCGGGGCAGGCGGCCGGGGGGAACCGGCGGCCGGTCCGGCCCCGTGACCCGGCCGCCGGGGCCGCTCTGTCCCCGCAGGTGAGCGGCCGGGAGCCGGCGTGTCCCCGCTCGTGCGGCGGGCGCTGCCCGGCCGAGCCGCCGCGCTGCGCCCCGGGCGTGCCCGCCGTGCTGGACGGCTGCTCCTGCTGCCTGGTGTGCGCCCGGCAGCGCGGCGAGCGCTGCTCCGCGCTGCTGCCCTGCGACGAGAGCAGCGGCCTCTACTGCGACCGCGGCCCCGAGGACGGCGCGGCCGCCGGCATCTGCATGGGTAGGTGCGGCGGGACGTCCCCGCGAGCGGCGGCCCTCGGGGGCGGCGGGGAGAGCCGGCCCCGCCGGGCCCGCCGCGCCCGGCGCTGCCCCGCGGCTCTCCCGCCCGCCCTCCGGCGAAGGGGCCGATCTCAGCACCACCGGCGCTGCCCCCGATGCTGCGGGAGGTGCCAGCGCGGACGCCGAGGGGCTGGGAGGGCCGGGCACTGTCCGAGCGGCTCTGCCTCTGAGAAATGCCTCCCCTTTTCCCGCTAGTGCTGGAGGGAGACAACTGCGTGTTTGATGGGATGATTTATCGCAATGGGGAGACGTTCCAGCCCAGCTGCAAGTACCAGTGCACCTGCCGCGACGGCCAGATCGGCTGCCTGCCCCGCTGCAACCTGGACCTGCTGCTCCCCGGCCCCGACTGCCCCTTCCCCAGAAAAGTCGAAGTCCCTGGAGAGTGCTGTGAGAAGTGGGTCTGCGACCCTGACGATGAAGTGATTTTGGGAGGTTTTGCTATGGCTGGTGAGGAAACGAAAATTACTTATTATAGTCATTGCGAGCAGGAGGTGATATCATCGTGGAAATATCCACTGGATTGCCAGGTCTAAGGCATATTGCTTGTATGGTCAAGTTTTTTTCTGACATAGAGTGACTAGTATACCAGTGGTTATGAATAAAGGCAGGGCTCATCAGGTAAAAGAAAGATTCAGAGGATGAATATGCATAGTAGTTTTAAAAGTTAATTAATGTAGTTCCCAATTTTTTAATTTCTGTTTATCTGGTATGCATTGGTTCTGTGACGAGAAGAAAACAAGGACAAGGTCCTAATCCGCCAAACAGTCCCACACCAAGGAAAAAAGAAAAAAAAAATATGCAGTCTTGCTAGTTGCTCTGCAAGAATATGTTACAACATATATACTATTATAGCAGTTTAGTCTACAAGAGATTTTCTCCCCACTGAATTCTGCAGCTCTTATAAGTGGTCAGCATGGTAGCTAAAATGCCAGTGAATGCCTGTCTGTGATAGAGTGCTCATGTTTATTGATGGCATTAAAAACATTGCAGAGTACTTGTAGAGGCAGTGGTTATAAACACAGTGAATGGATTTGTAAGAAAACTCAACCCATTCCAAAGTGCAGAACTCAGGCTTTTAAAAAAAGCTAGATAATATTTTCCCCTTTTTCAGTTCTTCCCTATTTTCATTTTTTTTTGTACTGAATTATGTCTCCATTCCTGTTAAATTACACTCTTAGTTCAACATGAATTTTCATAACTTTCTTCCAAGAGTGGAGGGCACTGCATTCTCTTCCAGTCACCGCTCTTTGTGATCTTGGGCAGTTGGTTATGCAAAAACTCAGCTAATCCATTTTGAAAACAAGTGAGAAAGGATCGAGGAGGAAAAGCTGGAGTAGCTTTTCAGTGTGCTATGAAGTGTTACTTGTAAAGGACATAAGGTGTAAACAAAAACTTTGACACTTTTCTATTGCCTTTCCTTTCCTTGGATTTGTCTGATGGTGACAGGCTAATCCATAAAATGCCTACAGATGAATTGTGTGCATTCTTTTGGCAATGGCCATCCCTCTTGGGAGGCCACCTTTTTTGGATCTTTGCCATTCAAAAGGCAGAAAGGCTGTTGTAGAGGAGCTTAACAGCAAGAGCTGTGACTGACGGCTCAGTTGTATTGTCTCCTCCTGTTGGCTCCTGTGCTAATCGGTGAGCCAAACTGTGCCTCAGCAATATTTGCCCAGTGCAGCTTTACACTGCCAGGAGGGCAGGATGGTGGTCAGACGTGGCCACGGCTTTAAGTACCTGTGATAGCTCCTGGAAATGGCTTCCCTCGTGCCTCCCCACCATCACCCTGGCTGTAGGCTGCCAATAATTGACAAGATGGCATGACTTTATGGCTCTCAGGTGTAAAAGGACTTTTGTTCCATTATGTTTATTAGTTTAGATTAAAAATTCAGCCTCTCTCAAGTAATACCTAATATAAATATTTTTATGACATTGCTTTAGAACCGATTTGTGACCTATTTCCATTAAAAAGAGTGAAGAATAAAAATCTCTTAGGGTTCTGAACTGATTTAAAAGTCAGCAGTAATTCTTCCAGCTGTGAACTTGATGAACAGAATATAAATGCTTTGCTGATTACATTGATATGCATCTTTCTGCTTTGGGGCTTTTTTTGAGCCATAGGATGTTGCTACTCAGGATTTCTAAAAAAAAACAGCTTTTCAAATTTCTAAATCCTGTCAAAAGCATGGATTTTGAACCTTGTTTTGTCTCACATGTTCCTTCCCAGACATGATAGAGCTCAATTAGATATTAAGGTTTCATGTGAGTTTTTCTGGTAATAAAGTTCTGTGGGGTTTTGTCTCCAGCCTACAGGCAAGAGGCCACACTCGGGACTGTGACTGATTCAAGTGCCAATTGTATTGAGCAGACAACAGAATGGAGTGCTTGTTCCACGAGCTGTGGAATGGGCTTTTCCACCCGTGTTACCAACAGGAATCAACAGTGTGAAATGGTGAAACAGACAAGGCTTTGCATGATAAGACCTTGTGAAAATGAAGAGTCATCTGATAAGGTATGCTGCAGAGAGTGAGGCAAGGCAGCTTTTCAGCTCTAATTCCAAGGTTGCAATATTACAGCCTGCAGCAGTCCAGATGCAACTGTACATAAATGCACCTTTTAGCACAAGTGCAGCAAGCTGAGTGGTTTTGGTAAAGCATTAGACTTGCTGCGTTTGCTCAGTAGCTTTGTGCTGCACCTTCAGCAGCTCAGTGGAGGTGATTCCACCTCTCTGCTCCACTCTGGTGACACCCCCCCGGAGCACTGTGTCCAGCTCTGGGGCCCTCAGGAAAGACATGAACTTACTGGAGTTAATCCAGAGGAGGGCCACCAAGGACTGGAGCACCTCCCCTGTGAGGTAAAGCTGAGAGAGTTGGAGTTGTTTAGTTTGGAGGAGAGGAGGCTTTGGGGAGACCCTACAGCCCCTTGCAGTACTTAAAGGGGGCCTACAAGAAAGGTGGAGACAGACTTCTAGTAGGGCCTGTTACAGTAGAACAAGGGCTAATGATTTTAAACTAAAAGAGGTAGATTCAGACTAGATATAAGGAAGAAATTTTTCACCATGCGGGTGGTGAGACACTGGAACAGGTTGCTCAGGGAAGTAGTCAGTGCTGCATTCCCAAAAATGTTCAAGGTCAGATTGGACAGTGCTCTCAACAGCCTGATCTAGTGGCAGATGTCCCTGCTCATTGCAGGGGAGTTGGATGGGATAACCTTTAAAGGTCCTTTTCAACCCAAACTGGTCTATGATAATTTAAGTCATCCCAAACAGATCACATTTACTGCATGTGCAGCTTGACAGTTCCCACAGTCTAACTTCTCCACAAATGCAGCTGTACTACCGGTACCAATCAGAGTTGATGCAGTGCTTCAGAATGGATATATCAGATTTCTAGTCTACTGAGCATCTGGAACAGTAGGGAAATGTATGAAATGTCTGCTTGATTAAATTAAATGTTATCTTAATCTTTATGATTTTTTTTTTCCCAAAGCAGACCTAATACTGACATTTCTGGTGTAAAAAAAATTGTATCTAAGAGGAAGACTTTTATACTTCTACACATTATGCAACTGTTTCTGTCAGGGAGAATAACATTTAGCTAGGTAAGAGGCCCGTCAATTTATGTAATGTTCTGAGTGTTGGAAAGCATTTCTAAGGCCTTTGCTGAACAGTCTCTACAGTTTTATATACTGTATTTTGTAAAGGAGATGAAACATGTGGGAGAAGTTGAAGAGATTAACAAGAATAATCAGAGGTCTAGAAAACATGTTCATCTAGGGAAACCAGATAGAACTGAACTTCTCCTGAATGCAAGGGAAGAGAGATGTGTTCTCAAATCTGTATTCAGATATTGCAGCCTGTTTTGAGTCCATGGAGGATATAACAAGAAATTGAGAGTTTAGACTGCATAAAATTAAGACATGACTGAAAATGTACTAGGCAGTAAGAATAGTGAACTCTTGGGGTTGTCTGGGGCAGATGAGGAGTCACTGTCATTGAAGACTTGCAAGGACAAGTTAGTCAATCATTTGTTAAAAATAACATGTCTAGAGCTGGTTGTGCCTCGAGTCCCAGGAATGGATGATGACTTTTGCAGTTCATGTTACCCCCTTTTCTCCCCCTGAACCTAATCCTGTAACTTGCTCATTTGATTTGTTGATTCTCTGATGGAACTACACTAGCCTGAGAAGTTTTTCAGTAGAGTATAATTTCTTAAGGAATGTAGACTGGGATTTTCTCAGATGAAAAGAGTGGATTTTAATTATTTGTCTTTCATTACTGGTCCACTAACAGACTGGTGTCAAAGAGCAGATCTTGCAGGTGTCACCTGTAGGTAGCTAGTGAAGCAGTTTCAGTGTCTTCTTGCTGTTGAATGACTAAAGACAACAAATTTTAATTGGATAGGTAGACCTGTATCTTTTCATGTCAGTTGTTAAATGCTGTCTGTCCTGTGCAATGATATATCTGTTGTCTCTTTGTCTTTCTCTTTAGAAAGGGAAGAAATGTATCCGGACGAAGAAGTCTGTGAGAGCTGTTCGCTACGAGCACAAGAACTGCACGAGCGTGCAGACGTACAGACCCCGCTTCTGCGGCCTCTGCAGCGACGGCCGCTGCTGCACCCCACACAGCACCAAAACCATCCAGGTCGAGTTCCGCTGCCCCCGGGGCAAAGCCCTGAGAAAGCCAATGATGCTGATCAACACCTGTGTCTGTCACAACAACTGTCCTCAGAGTAATGTTGTTTTCTTCCAGCCATTAGATCCCACATCTAGTGAAGCAAAATTATGAAAAGCGTGAATTAGATAGCGCAGAAAGTATGAGCGGTTTGTACAAAACTTGACCCACAACCAGGTGAATGTAACAATTGCGTATATGAAACTTCTAAAATATTTTTCAGAATGGTCTTTCAAACTAGGTGCTTTTTTCCCCCCATAGTTTATTAAATACCTCATTTTCCATTTGCCCCCTCCAAATGTCTTTTATTCACTTGAAGGAAATTTTGTTCCTTGGACAGAGCCTTCTTTTTTTCTTGATGGTGCCATAAAAATTACAAAGCCAACAGCAAGACTTTCTCCTTGAGTTAAGGGGATCATACAGCAAGTTTCAGTGGGTGTAAGACTGGGCTGCTTGAGAGTAAATGTATTCCTTGAGGAGTATATGATATTGCATCACATAAGCTTCCAGACTCTTAACTTTTCATTCCATACCACATATAAACACTCCAGCAATGTTCTTTTTTCTTTTTAACGAAACTCTGTTTTTTGATGACAGTAAAAATCTTACTGATGGAAGTGTTACGTTCTTGTGGCTTATAAAGTACCTTCTGTCAATACCTCTGACTCTGAGGATTAAGATTGCACATAGCCCTGGAAATGACATAGGGTAAGATCTCTTATCCTGAAGCACAGCAAGTTGTTAGCTAACAGCAATTAAATTTCTCTTTGGTAACTTCACTAGCAGTCTAATCCAAAAGCAAATGAAGTCAGTATTGTATAAGAATTTTATTCTAATCCACGCGTGTCTGTAGATATAACTATCTGGATGCAAAAATAATATATCTGTAAATTCCTCTAAAATACTAACTGTATCATTTGGTGCTTCATTTCTTAGAAAGGTGTATATGTAAATAGAAACTGTACATACTGTAATATAACTTTAATAAGTAAATAAACTTTATGTGATTCAAAATATTTTTTCCTAAAGTTGTCTTTCTTAAACTACCAGCCTTTAACAGCTAAAAGCAATGGGAAGAAAAAAGGGTCTGCAGACTCCTAAAAACAAAATATTATTTATTGTGTTCCTGTACCTTATCTTAATCACTCCCTTAAAAGTCATGCAGTGTCTTGCTACAGGGAAGGATGAATAATTTGAGGGGTATATATTAGAAAGGAGGTTTTTTTCAGAGTAAGTTAGCCTGGGAGATAGGATGATGTAACTAAGGTTAGTGTGCCCTGAAATATAGTGGTGGTGGTGAGGAATAATTACACAATTCAGAGTTCACATTTGGATCTGAACAAACTAACAAAGTACTTCATTGGGTCATGCAACATTTCAGCCTCACAAAATCAGCCTGTGACCATGTTTGTGTTAGGTACTCTATGACAATACCCTCAAGAAATAAGAGTCTGAGGGTGGCAGTCTCATGTATGTTAAATCATGTGTGTAGCAGGACTGTGCCAGTAAGTACAATTATGGAGACATTCAGCTGCTTCAGCTGTGAGACCCAGTTTAGCCCGGTGTGTGTCTGTTAGTGACAGCAGAGTTGTACTTATGCCACAACTGTTCTATAACCATGCGGTAGGAAACAACTCTGTCTTGAGAAAAACAGGCAGAAAGCCAATTCTTAACATTTTTTGGCCTAGTGTTCTACTCCTCTAAAGGAGCTATCAAACTCTGGTTTGGCAATTCCTGAGACAGGGTGGGATTCAGTTGAAGGTTAAGACTCCTCATTTTAGCCAGTGAAGCCTAAGGTAAAGATAACTATGGGCAAGCATCAACAGCTAATAGATTTTTAGCAACTTTTAGGTTATCCTTGAAATTATGAGGCCCTGGTGCTGATTCAGTTAAGCTTTAGTTACATTGGGTCCTCATCTGAGTTCTCCACTAACTGCACCAATGATTAATTTCTCTGTAGTCATTGCTATTGTTATCAACACATTCCTGCCTGCCTTATGCATTTCAAGCAGCTGGAACAAGACTATGTTTGTGCATACATACAACACTCCCTGTCCCTGCACAATTTAATTCTCTATCATAGAATCATGGAATAGTTTGGGTTGGAGGGCACCTTTAAGGATCATCTGGTCCAAGCCCTCTCAAAGTGAGCAGGGACATCTTCCAGTGCTTCAGGTTGCTCAGAATCCTGTAAACAGACATTGAATGCTTCCAGGGATGGGGATCTCCACTTCCCTGGGCAACCTGTTCCAGTGTCTCACTACCCTCATTAAACAAAATTTATGCCTTATATCTATTTGAATCTATCTTTTTTAGCTTAAAACTTTTCTCTCTCAGCCTTTCCTCAGAGGAGAAGTACTCCATCCTTCGGACCAGTTTTGTGGCTCTCCTCTGGACCTGATCCAAAAGGTCCATATCTTCTAATGTAACACCTGCTGTGCTAGGAAATGCCAGGACCTAGACAGGACATGGCCAGGACTCCTCAAAGCAGCTGAGAAGTAATTGAGGAGTAGATCAGAATCCAGGAGAGATGGAAAAAGGGGTTTTTAAAAATCACTTTCACCCCACATCTCCTCCCATTTCCTCCCTCCACCCCAAAAATCAGGCTGGTTTGTACAATGCTTCTCTAATATAATGCAAGCTATCAAGTATTTCTCAGGGTCATCTTGCAAATTACAGGCACCTTGGTTTGCAAGAGATGCATCAACTACTGAGCAATGCAGCAATAATGTCTGGACAAAAATAAACAATTTCTGGATGAATAAAACCCAGCTAATCCTGAGCCAGATGTAATTAGAGAGGAATGCAATCATCGACTGTCTTTGTATGAAATAAAATTGTTCATTCCATTTTGACAGTTCCATCCACACCCAAAGTAATTTATACTTGTGCATCAGCTCATCATTGCTGCATTGATTCTCCTCTATCCTTCTGTTTTCTCTTAATGTTATTCAGCTTTTTATGTCATTCCTTAAGTTTTACTTTTATTGGATCATACAAATCCAATAAAAGCACAGGCAGCAGGGAGAAGCAGTTTGACAAGTAGCTTCCACTTTGCAGGCAATTTAAAATCTCGTCTGGCATATGAACCCACCACACTTTATACATTAAGGTCATTTACTACTCATAAGTTTGTGGGTTTTTTCCCATTACAAAGAGTTTTATTTCTGATATCTTTGAAGATACATAAATGCAGCTTCCTGCTGGGACTTTTCTTGTGGATGGTCCATCACTTCCTTTGGAAAGGGAATGTGTGCACTATGGCATATGAGTTCAAGAGCAACTTGAGTAAATCCTTTTGCCTACACTGTTTTTCCAGCACTTTAAACAGCAGTGTGCACTTCAGTGAACCAGTGCCAAAATGCCCCCATAACCTTTCTTTAACCTTTCTTTAACCTTTCTAAGTCTTTAACCCATTTTGTGAAAAGGCAATTGCATTGTTGTGAGCACTGCAACCTGCACAAAAGAGAAGTGCTGTGGTATTCAAGTCCTTGTTAGCCATCTTTATGAAGACCTGAGTGACAGCAGTCTCCATGTCTTCTTACATTACTATAGCAGCTCAGCATGAAAAATTATCTTCTGGAAGAAACCCCAAATGTTTCCTTTAGACAAAAGGAGCCAAGGATCTGATCCAGTTTTACTCTCTTTTAGACTATATACAAATATCAATTCAGTGGCTATTTTTACCTCAGCTCAATTGATACATCTTTTCATCTGCTCTCAGTTTAGTTATACTTATTCAGATTTGTTTTACTTTAATATGGAGAGTTAATACCTCAATCTCTGGGCTAATTTCAGCCTGTTCCTGAAAAAGCTTTTAACACTGAATTAATTAAAACACAACAGTGGTGTGTCAAACCTGTGAAACTGATATAAGGAAACTCCAATTATAAAATCCTGAATATTTCTGGTGTAGAACTGTGATTTTACTAAAGAAGGAAAGTTAAATTACTCAGATTGAGAAATATTAAAGTGATTTACTTTCATATCTCCAAGGATTCATATCTGACCATTTCAGGGAACATCACTCAAAGTTCTAAGGATGGGCCCATACAGCAATGTGTACTGAGTATGTGTTGATGAAACAAGCACAAAATATGCTGGTTGACTTGTTTGTCCTAAGTTCTCTGAACAAATGTGCCTTTCCTTTGTACTACCAGTGAAGGACTACCCCAAAAATAAGTCACTTAACAGTTTCTGCTGTTAACAATTGGTAGGCTAAGTACACCTTCAACAACAAATGTTGATGATACCTAGTGTTACACCCACAGCACAGGTACCCTGAGATGTTTATAGCCACTTCCAGGACTCTTTCATCTCCAGGACTTCATCAAAGCAGCATACTTCTTGCATTTAATCTGCTTTGAATTTCTCTAGGGCAACAATTAAAGATATTGGAAATATGTCTCTTTTTTTTGCCTTCATGGACTATATAAGGAGACCAGCTGATAACCTTCTCACTGATGCCTGACATTGGAGTGAAAACGTCAAAATTAGTAGAATTCTCCAACTGATTTCACTAAGATCATGGCCTTTCTGTTTTCCAGAATAACTCCAGGAGTAGGAAAATGTATAATAAAATCTTAATGGAAAATAGAATATTGCTATTTTTTTCCTTCTAGTCCAAGCTATACTTTCTCTTCACCCTATTTTCAATAATTTCTCAGTGGATGGGAAGATGGTACTGTTTCTAGTCCTACTATTTATTGCAAATGTGAACTTCATGAGATAACATTTTATTTCTCTCCTCTGAAAACTTACTGCACTTGAATTAATTTTCCTTTTTTTTTTTAATAATAAAATAATTGTTTTGCACCAAAATTTTCTGTATTGACTCTTGTTTCAGGAAATCATTCTAGTTATATCCACCATGCTAGATTTTGTAATATGAGCTCTATCTTGAAGGCACAGAATTTAGTGAAACTTGAGGGAAAATTATTATTTTCCTTTTATCAATCCCACTTTGTGCATTACACCTGTTCTATTACCAGAGATACTACGCTGATATCAGTCAAGAAACTTGCCATTCAACTGGAATAGGAAGAGATGAGTTGCAAATATCTAGTAAATATTTTTAATATTGTTTAAATCCCTAATGTTAAAATTTTTATTTCTATAAATGTGTAAAGTTAGAGCTAAGTCTGTTTCTTTATCATTAAATATGTGTTTAAAATCTCATGTTCTCCATGGACTGTAGAAGAAGCCCAGCAGATTGCCTCAGTGAGCTTGCTAGATGAAATTAATCTCACACTAAGCCTCTCCACTTAGAGAAAGAGTACGGAGTAGCCATTGCTGGTCAATTGACTTAATTGAATGACTTGTAGGTTAGCAAACAGGCAAAAAAAAAACCCCTATTTATATCCCAAGATGTAGATTGATTCTGCCTTGGACATGCAAATGGTCACACTAAAATAATGAAGTACCCCACTGACCTAAACTCCTCCATGTACATGGATGTAAATTTGGTTGTTGCTATTCTCAATGTCAGAATAAAGTATTTCCCCCAAAGCACTGCATTTCAGTTTATACAGGGACACCTGGATCTCTGGTCTCATGTTGTTACTCCTCTTCTGTAGCCTCTCATGCTATCATGATGTGCTGAGACTATTTTCCACCACCTTCTTCCATGTTTTTTCTTTGCTTTCCTTATCCCACTCCTTATTGTTCACTTCCACTGTGCCCTCAAGTGGTAAATTAAGCATGTATATGCATATCCCATCTCCAGAGGCTTTCCCTATGCACCCCACACACCCACTTATCCTGCCTTCTCTCTTTCTCCATGAGACTTGCAGCCTTCAGGACACCTGCTGTGTCCATTGCTTGGAGCTAATTAGAGCTTAAGCATGTCAAATTAATTTTTTTCTCCTGGTAAAAGATAAAGAAAATTTAGAAGGATATAATAAATTATTTTCTAAAGAGAATAAAGTGTGTTAACTGAGGGAGATTTGCTCTCCTATGCCTCTGGACCTGGCTCAATTAAGACTCAGCCTCAGCACTTCATGTTGTTTGATTCATAGGAATTCAGAAAGAATCCATCCATAAAGCCAAACAGAGGCTTGAGGCTACACATACCCAGGATTGTGATCTGATCATCAGGACAGAAGAGTAAGAATGTTAGACCATGTGGGAGGATTGCTAGTTTGGATTGTTTTGGCTTTTTTTTCCTTCTCTGTTTTTAATTAAAGAATTGCACTTTAATATAAAGTTGGGAATTTGTGCAAAGAGGCAAAACCCAGAAGTCCATATATTGAGGCAGAATGAAGTTATTTGACCTGCCTTTGTATACAAGTATGATCATTGAAATGCTTGAAAATTTGGACCCTCACCACTTTGTGAAAACTGTATGTTCAGCCTGTAACATGTTAGACTGCCTATCTCAGGAAAAAATGCAGCTCTTTGGGGAAAAGAATCTGAATTTTAATATAATAAAAGTATTCTGCATAAAGTATTAAGTTTTCTGCAGCTTTTGCTCTCACTCTGTGGGCTGTGAGTTTGCAATTGTACATGAAACGCTGTCATTCTCATAACAGGACCATGCTAAGGGCTGCCTTTGCCACCGCTGCGTTGCTTAGAGGAGAGGTAGAAGAGCCCATCACTTGGGGCCAGGATTACAAGGAGTATTTCACTTCAAATTTCCAATGAAAGAAGCCTTTCAGCGGCCTGGCTCAGTTCTGCAAACCGTGGAGAAGGGGGACACCTGGTGGCTACGGCTCTTTCGGACTTGGCAAGGATAACCCCGGGCTCTGCTGCTGAAAGCAGGGATGCGTCCCGAAAGGATGAGGCCGGCTGGTGTTGCTAATGGAAACTGCCACTCGTTAGGGAGTCAACAACCGGGGAAGGCCAGAAGCCCAATGTTTAAATTTATCTAAATTTTTATTAGCATTATGGCAGGGCCCAGCCTCTTCCAGGACCTTATGTGCTTTGTGTAGATATACAGTGGAGAAGAAAGTTTCTCATCCCAGACTTTCCAGTTAAGTGGGAGAGACACAAAGGATGAAGGGGAGGCCCTTTTCTCTAGTTAGCACACAAGACACTGAAAGCTCAGACTATGAGCAGCTTCCTTCCCACCACACACAATTTGTGGTAAGCCCAGGAAATGAGGCATTTCTTTTAAGTCACCCTCTACAACCTTAACCACAAAGGCTCTCCTCCTGCTCCTCCTCCTGCTCCTCTCAGCTTTACCCTTTCAAGTCTGCTTGCCTCAGAGGATCATGGTGCAGAGGAAATGAAGCAAAATACTTTCTTTTCAGAGAAGGGGAGGGGTCTCAGGCTCCATGAAAGACAGGCCTTTAGAGAATAGAAGGACAATGAGCCCAGGGAAAATTATGGTCTTGGCAATGGTGATTATTTGCTCCACAGAGAAGAAGTTGCTCTCCGTGTATGATGCTGATGTACTTAGGACAGTCCTACTTCACCTGATTCCAAACCACCTTGTTTTGGCTTATGGAGTGGAATATGGCTTTGCACCTCATCCTTCACCTGCACTAACCATTATTCAGTGTCGCTGCCAAATCTTTCCTTTTCCAAGCTGTAGTGAACATTTTATTTTCCAAATCAGAGTGAAAAAAGCCACAAAGGGATCAGTGTCTGCAGCCCATGCAAACTGACAGAACTCCAACTCCATCAAGACACAAGGAAGACCAGAAGACCAGGAGCCCCAGGGCTTGGTAGTGACTCCGTGCCCTGCCTTCCAGGCACTTGGCACACACACAGAAGGAAAAAAAAAAAAAAAAGAGAGAGAGAGAGAAAAAAAAGAGAAGTAGCTTCTGCTGCAGCCTTCAGCTTTAGGCCTGTGAGAAGTGGAAAGGTGGAAAGGGAGATAGAAGGGCAAGGGAATTATTTTGAGAAAAAGGAAATCCTCAAGGCAGCTGTGCAGCTGTTACATGAAGTTCTTTGAGATTATCTGTGTTCTTCTATTTAAGCTTATTTAGGCTTTTGGTTCACGGAAAGAATTGATAGGTTCTTGCTTTAATTCACATTTGTTCAGCATTTTAAACCCTCTCCCCAACTAAAACCCCCAAAAAAATCTCTTTAAATGCAAGTGCTGAACTTTACCCAGCTTTTCACCATTTCCATGAAAGGAGGTTTTCCAGAGGTTTTCAGATTTACCACGAGGGGGAGGCAGCTGAAAAATTATGAGTCATCTGTTCTTAGAACTCATTTTTTAATGAAAAAACACTGGGACATCCACAAAAAGAGTGCAAGCAATCTGTTTTCAGCCTTAAGGAAAATACTAACTTTTGAATGTCTATTATAAATTAATATACTTTTAAGTAAAGTGGGATTTTTAAATCTTATTAACTGCAGTTAGGATAAATTTCAGCATTTCCCAGAGGAATGATATCTGCTAATGAAAATGATGCTTTTGCTTTTATATAGACAGCAAAATAATAAAAATTACTTCTCCATAACTTAAATGATCCCACAAACACATGCTGCATGGTTCATATGAAGTAGATTAAAAAATCTTTCTAATTTTCACATCTTACACTTCACATTGAATTACACAATTGATATTTGGGCTGAAAAAGCAGCTGTTTTCTCTTTCTAATAGAATATTCTACACACTCCAAATCCTTTCCTCAAACCAATTAATTTCCTTAAACAGGATTTTTAAGGACATATCTATCAAAACCTAAGAACATGAAAAATCTTAAAGTGATAACTAAGGTAATCAAAAGCATTCCACAGAATGACCAGACAAGGCAGAGAAGAAAGCCAGATGAGGCAGAGAAAGGTCAGGTCTCCAGCAGATCAGTGGCAGATTCAAAATACAAGGGACTAGTAATGGGTCTCTTGGATGACTTTTCTTGTCGAAGTGTTCAAAATAAAAGGAGGTTTTTCTCTCAGTTTCTCTGATGACTGTACTTCAACAGCCATGAAGAATTTGAAGTCCAAGGTCAACGTGAGCAAAGAGCTATGAAAAGCAGCTGGGGAACCCTTTGGGAACACTAATTATGAGCCTGTGAGAAATGGGTCTTTTCCCCTGTGTGAGTCGTGAATCTGTCAAAGATTGGTATTCAATAGCAAGCCTTCAGAATAGGCCACCTTTGAAAGCTATGATGAATAACCTCGAAAGAAGCCCTTATAAAATCTTAAACATGCACAAGATACTAGCCAAGGGCTTAATAAAATACACAAGCCCCGCATGCAAAAAAACAGGCAAAACAAACAGAAAGCTATGGCAACTCCAAACATAACAAGATGGACCTCATAAGGAGGAATTAACAGTAAATCTCTCAATAACTTGCCTTTTGTGGCCAGAGGTCTGCTATCTCCCCAGGGTACAGAGCACAGAGAAACCAAATTAAACTGTGGTTATCTAAACTCTCTAGTGAGATTCACTTCGTCGCACGTCAGAGCTCAGTGGGTAGCTGAAGTCCTAGACTGGGAGTCAGAAAGTCTGTGTTTGGTTCCCAGCTCTGCCACAGGCTTGCTGTGTAGCACTGCTCTACTTACTCAGCCTTTGTTTGCCTCAGTTTCCATGGCAGAAAGAGCCAGGGATTGCAACAGGGCTGCTGCACAGGGCCACGCTGCAAAGCCCAGAGCAGGGCTGCTTGCATACCACCACGTCAAGGGGGGTAACCACTGTCAAAATGCTAGTTTCTAGATGTTCAGCATCACATATTTTTGAGTTGCTAGGATTTCTGGCAAGGAAGGATGACTTTCAGACCAGCCTCAGTCTATGGACAGTGGATTAAGTGATTGCTGGAAGATGTGGCATTTCTTAATTGCAGGAGGTTAGTGTGCCCAGATGTTGAGCAGTGTGGTGAGGGGAGACCACACAGCAGTGCCATGTCCCAGGAGCCCAAGGCCACATTGAACAGCACAGCACTAACAAGGCTGGAGAGGAACTGTGGTCCCTCAGAACCCTGCTGAGCTGCTGGACTCTGTTTTTCCAGATATTAGTGACCATGAATTGCTCAAGATGTAGCTGTAGGAGAAGTCTGCTGAGCCACAGAGAACTGGGGCTGTATCAAATGGCAGTGATGATAGGGAACAACTGTGCAACCTTTTTGAAATTCCAGCACTGAAAAGGTGTCCTCATCCCCACAGTCATACAACACAATCTGCAGCAGAGCCAACCCCAGACAATGCACATTTTGGGCCTCCTGTGATCCTTGCAGTTTATACATGGTGTCTTATGGCCTGGAGCAAACTCAGTTTCATAGAAAACAAACCTTGGAAGAAATTCTGAGACCCTGGTGCAGATCTGTAGTGCCACTTGCAAGGTCTCATCCCATCATGTGCAGTAATCTCCCATATTGCCATGAAACAAGCACTCTGCATCCACCCTGGTTTCTGATGGAGGTGTACCTAACCACAGAGAGAGGAATTTGCAGGAAGCCTGTGGGAAAAAAAGGGCTGTAGCCAAAGGCAATGGGAATGCACGTGGAATGTGGGAACATGAGATAAGAGTGAACTAGATCCTGGCACAACACTGGGATTTAGTCCAATGCATATTCACTACACATGGAAGAAAGACAACAGAGCCTCTCCAATGCCAGGAGATCAGGCAACTAGTCTGCAAAAATGACTGCCACAAAAGAAAACACCTGAATTATAAACTAAATCCATTTAGAAGAGAAAAAATAACATTATTGCAAATTCAATCTTTCCCAGCCTAGAAATGTCACTAATAAAGCTGCCTGTGTGAGGTGTGATTCAAACACTTCCCTTATCAGACTCACTCTTTATCTGCTTAAGAGTTGAATCATTATCATTACAAAAAAGTTTGTGTTAGAAGAGGCCCTGAAGATCAGGTTCTAGCAGCCTTCTGTTACAAAGTTTCTTAATGTCATGAATTATGAATTAAATTATTAATCTCATTGTTCCAAGCCCCACAGAACAAAGTAACCAGGACATTACATCTTACCTGGGATCTGTGGCCAAGGCCAGTACTGTGTGACCCAGGAGTCCACCTCTGAAGAGGCTGGGTGCACTGGCTAGAGCAGCTGGATGAGGCTCCATGATGGCAAACCAACATGACAGGGGCCAAGGCAGTAGGAGCTGATTTCCCCTTGCAGACAGACATGGAAGTAAAATGAATGAACCAAACAATCTACTCTGAAATAAGAGTAAATCAGCCAGGCAGGAGTGGAATGGCTGTAGTGGAGATGTGCTACTTGACTTCAGACCAAATATGAAAAGGTCAGCGGATGCTACAGCTGCCTTGGAGCATCATAGGAGCACCAACCTCTAGGCATTTCTCTCTGCCAGAGAGAGAAATGGGACCACACTTTGCACCTCCAACATCTTGACTTCTGACTAACCCTTAGAGGAAGGGTTAAAGGAAGCCAGTGAGTAACTAACTCATTTACAAAGTTCTTTTCATCATCCTCAACACAATATCCTTGTACACAGACCTTACCTGGTTCAAAGCACTTCTAGTTTCTACAGCTTTGAGACTTGTGTTCACTCATGGGAGTATAAATTAAGGCTTGAATTTGTCACTTTGGGAAAAAAAAATAATGAGTGAAGTAACTTCAGGCAATTTTCTTACATTTAAATAGCCAAAATAAATTTCAATGATTAATAATCATTAAAATATGCAGTGGTTATATGGACTGTAATCCACCAACTCATGTCACAGGATCTGCTTTCTTTTTACATGTAACATCAGCCACATATTAGCTTCTGGGATCTCTCAGATCCTCTTTTTACCCTCTTGTGTTTTTGACATGAGCTGTCATAGAAGCTTCCTGGGGCCTTTGCTTTCACAAAGTAATTTTTAGCTGTTTCTATATTTCAGATGAAAATGTCATTTGCATTTCACTTCTAGGAACAAAACAAGTATCAGAGCACAATACGAGATAAGGAGACTGGGAAGCCAGAAGTGACAGAAATTTATTAATAAGTTATCTGTGTCATGACACAGCAGAAAATATCCCAAAGATCATGGAAATCTTCATAAATTGTTCTATATGCATAATGGAGCTCTGGGGGACAATTCTCATAAATTACTTTGGCAGCTGAGATACAGGCAGTGAGGACCAGTCCTCCAGCCTCCAGGGTTTTCTCTGTTCTGTGCCATTTGCAGGTCTCTGTTCCACTGTTTGAAGGTTTTGAAGTTGTTTCAAATTTGCATCCAGAAAATCATTACAAGAGAATTGTATCAAGATGTGTTTTAATAGACTTTATTTTTCCAGGCAGTCCTTCTATCCACCTCCCAAGTCTCAGAATTGTACTGAATACACAAATAACAAACAGGGTTGTGAAATCACCTCCACTGTGATGCAGCCCAGGCCAAGGCTCAAAAGACTGTGTTGTTCAGCTTGACCTACATCAGAAAGAAACATAAAACCTGATTCCTGGTGCCCTCATTGTGCTGTGGCAGTGAGCCAGTCTGAGCACAATGCTGTCACTGCATCTTACAGTCTCTCTGCAGACTGGTACTGTTTTTGATCTGCTTCCTGTAGGTCTTGAGAGTGCTGAATAAAAGCCAGTTTTGCAAAAAAAAATTTTTTTCATGTGAAAATCTCAGTATTTTAATTGTGGTAAAGATAAATACAACAGCATGAAAAAAAAATCTGTGTTCACTTAAATTATACCTGTAATACATAGCCAAAAATGTTGCACAACATCTCACAGGCTGCAATGACATTGCCACTGGAAGAAAATTGCCCCTAATAAGACCATGTTGCAGACACTTCTGAAGTTTGAACAATTTTGTCTCTGAGTTCTTCTGTTTCAGTTCTGAATTTTACTTTTTCAGATAGTGAGTCAAGAAGTATCAGATGGCACATGCAGGGCAGGTGCTTAGCTAAAACAGAAATTGTAAGACTTAGAGCAAATGGTTTCTGACTAAGAGAAAGGTTTAAATCTCAGCATAAACTTTCCCCAGGTGTTTATAAAATACTTATATCACCACTTGGAAAGCAACCTTATTACATGTGCTTAGCATGATGGTGCTTGTACTTACAGCTGTGGTGCAATATAGATCATGATGAAATATAATAATAATAGATCCAATGTGGAGTTAGCCTCCACACAAACACCTAACTCTTTTGTATTTGGAATAGCACTTGTACCTAGCAAACAGCAGCTGAGACTGTCCAGTGTCTGGGGGTTTGAAAGGTGCAAAGCCATTCAGATCCAGCAAGAAAACCACCGTGTTTGGGCCAACCAAAGAGCATTCTGTTTTGGGAATTGAAACAAGATCTTGGTCTACATGGGGAGTCCATACAAAGTGGTTTTCATACAGCCTTGCTTTACTGTCCCTAAATGCTAGGACATGCCCCTGTTTTTCTCGCAGGAAGGTGCAGATGCTCAGTGATCCTGGCCCTGGCTTACATAGCACAGGGAGAGCCTCAGACGTACCAGTCCTGGTCAGCCCACAGAGAGAGCAAAGCAGTACCAAGGGAGACTTGGGTTGCCTGGGGACTGGAGGAGCAGAAAGAGGCTGAAACTTTACGGTATAGGATGCAAAGCTATATGTCTTGGGGATTAAGAGAATTTGGCAGAAACATGATATTGCGATTTGAGAACAACAGAAGAGGAGAATGACTGACATATATTACAGCTGCTACAGTGAGCCAGCCAGGCACACACGTGTCATAGAGAAGGATAAGCATTTCTGTGGATACAAAATAAAACTGATCTTCCAGGTTTTAATCAGTACAGGTAAAGGATTTTTGTTTGGAGGTACAGGATTTTATATGCTAGAGGAGCTATGAAGGAAACAGGCAACAGGAATGCCTGCCTTACAAGACAATATTAGAAGCATCTGTCTTAGCCTGGAGCAAACACACATGGAGAAAAAGCTATGATTACTCTCTATAAACACAAAGAAGTAGAAAAGCTCATTCAATAGCATGTGGGCACCAATGAAGTTTAGGTTGTAAGTTTAAAATAGTGTTCCTAATGGAGAGAGCAGTATATTCTAGTAGGAAGGGAAAACTTGTTTCTAGGACAATGCCTGTTAAAGACCTCTGAACCTTCTGTTCTACCGCAATGGCAAAGGACTTGAATTTAAAGTTGGGTTACTTTAGAGACCTAGGCATTGGATAGTCCTGGCTGTGCACAGTCTTATCAAAGGAAGCAGCTGGAGAATTCACTGACACCTAAAATTAACTGGGATGCTAAAATTGGGATTTGCACCTCCTAAACTATTTCAGAGGTGCCAATTTTGGTGTGGGACCCCCACACAGAAGATTCTGGCACCTCTACACACACAGTAACAATTCTGCTTTCCTTCAGGTGACAAGGGTAGGGGTGCTTCTCTCTCATGTGTTTTAGCTCAGCAATGAAGACATTTGTCTGGGGAACACAATATCAGCACCTGTTGGGAACTCACCCTGTTCTATGTTCAGTGGGGAATAAGTAAAGTCAGAGGAGGTCAGAAGTCTCTGGACAGATGGAACCATCCCTGCTCTTCCTGCTCCTGCCTCTGTCCTGTCATATTACCAGGCATTGGATAAAATATGAGGACAGCCCTGAAAGTAGAGAGGAGAGTCCAGGCCGCTTCCTTGACAGCTAGATGCCCTCTGCCCTGAACTGAAAGGTCATGTTTGTGTTCTTCCTCTCCTGCAAGGTATCCTGCAGTTTTCCCACGAACAATGAAGTTTGCATAGTCCAGAGCAGTCTAGAGCAGGTCCCTAAAAAGTTGCTGTTTGAGGGGAACCATGGTTTTGACTGACAGACGCTGTTGTAATCACCAAGGTATGGGAGGAGAACCAGCCCTACACCCTGTGTCTGCCCAACTCCCACTTAGCCACACAAAATGTGAAAAACATCCCTCTTCCTTTCCTCCCAAAATATTACAGGTTTTTTGACAAATACTTCTGATATGTGAATACAGTAGTGCATATGAAACGATAAGCCAAATAAATCATAAACTGGGAAGACAAGACCACAAAGAAACATTTGTAATACTTCATAATACTCTTATTTTTAAAACTGACAAACAGAGCTGGCAACACGGCTCCCAACACATGAAAGGAAGGACATGTTGTAACATTTAACTTCAAACAACGTAACACAAACGGACTGTTGATCTTCCTAATTGTTTAAGCCAGTGTTTTCAAACTTTTAGAGTAATGGGACCACCACTAATGCTAAGACCCTCTTATGGACCACCATGTACCCTGTATCATCAAACTTTTAATTGAAAACATGACTGACAGCTGTTCCGCTTGGTTCTGCAGCCCATCTGTGGACCACTTACCATAAGATTGTGGACCACCACTGGTCTGCAAACCACAATTTTGTAATTATCAGTCCAACTGACTCAAGACGAGGCATGCGCCAGAAAAAGCAAGAGGGAGGTACTAATGTCATTACAAAGATATTATGCATAACTAACCATATGGATACAGAGCTCTTTATACCACCCGCAGCTTTCCATGTGGGAACACTATTCCAGTTCCTGATTGTCTTCTTGCTAATGTCTACCATACAGTGTATTTTTTTCAGCATATCCTGGGATTTGTTTATTTGTATGAGCTTTGTGCCACAGCCAGTAGCTACAATTAAGGCATAATTATAAGTGGTAGGGAAGGGAGGAGAACTTGGCTACCAGTAAATTTCACAATCAATGGTTTTCCTGCTACTCATGAAAAGGTTTAATTGCTCCCTTTCTTGTTTGCTTCATTATTTAACTAGTTATGGGCCAGGCTGGTTTTTTAAAGTCTCTGAGTCTTGTGAGTCTGTATTTAAAGTCCTGGTTCTCCTCCTCACTTACAGGAGGTGGAGCAGTGCAAACCAGAGATCTCTAGCCACAAATGACTACTTCGAGTCTTGCCCAAATACAGTTTTCTTATATGTTTTGGGCATCCTTGAATTCTTGGTTTATGTTTTCAGGTTCATCCAAACTCTAATTACACACTGAATAGCAGATACTTGTTTAACCTGCTGTAATACATGTACATACACGTACTCACATACACAGAGGGTTTATCTACAGGACACAGTGAGGTGCTGTGCAGAAATGCCTTAACTATCTATAGATGACCTTGCTGAGGACTACACAGCACTGCACAGAGCCATGCTCAGAAGCCCAGTGCACCTTAAAAGCCAACATTTTTGTTCAGGGCGTAGGTGGATACCACAAGGTAGAGAAGCCCAAGTTGTCTCTAAACAAGTTTACTCAGTTAGTACAAATAGTGTAGCCATGACCCCATGAAGCAGTGTAGGCATATTGTAGGGGACATACTCTTTAGTACTAACACACTTAAGGTTTCCATGGTGCCTTTGCAAAGGAAAACTCTCATTCTGTCCTTACTCTGTAGTGGACGGGTAAATAAATGCCAGGAAAGTCCCCAAGGCAGCAACAGGCTTAGCTCATGCAAAGACCAAAGAGGCAAGAAAGCAGGATTCTAGCTGCCAGAAGGAGTAAGTGGGCCCCTCTGGGGTTTCTTGACAATCCCTAAGGTGAACCATTGCAAATACATTTAAAAGCTCAGAAGAAATTGTATGTGAAGTTAGTCTTTGTCACTTTCCAATTTGGACTAGGTAAGGCCCTTTGGACAGCATTTGTAGCTGCTTGGGAAGCAAACGGCACATTATTATTTGGATACAGAAAGGTTGGGTCAGTTGCTCTAAATTGCACAGAAAATCAGTGGCAGGGACAAAAACCAAGGCAAAGAGTGATGATTACATGTTCTGTTCTCTTAACCCTATACCTCCATCCCAGTGCTGCAAAAGGCAGCTCACTTAGGCAAATGCAGAGAGGGAGGGAGCAAGGAAGAGTAAGATTAAAAACTCTGGAAAAGAGATGGCAGAGAGGAAGATGTTGCCTACCATCTGTAAAAAACTGACACATGGAAACAGCAGCAGTACTCCCAGGCCAAGCCTGTGGAGACAAATTTATCTCTTGTGCAACATTAATGAAGGGAAAAGACTAAATTATTTCAAGAATGGATTTGAGCCAATAAACCAATGCAAATTTGCTGTGTTGTGGCAGAAATTTTTCTTATTCTTATCTTTGACCTTTTATTGGGGGAAAAAATAGAGCTGAGCATAGCTGTACTCCAGTAAGAAAAATAAATCAGTAGCATGTGGTTTCATAAAATAGAAGAGCCATGGATGTGTTTTATTCAAGGAAGATCATGTAGATATACTTGATTTACACAAACGCTAAGCTGATGCTAATGCTTGCCCATGGCTCTCCATACAACGTGCTGCTCCAACACTGCTCAGTTTCCATGTCTGAGAAACAAATGTGACATCTGATTAAACAATCCTAAGTCCTTCCAGGGGAAAGGAAAAAAAAAATTCTCTTCTTTTGCTTCCAGTTCTTCAAAGCATGTGTGAAGCAGTAATACTCAGAGGCACTCCCAGCCCGATCCCCTGCTCGGGCCAGCCTGCAGGAAGCTGCTGGGGCGGACACTGAGCTTCCTTACACACGTGGCACAGCACAGGAGTGTGCTCCTCACCACACACCAGCTCCCACAGCTGGGCTGGCACACCTCCACCAGGGTGCTGAAGGCAAGGCAGCTCAGCTTCCAGGGAGCCAATGGCTCCATGCCCTTCTGCAGCCTTGCAGCTCTCTGAGAGGAGAGAGCCAGCTCTTATGTTCTTGACAGTGTACTTGTGTGTGAACAAGCATTTATACATTTTTCAGAAATCTTTTTCACAGATTGGTTTTGGAATCTGGGAGCTTATGGGTCTGAAATAACACAAAGTCTGTTTTACTCATGATACCTCAGGTCCTGCTTGGAGGAAGTGCAGAAAGAAGACCAGGCCTAATCTCATTTTATTTCATCTTGGAAGCTCCTTGAGAAATTCAGAAAGCCTGTGAAAACCCAAAAATAGAGAGAGAGAAAAGCCTGGAAACAAAAAAATGCAGCTTTATTTGGGTTCCCCCTAATCATATTTGTCAACTGCACAGCACTGCTTACTGATGATATTTCCTCGGGTATCTTATGACTCACTGAGCTACATAAACTGTTTGCCAGTCTCTAGGACTCTAAGTAGCTCATATTTAGTTCACCTCTATCCCCTTGCATTCTTCTCCTTATTTACTCTTCCCAGCTTCCTTCCATCTCTGACTATGCCCATTGTGACCTCTCAGATAAACAGACTTACAAACTAGTTTTTGTGCTGTTTCAGGGCAGGTTTTGGGTGCATGTTTCTTTCTTCTAGCTTGTCCCAGCAGCTGACTTGGTGTATGGTGGGACCTCCCCACACTTTGTCCCCCACAAACAGTTCCTCTGAGGCCTGCCACAAATTTTCACAGTAGAAGCAATGGATCAAACTCCCAAGCTCCGTTTAGTTTTCACTCCACCAGAGACCTTAAAAAGAATGCTTATTTTAAAGTCTCACTTACTGTCCACATCAGTGTAGGCAGGATCTTCAGATACATCTCCTGTCCCTAACACTAGGTTAACTGATGTATTGCCATGCTTACACTGAGGTCCTCCTGTGTTTTAAATTGCATAAATATCCTTGAGCCCATGTGTCTGAGAGGTGCTGCAGCTGAAGGACCACCTTAGGGAGCCAACACCTCTTGGACTGAGCCCACCAAACAAAGCTGTGGGCAGCAGCCCCAGGGCACTGACCCCAGGCCACCCTGGTCTCCTTGTGCTTGTCCTCCCCTCAAGTGTGGGGCAGTCGAAGGCAGCAGGGAGGACCTTGACCCAGAACTCCATGTCTTTCCCAGAAATAGCATGGTGGCCTCTCCATGCCAGGCAGAAAAGTTCAGCAGGCCTGATTCTGCCAAGGTGGCTTGGTCAGGAGTCAGGGACTCAAGGGCCACAATTCAACCCCTGCAGCTGCTGTGGTTAAACCATCTTCTTAATTACACAGGAAAATGTGCTTGAAATCATGGCTTTCATCGGTTCAGTTCACCCTGCCTGAAACCAGAGTAAATGGGCAAAAGAAAATCATAGTTCAGAGCCAATTTTGCCTATTTGCACCAGCCCTGTCAGGATGTGGGGACATTTGGAGACTGGGAACAAAGGGTTTTTCCTGAAACAGAGAGAGTCATAACCAAGACATTTCTTAAACCACAAAGATTTTTTTCATTTTGTTGTGGTTCATTTTATTTGTTTAGTTGCTTTTTACCCCACTCTCTAAGAAGATACTGACACTAAGTTTAGCAAGCATTGAAGATTTCTCTATCATATGCATAAATGATTTTTGTTAAATTTGTCATAGGTAGATACATCCAGAAATTTGGGACCAAGAACAAACGCCAAGACAGATCACCTTGCAACACTAACAATTGCCCTTGCTGTGCAATGATAATTAAACCATACAAAATAAGCTTTGCACATGTAGGATACATTATTTCAGCAGCTGTGCTTTTGAAGATATTGTAGACTTACTGCAAGAATACTGAAAATTACTTTCATCATGCTGTTTGGAAAAAACAGAGAAACTTCAGGGATTATTAATAATGTGTAAGTAAATCAAAGTGAGTATTCTGGGGAAGGAGTAAACAGCAGCAGTGCTTGAGATCTGAAATTGTGACCCAGGTAACAATACTGATCAATGCCTTCCCGGAGGAGGGAAAATTAGAGTGTGTAGAACTAGAGACACCATACAGTTTAAAATTAAGAGAGCCTTAAGCTAAACAGAAGGAAACAACCTCATGAGGTTGTAAAGGGGCTTTTTGCTCAGCCTGTGCCATGCCTCCTTTCATTGTGCAAAGCTGTTATGAACTTTCATTAGTAACTCTTTTGGAATAAAATTTTTCTCCCATGAAACATGCAGAATTTTATGGACCAAATTAAGATTATTAAATTAAAATCCTGGATGCTTGGCAGTGAAATGTGGCTGAGGAAAGAAGTCTGAAAGCACACAAGAAACAATCAAGTCCCTTGGCAAAAAGAATAAGCAAATACATACTTTGTAGCTGGATAAATATGATATTGTACTAGCTTTCAGGAATATCAGGGGCATAAGCTCACAACAGACACAGCAGAGCAAATTTAAATTCTCTTCTAACTCAGAGGCCACATGGAGGTCTAGACTGGGGTCTCATCTTTTCTTTAAAAACACATCAATTTATTTTACAGAAGCATTCACTACATCTGGAACCCAGGACATGTAGCCACAACTACTAAGCTATGGAATGCTTATTGCTTCCTCTCACTGCAGGAATCTGACAGGATTCCTGCAGAAGGCATCAGCACCATCAGGAGTACAGGAGATGTTCCAGACTGGTCTGTTCATACCATGAGAGTTGTTGTATGTGCCTGGAGAGAGGCACAGAGGAGTAACAGACCTCCTCAAATTGAAGAGTGAACTGAACTTGGGTATTAATGCCTACAGTTGTCTCCAGCACCAATTCACAAGGACAGGCTCCCATACTGACCCCTTTCCTGCTTCCCGTTGGCTCTGTCCTTCCATACCACACTTCCTGTGGTTCTTCTTTGTGATAGATGATCAAGAGGGGGTAGGAAGAAAATCAAAATCAAACCAGGTTAATGCATTAAAGCATAATGATAGTAATCACTTTGGTGAGCCTCACGGCAGGCCCTGCTCTCCTGCACCAAAAGGCTGTGCAAAGCTGCAGCTCTCTTATGAAAAGGAACAAGTCACAGTTTCTTTTACTTGTCCACAATCAGGCAAGGAGAAACATTGACTTTAAGAAGCTTGTATCCCCAGTTGTCTGCTCTGTTTATGCTGGATGTTAAGTTCTGCACCTTTCAGACTGGTTCCAAGAGCAAAGGGGGAAGAAGAAGCACAGTTTGTTTCAGAAACTGCACTCGCTCCCCGCATCCTCCTCCTGGACTGTGCTGTCTGTAGCATGGACAGACAGCAGGAGAGAGCTCACCTTTGATTTTTAGTTAGGTTTTTTTCAGCTAGCTGAGGCAGAGAAGTTTTCCAGACTGTAGCTTTTCTTTTTCTTGGAGCTGGTTGGCCCTGCTGTGGACTGAAACCCCAGAAAACCACTGGGAGCTCACACCTGTGGCCCACCGGGGCCCGGGCCGTGGCATTTCCAGCACGGGATGGACTGATAAGAGACTGAGCGAGCCAAGCTACACCCCATGAATGGGACTATTTGAGTTTGCCATCTCTTCAGAACAGCAAGACGTTTTATTGTTTAATATTATTTTCTTTTTTTATGCTTGTGAATACTTTGATTGTTAAATAAGCAGTTTGTTTCCACTTTTCTCCAAGGAAATCTTTTTCTGAACCAATAGCGGGAGGACCCAATTGAATCTTCTTTCTAGAGGGTGCCCTATGGAAGTTTCCTCCCAAATCTGCCCTAAACCAGGACAAATGTTAATTTGGCTTTTAACACAGATCTTCCAGTCTTCTCTCAGTAATCTTTACTAGTAACGGGGAAAAAGCAGGGCCCTTGATTATGGTACAGAGCATCAAAAACACCTTTAGCTTGAGAAGCAAGAAGGGGAAGCCCCACAGACAAGAAGGAAAATACAACATGGAGAACTAGAGAGCACACAGTTCCTACAGGAACAGACATGTAACAAAATCTGCAGAAACTCTTACATAAGAAATACAGACCCAATTGAAGGCAGTACCAGCACTGGGGTTGTCTTGACAGTTACAAAGGAAGGAATTGGAGAAGCTGGTTTGCTTTAATTGCATGCAGACAGAATGAAATCCACACCAGCAATTCTATGTACTTAGTGCTTTCAAGAAGTCAAATTACACAAAGCTGAAAACAATTATGAGCCAAATTATTGCAGAGAAAGAATTTAAACAGGAAAAATGTGAGTGATAATTGGGAACTATTTAAACACAATTTACTAAGTGCCCCAAAAGGAACATTCTCACATTGCACAAAAGAGGTCAAGTAGAGTTAAAAACAAAAGCAAAGCAAAACAAAACAAGAGCACAAGCTGGCTTAGATAGGAAATTAAATCAGCTTTGTAAAAAACTCCACACTGCACAAAAAATCCCCCTTCACAATTCACCCAGCAACAGAATATTAAACAAACAAACCCCACATATATCATCATTAATAAGGAAGGAACTGCTGATAACAATTGTGTATCAGACACCAGCAAAGGCAGATGAAAGGAAACAATGGAATACAAAGGGTGGGGGGGGAGGTTGCCCATTGAAATCATAGCAGAGAGGATCTTTTTTTTCCCTAAGCATATCATAAGAAAAAGGCCTCCTAAGAGTTGTAATTACTCACTGTTAGATGGTTAAAAATGGAAGAATCATAAAACCATAGTTCTAGGAATTTTTGGTTTTGATAAAGGTCACCATATTTTCACTGTGTTCTTAAATCTCCATAAGAAGATTTTGATTTAGAACTGAAGAATACAGGGAAAGTAATACAACAATAGAAATTCAGTTTATTGTATGTCAAAAGTGTTTAGAAATGCTGACCCAAAGGAACACTGCAGTGCCTCTGGGGCAGGCAGCAGGCCTCAGGGGACAGTGCAGGTCAGGGAAGGCATTAAATTGGACCTTTCCTGGCTGCATGCACAGACTTGTCCAAACACAGACCCCACGTCGGGCATAGAGTGCTCCCAAGGTCTCAGAGCATGCATGTGAGGAGGAAAAGGCCACATTGTCAGCTGTGCAAAGGTGATGGAGATGCTCTGTAGGAGATCCCCTCCCATGTCACAGATTTGCCAACCTCTACGCACCATACCCACAGACTTTGTTACAAAGCACCTCTGTGCACCTTGGGAGCCCAAAAATTACCACAAGTACGACCTAACCAAGGCCATATGTGTTGAAAAATTAACCCAGGCCTCTGCATGCCAGTGCCAGGGTAGCAGTGGATCAGGCAGAGACGGACAGCATACATGGGGCCAGCACAAAGTGGCTTTTACCCTTCACGTCTGTCTCCCCAGCTTGGCAGGACCTGGGACCTTACACAGACACCCTTGGGTTTTGTAGGCTTTCTGCCAGTCCATTTAGCTTCTAATGCAGCCTGAGACCTCACTCTTGAAAGAGTATTGCCAACAATGCTGGTGCCCTATGAGAGGCATCTTTAAAATGACTACGAAGTCCAGACTCCTATGGAAACTTGATCAATGGCACTTATGATGAGTTCCAAGAAAAACCCATGAGAGCAGTGGTTTTCAATTGCTGTGACAGATGCTATGTGCTTGGCTCACAGCTGGTTGAATGTGAATATGTTGCATCCATTTGAAAGGATTTGGCTGAACAATTGAGAGAAATGCTACCAGTTAGGCTTGTCCTGTTGTGCTGTGGATCAGGCAGAATCATTTGTGGGGATGGCAGATGGCAAGTGACATTTTCTCTGAAAATCCTGGGAGAAAACTGTGGGCAGGAGTATGTGGTGAGCAAAGGGAACATCCTCCTTTGGCAAAGCAGGAGCCCTTCAACAGAGCAGAAGATGGAACATGCAGCCAGGTGCTTCTCCCAGATGTCTCGAAACTTTCTTGTTATGATTTATCTTCCAGTAAAGCCTGGGCATTGAGTTCAAAAGCTCCTCTGGCATCTGGGTGCACTTATTTTCCAAAAAAAGCACAGATCTTCCAAAAGCACTGTATATCACCCTGTCTTCTGACAGCCAACCTACCTCAAGTCAATGTCCCATATGAAGATAGGAATTAAAATGCCGAAATCAATTTTGCCCTTTTCCCCCCTCCATCCTTACTTTGCAGAAACATTTTTTTTCAACCTCTGGGACCTCAGACCAAGGCACTTTATCTAACCAAAATAAAAGTCAATTTTTATATTGTTCAATAATTTGTAATACCAAAGATCCCATCAAGAGACAAAGATTGCTTCCTTTGTTTCTTACTGAAAGCTCACTACCTGGTAGAGCATGAACTGCTAAGTTCACTGAATATTAATCACTACTACTTTGTAGGCACCCCTAGAGATCCATCTTTGTTTTCTCATTTCCTTTTATATGCTATTTTGGATAATCAGTGAATATAAGAATTTATTGCAGGTGAGTATACTTAAAGAACAAAACAAGAAAGCCCGTAAACTCATGCATTTTGAAATAAACTTAAGTTAATGGAGCAAAGAATTACTATTCCAGCAAGCAGAAGTTATACAGAAATGCAATGAGCAAGTACCTTTATACATATAATTCATAGATGACAGATATAATACTTACATACAGAGATCAAGGTTATTTTCAGCTATGCATTACCATTTCTGGAAAATCAATCTACATTATTTTTAGCACAGGTTAGGAACCTGAGTAATGATTAAGTGATTTGCCAAGGACATGGTTAGACAGACTTGGAAAAGGGGAAACAGTGATTTCTTTCCTAAGGGAACACATAGTTTATAGTCACAGCTGGTTTTGCTATGTAGAAGAGTTCAATCTTATAATCCATGGTGTAAGAGATCAAACAGATTTTAATACAAAGCCTCCTATTACCAGAGTAACAGGAATTATCTTAGACTTCAGTCAGGTCTGGGACCCACTCTGAGGCTGCAGTAGGACACAGCAGGAAACCCAAAGGATATGCAAGGATTCAGAGTTTGTAAAAACTTTTTCCTACACCCCAGTGTACTTCTTCCCCAAAGGAAAACCCAGTGTTGAAAAATACTTTGCAGCTTTAAACACATGATCAAGTGCCCTCAAAAATCAAAAGGACTTAAGTATAGAGATGTGAGCTAAACATGTATTTAAGTATCCTGTTGGATTACGCACACACACAAGCTTGATATGACTGATTGAACCCACATTCCAAGTACTGAAAGATGTTTAAAGCTAAGGCTGTTGGTACAACATATCCATTGTGCAATACCCCAGTATTTTGCCAAGGAGTAGTTCTGTGAAGGGTTATGTGTCTTTAAAAAAGATTTAGGGAAGAGTAGAGATGATGAGAAGGGTTTTCTCCTTTTCTAGCATTCGGCTTCATCTAGAAAAACACTTTTAAATTTCACTGTAATTGGAGCTACTTAAGATCATGTTTCCTCCTCTATTTTCAGTTGAGAAATTTGTCCGGGCAGCTTCCATACTACAGATTTGTCTGTGCTGCCCCTCAGTTCTGGCTTTCAGAGGCCCTGGGGCAGCTGAGGTCCCAGCAGAGGCAGATGTGGCAGATGTGCTGGCAGATGTGCCGTGCGATGCACGGGGTGCTGCTGATGGCTTCGGCATGTTCAGAGTCACTGGGTGTGCCACAGCCAGTCTGTCTCTCACTGCACCCATCTTCTCAAATGCCAGGCTAATTCCAGGAGACTTTCCTGGAAATTAGAAGTATCACATGAATAACATTATTGGTTCTTCCTCTTGATTCAATCAGCCTTTGAGACTCCAGAGTTTTGAATAACTGGCCAGGCCAGAAAGAACAAACTGTTATATAATATGATTCAATTAGTTTTGCTGTCGCAGTCAGAGATCATATATCCTTGCAAAAAAATTATACTGTGTGACATTAAATACTCATCTTTCTTAGAAAGATCTGGAGCACTGAAATTCCTTTTGGTTTAAAGGAACTTCTTGGGAATGTTTTACACTTATAAATGTACTACTTTGTGTGGCTTGGTAACCAGGACAATGCCAAGTTTAAACCACAAGTAGGACCCAGTGTAAAACTAATCTTCTCCCCTCAATAAATTTGTTCATAAATGGCTTGACAATGTCAAATCCTTCCTAGATAGAAAGGACAAAAAATAATCACAGTGGATAGTAATGATCTAGAGATGATTCAGCATAAAAGCAGGATGAAAGGCAGGAAGAGATTAAGCACCTTTCAGAGGGAAATACTGCATTTTACATTGCAAATAGAGGGCATCAAAGAAAACACAGACGAATCAGATAATAGCAGGAGCTTTTTCATTCAAATGTTAAAAACATTTTGAAGACGATATCCTGCATACAAACACTTGCAGTGAAGTGCTGCAAAAATGGCTTCTGTTCTTTCAACCTTAAAATATACCCACTGAAAATGCAAAAAAAGTGAACAGAAAAAAATGAATTGTCTAAAATGGGCTTGTGAGGATTCAGTGAGAGGGTCCTCAGTTGGAAGCAAGGTATGAAGCAGCAAAGAAAATGTTTGATGCGGAAAGAAAAGTTCCAAGAAGGAGACCTTTGGGAAAGGGGAACAAACTGCCAGTGAAGTGGTTAAACCAGCTCTTGGCTCACTTAAAGTGAAGTGAGAATAGGGGACATTTGCAAAGGCAAGAATAAATTCATCTAACAAGGATTTTCCCTTAATAGTGTCTGGTGTGATGGAAGATGCAGAAACTGCATTTCTATCAGGCCCACATCTCCTCATGTTTTGTGAAAGGATGTTTCCTTTCACAAAAATGCCATAAATAGGACTTACAAAAGCATAGAGATATCAAAATATACACCCACCATTTGCATATTCTGCTTTCTCCTGACTAGGAGGTCTATTAATGTATCTGTGCAGGTCCCTCCAAAAGAGAACACTGGGCAGAACATCACTTCTATTTATTGCACCTGTTGGGCCCAGATTTTTACCCACTGATTATATGAGTTGAAATAAATCCATGGAGACAAAGGCTATTGAAGGTAGAAGATCACATAAATTATGCAATCACATCATTGGATCAGAAATATGTGTCACCACTGAGAAGAGTGTATTTTTCACACACAGAGCATTCCCAGCAGTTGCATTAAGCAAATATCTGGACCTAGGAAGCTGCTGAAATGCTTTGCTGAACAGAGCTGTGCAGTGTCAGGATGTTATTTTCAGGAATCTTACTGGAGTCCAGAGAAACAGTCAGCACCATTAAAAATCAAGTCATGTGGCTAATTGAGAAATTAGGTATTCAGGCCACTGCCTTAAAATGATTATTTCAACACATGCAAAGTCCTCATGCTTTAGACTGAAGCTCTCTTAAGCAAGAGAAAGTTAGAAACAGAGAATCAGAGAATGGTTTGAGTTGGAAGGGAACTTTTGAGATCATCCCCCTGCAATGAGCAGGAACAGAGCTACTTAGAAGAAAGCGCAGCAAAACAGAAAATTTCTTAGCTCTGGCCCACTGCAACTGGTAACACATATCTGTAGAGAAATCCCCTACAGACACCCTCATTTCTACTTTTCATGAACATCAGTAGAGGTTCCCTTTGTTAACATCCAAGAGCCCTTCAGCTGAGCCCCCAGTCACCACTTTTGGGAGCAGCCCCAGGATGAAGTGCCAGGGGATGGGCTGAGCTGAGAAGACACACGTGCCTAAATGGTAAAGATGTGATTTTGGGTGGCAATGCATTGTTTAACAGACTCAGCTGCCTCATAGCACTACAGGGCAAGCCTGCACCAGTATGGGTAACTGAATTAATCTGAAGCATTAGTAAAGGGGATCTAAAACAATCAGGCTTCTTTGTGACTTGAACAGATAAGGGCTATGAAGGACCATCACCTCAACTAATTCCATCTGTCTCAAATGAAAATATCTTTAGTCCTCACTAGATTATCTCAGTCACTCTATCACTAATTGCCACTCCTTTTTGTTTTCTAACTAGGCATATTCTGTGTTACTTCCTAACCATTTCCAAGTAAAGCCACAGGAGTAGAACTCTATCTTTTTAACCCTTTAGTGAAATAAACTGTTCGTCCTCCTCGTGGAGTGGATTAGAGGGATGCAATTCTGTAGGTACTGAGGAAACAATAACCCTTGCCAGGAGAGGAGACAATATCTTCTTCAGCCAGTTCAGTGCAGCTGAGAGTCTGTGTCCAAAGCCCAGAAATATCACATGATATGCCTCTGCCACACCAAGAAATTTAACCTTGGGATGGAGGTGGTGGCTTGTTAAAACACCCTAGGAAGTCCCACAAGACTTTTTCCTTAGGCAAAAACTAACACTAAATTATGTGGGGATGGACTGAGTAGCTGATGAAGAATTATTATCTTTGTGCAAGCTTTATTTGTTAGTGTACATTTAAATATGTGAATGGAAATACAGTCCTCTCTATGGCATCCATATTATGAAGGTATGTGCTCACATAAATCTAAATTTGTAAGATAAATACAAATATTAATAGAGCCTCTTTTTCAGGAATCAGTTGCAACAGCTTCTTTTCTTATTCAGAAGAGATGTGCTTGCAGATTTAAGAAAAAAACCAAAATAACAAAAAAAAATCCAAACCAACTAAAAAAATATTTTGGAAAGGAGTGGGTGGATTATTTAAATACCAGTGAGGAAGGCGAGCTTGTTAGGGTAAGAATGATGTTGACACAAAAGGGATAAGAAGGATAAGAAGATATAATCTGACCATGAACACATTAAGGCTTGCCATTTTTTATAATTTCAGTTCTGGATTTAGCTTCCACTTAGACCAGAAAAGGCCAACAGCTTAACCCCAAATGCTTGTTGCAGTTCTTACTAGAGGTTTCCTAGACCTGCTGTGATCTCAAAAACTCACTACTGGAAATATTTGTACACTCTTTTGAGTGAAATTCGGAAATGCAACCTTTAAGACTATGGAGTTTGGGATACTTCTTTTTCTGTCAGGTAATGCTTATGGCAAAAACAAAGCTCAAAAACCCTATCCCTTGGGACAATTACACAGTGCATACTTGCTGCTGAAATTCTGGGTGAGATTTTCCATGAACCTCTGTATCTTCAACATGTTGTAACAGTAGTGCAACCTTGAAACTTCAAATCCTTTTCAACCCTTGTGGTATCTGCTGTGTTATCTTACAAATGACAAGCCTTGAAGTATTTACCCTCATGAATATCCAATTGCCTTTACAAATTCCTGGGCAGAGAGGGAAGATCCGAGGCTCTCAGCCCTTCTCTGTCAGTCAGTCTGGGTAGCAAATCCAGCATCTCCAATGGACCAGGCTGGGATCTGCAGTGCAGCCCACGAGCAGCCACGGGGAATGTGTGAGCACAGCTGGGGGTGCTCTCCCCTTTAGTTACACAGCAGGAAAGAAACACTCAGCATTTGTCCCACTGCAGGCAAAAGCAAAGAGGTTATTTCTCCTCCTGCCCTTCCTTATTTTTACCTCACCCTTTCCTACTCCCTCATAAACCTGCTCAAGATTGCTGATGCTTCTTCTTCTCATGCACAATGAAACACTGTTGAAAAAGAAGCAATTGCCCATGTGGAAACAGAATTTTCCTGAGGAGCTCTAGAAAGGCCACAAAATGAAGGAAATGTAAAACCTTTTCTACAACTTCAGCACAAGGTTAAAAATAAGCACATCAAACCCTCAGAATCACATGCTTCTCCAGCAAGGAAGACAGTAAACTTGAAATTTGTGTTGATGACATTATTTAATGCACAGCTGGAGGGTTCTGAGACAGACTGATGATGAGAGCCTGACTATATCAGAGCAGAAAGGGAGAAACCCACAAAGGACAGCAAAGAGGGAGAAGGAATATGGTGGGAAGAAAGATGAAGTAATGGGCAGATTGTAGGCAATACCCTGACCTTGAAAGAGATATGTGGACAGCATCAGATAATGGCCAGGGGGAGTGAGATGTAATGAGAATGATGCATGCAAAAGCTCGGGAAACTATCTAAATTTTTTTCTTCCTTAACTGATTGAAGTTTTCTCAATTAATACTCCAAGGATAAAATTCAAAATGGAATTGACTGCATCAGATTTTGGGTTACATCTGGGAGAATAGCTCATGATTTTGACCACAGGAGGGCTCCAAGGTTTCATGAATGCACATGGAAACCTTTTGAGAAAGGCTAGAATTAGATGTTGAGGCACAGAAGGTGAAAGCCATTGAACTCTTAGTTCAATATGGATGTCTACAAGCCCAGCTGAGAATGCTGCATACAATGGATTTTTTCATAAACAAAGAAGAGAAACAAAAATAATTATTTTTCTGCAAACTTCTTTTTTCTCTACTGCCCTAAAGGATCATAAAAATGTCAGTTGTTAGATCCTCAAACATCAGTGTTTATTCTGGTGTTACCAGTAAGGAGAAACTTAGATTTTTTTTTTTTCCTAAGAAAAAATGTTTGGGGATTCAATGTTGACCACATGGGAAAAGACTGATCACATCTACCCCAGCTTCAGCCCACATATGTTAGATACAGCCCAGGAGAAGATAACACATCATGTCTTTTTCTCTAGACTCTGCAGAGGTGTACAGTAAGTGCAATCCTACAATCCTGAGTCCAGCAAGGGGCCTGTGGCCATGGGGAAGCAGGGACAACTGTTCAGGTGGAGGAGGAAGAGGAGGATGTAGTTACTGTCCACCCAGAACACCACGTCCATGCGCCCAAAACACATCCCAAAAGCCAACTAGAAACATGGAAAAGACTGCAAGTACAAACGACAACATGCAACTGAAATGTGGATGAAATATTAAACCTTATAATTTTAATAAAGATTTGTAGATTTATGATAGATATGTTTATTTACAGTGTTGGATGCATGTGAGGACTTATTGCCTTTTAATGGACATGTGCACTTTTGAGAACTCTAGATCCTTCTTTATTACTTTTACTAATTTTTATATGCATAGAATTTTACAATAGGTTAATGCATATTTATTCTGTTGATTTTGCATACTCAGTTGTTGTCAGAAAGTATAGAAAGAACTCTTAGGCTACTCTGCCCTGTCTGTTTTAAGGTTTGAGGAGTTTTTCTTATTTTTTATCTTTTAGTGTGGAAATTTGCATTCTTTTTCTTTAGCTGGGGTAGTTTTGCTAGTGCTGCAGTTACTAGACTAAACAGCATATTTAGCAAGCTCAATGTGGCACATTTTACTTAAATCTAAATTGATTTCTACCCTGTTAAATTTTCACTCTGTCTCACAACTATAGGTTGGAAAATAGAGCCAGGTGAAACTATAGCCATCAGCAATGTCCTAGAGGTGAAAGTGGACCAATGAGCAGAGGTGATTGTCACAGTCAGTGCTGAGATAGAACCTGAACTCTGGCTCATCTGGATTGAGTCTGTACTTTCTAGTCCCAGAAATGAAATACTGACATTATGAATAGTTAATTTTCTCTGTTGTTAGCAATGGTCAAGGCCTGCGTGAAGTTCTGGTTGATTCATCAGAGCTTTGGCATTCTACCCTCAGTGACATTAAATGCCTTCAGACAAAGACACATACCTGGGTAAAGGCCACCAGATTAAATACTCTGAAGAGGGTTTTTATCTGCAAAACTGGCCCTGAGTTTTAACTGCTCTGGAAAAAAAAATGGGGATATATCTGGGTCTTCCACATCCTCTTCTCTTCAGAAGAAGTGCGTAAGAATTGACAGAGCTAAGAGCTAACACTAAAGCTGTTTGCAGATGATTAACAGATCAAAGCTGAAATAAAACAGGGAGGTCAGCAGAAAAAAAAAAATTGCTGTGTAAGGAGATAAGAGAAATTTCCTATTTTAGGAGACAGAAGAGGTTGAACAGGTTGAAGGCCCAGGAGTTGCTGCCAGAAGGGGACTGGGCTGGAGATTTATTTGGTGGGTGTGCAAAGTTCCTGTTCCCTCTTCATCCAGCCTCTTCTGATATATCAATCCTCCCTGTAGAAAAGAAGAAATAATTCCCTAATTGCTGCACACAGCCAAGAAAAAAAAAAAAAAGATGAAAATATCCCCTGAAAAGGATTTAATCCTTTTCTGTTGACAGTTTCTAATGTCAAATAATCCCACCTCTTTTCTAGTAAATTCCAGTTTTAGGGTCAATCAGTTACAGCTGTGCTAATCCACAGTTACTAAGTTCTTTGCCTGCTGATGTCTCCATGGTGAAACCCACAGATGAAACCTGGGTGACCTCCCTCTGCCTTTCCCTACTGTGTTTAGAAAACAACAGATAAGGCAAGGCAGTAAGGTAAGGCTCCCCAACAACTGTGCACATACCATGGATGCTGTAAGCAGGGCAGGGATTTTCCTTTGTGAGGGCAGGTCTGGATAAATTACCTCCCCAACTTTTGACTTGGAAAGGGAATGAAACTGGTGAGTTTTTTACCACAGCTGACTGTTAAAGCAATGCTGCTTTTTATGTCAACATACATTTTAGTAAATGTTAGTTTGTACTCTGTAGTGACAGCCTGTTTGCAGTAACCTTGGGAATACTGCTCTTATCTTGTATTTACATAACAAGTGCAAAGAAACGAGATTAGGTATTTTTCCACAATGTTTAAAAACCCCTTTTTTTCTCCTCTCTTGAACAAGGACTGAACTTTAAACATTTCAAACACATTTCCTTCATTTGGAAGATGTACAGTTAACATGGTATTACTCTTTTACTGGCACATCTATCCTGGTCAGGTTATACTTATATTTTCATGTCTCTTAGGTCAAGTGCAACAGTGGTCTGAGACTGCAGTAAGAGAAATTGAAACTAGTCAAAAACTGACCTTGACTAGGACCACATAAAGTCAAGACAAGTACTGTGGCATGTCTGCGATACAGAAGGACTCTGGTAAAGAACCAGGCCTCCAAAAGCATTTTGATGCATAGGATTGATAGAAAACCAATTGAGCATTGTTTATTGCCCCCAAAGGGAGTTTTTCTTCTCTTGCCCTGTATCCAAATTTTATTTCAGCCACATGATTCTGAAGCTTTTGCTTTACAAAACTTACCTTGTGCTCTCCTGTCAGTGCTAGCTCTACCAGAAATTATTTCAAAATGTCACATACTAAGCCCTGCACAAGAGCACTGTGACCAACTTTACAGACCATATTATATGCATGCCCTTAAACAGACTATCCAACCTCTCCATGCCACAGTTTCCTCCATGCCTGTAGTAACAGGAGCCTCCCAGATGTGTTGTGAAGTTCCATTTGTCTCTCTGTGCCAAACCAGCAGAATGAACCTGGCTGTAAGTGCCAAATTCATTGGAAGAGCACCGTACAGGAGCAGAGAGAAAGTGGCAGCTCTGCAACACCCACACCCTCCCCTGCTCCAGGAAAGCCCAGCTGTATCCCTCTCTCAAGGCAGAACAAGTGAATTTGCCCCTCTGTTGATAAGGGCTTGCAGGTTTTCTAAAAAAAAAAAAGTATAAAGGGGGAATTTTCTCAATTGCACTGCAAGCAGTACCTCCTCTGTCTCCAGCAGAAAAGAGCCAAGGTAATCTGCACAGAAGTGTCATACAAATTTAAAGGTGTTTGATGTGGATGTGAGACTGAAGGGAAGGATTTCTGGAATGTCAGTTCTTGCTGCTACAAATTTTTTTTCTTTCAGTGAGGTCCTGCACTCTGTCCTCACTGTCCAAGACGGACATTGTCCAAGTTCCTGTTCTCTCCTGCAAACAGCAACACCTTCAGAGGGAACCTTCCTTATCTTTCCTGAAAAGATATTTTGCTTCCTGGCTGTGTACAGGAATTAGAGAGCTATTTCACCTGTTGTACCTGACAGACTGATGTGTAGGAAGAAACCAAATGCAAGGGAAACAGGGACTTCATAATCCTGCCATGCATATGTATTTTCATTTGTAAAGTCTTAAAAATCTTCACACATTCAGCTGACCAACTGTTTGCATATAAAGCACTGAGAAGCAAGGGATCATAGCAGGACTGCTATGGAGCAGCCTCCAGGGAAACAGCAAGATTGGCTTAATTATACATGGTTATTACTCACACAAAATCCATGTGAATTCTGGAAAAACCTTCACAGGATGGCACAGACCTGACAATTTTCTTGTTCATCTGGAGATGAAATTGCATTATAACACAATGCAAACTGACCCGCTGTTAGCAAACCAGAACCAATGTTCAAAAAAGTGCAGAAACTGCTGAATATTGTACCAAACCCCATAAAGAGACTAAAGGCTGGACATGCAGAAGAGAGAAACAGCAAGTAGAAAGTCTCTAATCAAACTGTTAGCTGGCCAGGACAGAACATAATCATAAGTCATTAAGTACTCTGGTGCTATCAGAACAGGATGGGGACTTTTGCTATATTTCACCATCACAGCCATTCTGTTAGTGAGGTTACTTATCCTGCTTTCAGTGCTTATCTATTAAGGATATGTGACTGTGGAAAAGGGGTTAAAAAAAGTAACAGTTTCCTGTAGCAGGGTTATTCTAATTGCATAACTACATCTGAAGGATTTTTGCCAGAGCAAAAGTACTCTGCCAGGTGTGCAGGACACCACAGTTTTTGTCATTGTGGCAGTGCTCAACTGAACTGCCTTTAACCCATTGAACATGCCTCAAATTTACATCACCAAATGCAAACAATAATTACCCAAATCCTCAAAAATAGTGTTTGCTTGGCAGAAAAATTCAGTGCTTGTTCTCCTCAATGGAACTCTTGCTGAAGCCAGAGAAATATCAAGAAAAGACAATATGTAACAGAAACGAGTGGTATTTCATCTTTTCAAAATGGTCTAACAGGATTGGAAGGAAGAAATGTTCCTTCCCTCTGCCCTAAGCTAATATTCACCCTGAAGACTTCCAGAGGAAAATTACAAGTTTTCTTTAAAATACCTGTTGTTCCTGCAGAGCTCATGTTGCTCAGAGGGATTTACAAGGCTTTAGCTTTGCATTAGACCTTTTTGGTTGATAAGGCATATTTCAATGGGAAAAGCACCCCATGCCACGTGCAGAAGTCACCACAAATATTTCTCAGCAGTTATTTCTGCTCATGCAGTAAAATAAAACAGCAATACCACGCAAAAAGGTGGAACCAAAGGCTGAAGAAAAGTAAGTAAGACAGAAGTGAATTACTAGTATTTACTGTCACAGTAAGAAACTTAGTCAAAAAATGGATGTTTCCCTACACACTAAGCACCACTGTTTAGTGAAATCCCAACCATTTTCAATCACTAATTACATTTCAGAAGCAAACTTCTCTGAACACAATATTATTTTTCAGAGCTTAAATGTTCATTCGGTATAAATTTCATGTTATTTTGGGAGAAAACAAAAGAATTATATAATTTGTTCAATTTGATTAAAAACCCAAATAAACAGAGCAAAAGATTAATGTGAAAGTAAAACAGCAGTGGTGGTCTTTAGTTTAGTTTATGAACCACCACATTAAATCATGTTGGAGGAATTAGGTCTTAAGAGAAAGTTCTTTTAAATCCAAAGGAAATACCCTTTGTAGTACATGTAAGAACATAAAGTTTATCATGGCAAGAAGCCCTGCTGAAAGCTTTCAGGAAAATATTTCTGTGCTACCAGACAACCACAAGAGACAATTTTTAAGTTGCAAGAATAGGATGTTTCCCATAGCTTTGTGCATTTATTAGAATTTCCATCCTAATATTTTGGAGGCATTAAAAAGTATTCAAGTTTTTCACTTTACTAAATTAAACAGAATTAAGAAGATAGAAGAATAAATATCTGTCTGGTCACAAGAGCTTTATGATCTATGTTAACATGATTAATCTCAGTTTACTATTTTATCTTAGATGGATGCTACAGGGATGCAAGTTACAGTTGTGCTAGATTAATTTTACTTAGGAGACCCTGGCTACTAGTCTGTGTATATGGCTGAAATGCTTTCCAGCCCTTCCCTCTTCCCTTCAGCAGTTGCAATCCTCAAGGAGAAAATAGACACAAACAACTTTCATAGAAAGAGGGAAATGTGTAAGTCCAAATTACGGTTTTACAATAGTGTCATTATGGGTTCAGCCTCAAAGCCATTCTAAACAATAATTTCTCTTTTACATCATCTAGGTACACTAACACTAATGCTCCATAACATATGCCTTCTATAAAAATCCTTTCCACAGTTCTGGGGCATGGCCAAGTGGCATCAGGCATAGGGTACCCCTGCTAGCTCATGACAGCAAGCATCCTCCCATCCCAGCTCTCCCCCTATAGCAAAACCTAACCAGTAATGACTGCTGTGGGTATCTATTTTTTGGTCTCATTGCTGAGTACCAGGGCAGGGAACCTGGGCCCCTGGCAGTCCTCTTACCAGCAAACCTAAGCTCTTGAGAAGGGCTCTGCCCAGTAAGAGATCTGTCAGCACTCAGCTGCCCGCAAGCCCCTCTGAACATCCCTGTGAAAGGAAATCAAAACACATTAAAAAAACTGAATGTGTGGTTTATTATATTTAAGATGCTATTTGTCTATAGTGTTTAAATATGTCTGTCACACAGTTATCAGTAAATGAGTGTAATTTTACATGTTCAGTATTTTGATACACAGTACAGGACTACAAGTGTGTTAAAGGAGCATGAGAAATTAATATTTCCTTGATGCACGCATCAAACCTTGCAGCACCACTTAAAAGCTCAGAGTAAGGACTCAAAATGCAGTATTACAAGCACTACTAAATCAACCAAGAGACATACCTATATTAAACATTAGAGAAACAAAACAAATGACACAAAGGTTTAATGTTTAAGATTTGATACAGGATTAAAATACTAATATTTTTAATGTCCTGGCTTCAAATTAATAAATATAAAAACAATATAAAAATATACACCAGTTGATAAAAGGATGCACTGAGTAAGGTTAGAAAGCTAAATTTCACTTTCAAACGTATGCAGGTATGTCTTTAGGGAGAGGATTTCTGTGTAGCTGCGACTGGTCTTTCGGAAGAAGTCCAAGCTAGTGAGCTGCTCAATGTCACGGACACGTGCAGTGTGCATCTTGAGAAGATCTTCAACCCACTTTGATTCATCCTCTGAGCTCTGGGGAAAAGAAAAAAAAAAGTTTTATCACAAGTTATGTCAAAAATAATCTCCAAAAGCAAATGCAACTTGTCTATACATTTGTTCCAGATTTGAAGAATCTCTGTGCCTTATTCAAGAATGAATTAGTTCCCAGAAAATAAATTTGACATTTAACATGCAAGAAGAATCCTGCAATTTTATTTCAGTACTCATTTTATAATGGGGTTGACACAAAGACCATAATCATCTAGAAAAAGCTAGCCTCAAGTTGCAGGTGTTTCAGAAGAGCAGCCATAGGTTTTTAGAAGATCCACTGGTCACTCCATGGTTTATCTCACAGAAAGAACTCCATCTTAATCACTTTTGAATTACCAAAGCCCAAACTCTAGGCTGTTTGGCTTTAAATTCTATGCCTATCCATTATTCTCAACTGACCATCACATCATCTAACACAGTAATACTTTAATCTTTCAATTTTACTTTTAGCAGACCTTTACAATTCGTTACACATTTGGGACAATGGTTTATTATGTAAGTACCTAAAAACTCTTGTGATTGGAACATACATATTATTCACTGATAGAAAAAAATTCACCAAGCATTTTCCAATACAAATTAAAAAAATAAAAGGAAGATTATGCTGCCAGAATACTTGGGGTCAGGTTGTGTTCTCTTAGGGGGTAGCTGCTGCCTCATGCCTTGTGCCAGCACCAGCACATGTTGCAGTCATCCACAGACTAAGGTAACTTGCAAACACATCAGAAAATCAGCCCTGCAAAACACTGCAGTGACTGGCTGTTTGTATGCCTTAACCAGGCCAGCAACACATGCCACAAGCATTGCACCCAGGCCTGGGGACGGCACAACAGGGAGCAGACGTGCAAAAAGGACAAAGCAAACAGGACTCTTCCCCCTTTGGCCCTTCTGCCTGCTACCTGTACACCACTGCTGGGGAAGAAAGGAACGGTGGGTTGTATCTCGGGTATTTAGACTTTGTGTGTGACTATTCCTGGAAGTGAACCCTTTCCTGACTGTCTCAGCAATGTCCCCCTACCAAATGATCCTTTCATGGATCAAGACTAAACTCCAGCAATGCCAGAACCTATCCAGTGCAGTAGTTGAGCCACAGACAAAGAAGTGGGTCACCTGACAAAAGGCAGGAGGGTGAGGTGATCATTTGCACAGAGAGAACACAAAGTCCCAGACAGATCACAGCTGGCTGCTCTAAAGCAAATGTCCATGACCCAGTCAGCACCTGTTTCGTTCAAAGCTCTCAGCCCCAAACCAGCTTTCCTGTCCATACCACTAACAACCTGAGGACCGAAACCAGGTCTGGAACAAGAAAAGAGAGATGCAAATGAAGAGGGAAGAGGAGGGAGTGCATCCTGCTCGCTCCCCTTTGCCTGCAGCGCTCCGGGGATGCCGCCTGGCAGCATGCGGGAAGCCCCTGCTCAGCCCCCAGCCCGGCAGCCCGGAGTCTGCAAACAGGCCTCAGCAGCGCTACTGGCTTTCTTCAAGCCTTTCTTCTGAGCAGGAAATCTGCAGAGCTCAAAAGGAAGTTGTGAGCAAGCTACAGAGCTCGCTTTTCTTGAATACAAGCAGTTTGCAAAAGATCTGCAACATGAATAAATCACAGAATGGAGAGGCTTGTTTAACCTAGTGCAGCAAGACAGCATTGACATGACTCCAGAAAATCAATCAGCTGATCTATGTTTTATTTTTTCCAGTCCACAACTGGCCCATGAAGCCTCAGGCTCAGCAGAAAGGATTTTAAATAGTGATCAACTAACACAGTATTAGCACATAAGAGTGAATGAAGTGTATACATTTAAAATGACAGTTTTCTCCAGCTTTAGTGCTTAGTCTCACCTCAAAAATAAGGAGAGTTTTAGAAGGAAAAAGTAACAATTGAAAACATGGAGATAAATAGGAAGAAGTGATCCATTAGGAGCCTAACATAAAATCCAGTAGAAAAAATGCCAGATACTCTGCACAATAATCTCTCTGTATATCAATTAGAAAGCTGAACATGATGCATGTTGACAGGTGGGTGAGGAACTGACTTAAGAAAAGAAATGTAAATGTTTTTCTGAACGATAAAACAGTGGCCTGGAGGAATTTTCTAGTAGTTTCTAGGGTTCCTTCAACTTTGGTCTTAGAAAGGATTTTTTTTTTAACGTTTTCACACTCGCTTCTTGTGCCAAGGTCATTTGTTGCTAGCAAAATCCCCAACAATTGGGAGCTCCTGTCAATGCAGAGGAAGACTGCAATAGCACAGTGGAGGATGCAGATGCAGGAGCTCCCAGGAAAGAGTGAAGTTGGGTTATCCAAACTGACATGCAGAAGAGAAGGACCTGAGTGTAACAGCTGTGCATGAATGTGAACCGCCAGCTATTATAACATAGCTATGGAAAAAGCAAATTATAAGTAGAATCAGAGGAGTTGTGACCAATGGAAAGAAAATAATTTTCATTTTGAGATCTAAGCTGCAGTACTTAATCTCATTCATGATCCAGGTGAAAAAGCAGATTGGACTGGATGAGATGCATAGGAAGTCTCTTCTACCAACAGTCTCATCCTCTCTTACATGAGCAAAAAAGATCCTGAACCTTCCATGAATAGAGAGAAGTTATTTGCCTTGGGAATCATCATAAATCATCTCTAGGGTGAATCCAAGAGAAGGGCTATTTAAGACCTAGAAAAATGTTGACACAAGTTTAAATGGGCATAACCTCAACATGAATAAACACAGTTTAGAAAAGGAACAAATTCAGATGAGAAGAGTCGTGGTGTTCTTCAACGGCTGTATGAAGAGAATGTGTGCACAGATAGAACAGAGCAGAGGGAAAGCTAATATTTCTTCAAATCTTAAAAGAAAACGGTGGAGAGGTTAAATAAAATTCCTATATTATGCCATGCATTTCATCCATGAAGTATGGTGAGGTTTTACACAATCACTTCTTTGAACAAATAAGATGGAACACCATGTGGAAAAGTGAGGTTGATGATGGATTTCAATGGCAAAAATTCGTTTAACTGTATTTTCATTCAAGAGTGGTTCTTTGCTCTATAAAAGGCATGGACCAATATCTGCTAATGACCTTGCAGAAGCACTGAATATTCTCTCAAACTGTAAATACATAGACCATATGTATTTACAAGTAGCATGACCTACAGAGAAAAGAAGCCTCATTTGAAATATAAGAAATCAAAGATAAAACCAGACCATTATTGTAAATAGCTCATAAAAAATATTTCAGCCATTTAAGAGAACTATGACATACAATATAAGGAGGAAAAAATAAATTACTTTGTCATAAAATTACATATGGGCACAGTTACAGCTAAGAGACACTAATAACTACCAAAATAGTAATTTCCAGATCACTAACTGGATCTTGATTCAGAGAAAAGCAGTCCAGGAAAAAGCCACAATGAAATATATGTAGGGCTTCCAGAGACTTCTGGTGAAAGACGCCTCTGCCCAAAACAGTTGAGATCCAAACAGGGCCAGACCTGCTCAAAAGAGAGGGATACTTCTCCAAAAGCAATGTTTGATGAATGAGAAAGAATCAGTGTTCAAGGTCAATTGTGCTCAGAGTAACTAGTTCTGCTTGTAGCTGGAATAGGAGTCTTAACGTTTTTTCCAATACAAAATTTATAACATTAATGCCTTCATTCAGGAAACGGTTGTTTGATGAGTGAGAAAGAAACAGTGTTCCAGGTGAATTGTGTACAGAGTTGAAATGACTATTTCTGCCTGTAGCTGGAATAGGAGTCATAACTCTTTTGCCAATACAAAATTCATAACATTAATGTGTTCATTCAGGAAACAGTCTCCTGGCAGCCCATAGTGAAGTGTCTGTGTGCAGGAATCCACACAGCTGTGTAACGGGAGAACAAGTTCAGGCGGAAGGACAAGTCTAAATACAGCTGCCTGGGAGCCCTGCTGTCCTCATGGAGTGCCAGAGCCCACGGGGGACCCAACACCCTCCTGCCACACAATCAGCTGCCAAGTGTGTGCTTTCTGCAGTGCTGGCCAGACCAAAGCCTTCATCAAGATTCTTACAGCAGAGCATCTTGCATCCTAATGGAAGATAGAAAAGAAACCAGGAGGGTATTTGGCCATCTCTGTAGTAAGAAGCCAAACTTTTCCCTTGAATCAAGGTGTTCTGGAAACAGCAAGAATTGGCACTCTACCCTTGGCAGGTTCTAGCATATACTTTTAATACTGTGTGGGTTGGATGTAATCATGCTGACTGATGCATCCAGACTGCTGTAGCAGACAGATTGTGTTCTATCTGCAAATGGAAACTGACCTCCATAAAAACATCAGGCTGGCTGCCAGCATAGTATGTTTATGCATACAGCCTCCCCCCAGTCTGCTCTGAAGTTACACTGTAAAATGTAGAATCCTACAGGCAAAAAACAATGCTGCCAACATCTTGTATGGCAGTACTTCCAGACAATTTTAGGTGCAGCAATAGTTCCATACTTTTGCTGCTGTCATGGAGGAGTGCTTTTGTCTAATGAGCTAATGACATTTCAACAGAGGCATAACCCTGTGCTTCCCATTCAAGTCATTAGTGAACACTTGCTTCTAATAGCAATGGGCTTTCACATGTCTCAGGGACATGCTTACCACAGGGCTGCAGTAGCACAACTAAACTTACATTGCAGCTCTCATCGTTGTCAGGCCGGTGGGGAAGGATGTATGAGAGAACAGAGAGTGGTCCATCACACTTGTCAGCTGGCTGAGTGAAATCTAAGCAGCTGGTGATGATGGCATAGTAATGTGTTGGAACAGGGATTGCACTGCCTTCCACAAACCTGTGGGAATAAAGCAAATATTTATCCACAAAGGATGAAACTTGTTTGGAAGAAGGTTACACAAACAACATAGTCTTTCTTCTCCTACGTGTGAGGACACACATACATTGTTGAAATGTGTTTGATTCCTGAATACTATTGAAAGTGAGCATCCAATTAGCTCACACTGTGGGGCTGAAATGCCTCATGCAGTGCTGAAAGGCTTCTTCAGTTCAGAGACATAGAGAGAATGCATTACTGAATTAACAAAACACTTGAGCATGTAACTCAATAGCACAGCTCTTAAGTTCCTCCTACTTCTTAAGTAAGGAGAATTTTAGAGACAATAGACTATGTGGAACCAAATTGAACTTTGTCCGGAGGATGAAAATTATTTCAAAGTCAAGGTGAACAGCTAACTGCTGAATTGTAATTTCCTTATTTTTACCACTGTCCTACCTACATTGGGCATTCAGTCCCAATAACTTCAGAAATAACTAGAAAATTATGTATCCTCATAAAAATTAAATAATGTGAAAGTAATTAATTGTTTAAGATAATGTCATCATTAAGAGAAGCAACAGCAAACCAATTTAAAGACAAACTCTTACTGTTTTATTTTGTCAGGTGTGTCATGTAAACCATCATAGTCATAGTCAAAGATTGGTCCACTTATAACATTGACTCCATTTCGTTCAGTGGCATATCTCTTCACCAAAACCCTTTGGAAATAATTCCATACCTCTGTGGGGAAAAAAAATAAACCAAACGCAAACCAACCAATCAATCAAAAGTAATAAAAAAAACCCAAAACCCAAAACAAACAGAAAAAAAAACCAACCAAACCAAAACCTCACAATACACCAACATTTGGATAAGTCAAAACATGTCAAGATTATAAAGTTTTTTCTTCCTCAAGATAAAAATCCAGAGCATATTATTCATATGACAGTAGGGAAAATTAAAGACTAAGCATTACAGAGTTGCTGCAGCTTCATTCACTTTTGTCAATAAAGCCTGTTCAGACTTTGTTCTCTGTTGATTTTTTCCCCCAACCACTGATAAAGGAAATACATGCTACCACTCCCAGGACAGCATTGCCATAGGCCTTGCACAGAGATTCTGCTGTTCCTTCACCAAGCTGTAGAAACAACTATTCACATATTTTTGATAGCCCTTTAAACACTGCCTTTGTCTTTGTTATTTCCTTATAGGGAACTGTGCTGGGGTGGTGTTTAGGGGGTTTTTATTAATCTTAAAAAGGATACAGTACTGCAATTACAAGATAAAACCAAACATTTTAAAAGAAAGAGAAACACAAATTCATTCAGTTAAATTCTCCTTCAATATAAAATGTTTAACTTTTAAACTAGGTGCCATCAAGGATGACCAAAGTCATGTCATTGCAGCAACCTTTGGGAAGAACAAGATACGCTTTCTCCCTCTGTGTCCTCCTCAAAAAGTTAAGATTCTCACAGAGATGGGAAACACACTGGAACCTCCAGTGATATCATTCTTTTCTTCTTTTCCTTTTTATTTTAACTAACAGAAGTGTGGGTAAACAAAACTTCTGAGACTTGTAAGAATTTAACTCTTCTCTTGCCAGCTCAGATCATTAAGTCCATGGTTCCCTGGGGCTGGTGGCAAGACAGCCTTAGAAAGCCCCCTTGAACACTTAGTTCCAACACTGCTCAGTGCCACATGCAGAACCAGCTGGGGCTGATGCCCAGGGCTCCACCAGCAGTGGTCTAATAAGAACCTCAGCCTAATCCTTTGGCAAAACCACTCCTCCAGCTGCTCACTCCTCTAGTGAATGTGCTTTATCAATGAAAACAGTTCAAAAAGGAAAGACTCCCTCTTGTCCCACTGCCTCGAGTTTTGTATCTAAATCAGATTGCAGCTCCACTTCCCACTGCAACCACATACAGAGCAATGCCAGGGCAATGAGGGGCCAGCCCAGGGGTATCATTTTTGGAGCTCCAGCAAAGCAGGAGCTGCTTAAGCCAGTCTCATTATGGAAAAAGTGGACACAGAATTATTGCCAGTGGGAATGGGATGGGACAGTGAATTATGAACACAAAGCAGAGGAAGGGCCTTTGCAGCCAGCACTACCACCAAAGCCAGTGCAGCATAGCACTGCCACCTCCTATTTAACATGTTTGGAAAAAGATCCATATAATGAGCTTATACTTAGCTCTCAGCACTGCAACCTGTACACATGGAGTGCTTTGTAATTCTCCAGGAATGACATTGGTACCAGAATTTTCTTGTAAGGAATCCTTCACATGTGATGAAGAAGACCACTAGACAAAATGAGCTGCTGAGGTGGGATGTTCTCCTGTGATTAGCATTTCAGCCAAATACTTAGGTTAATATTAACATTAAGAGCATTTTTATGAAGTGATTCAGGAGTGGGAAATCCTGGATAATTTCTCATCTTTAATCAGTCAAGTGCTTTTGCTCAGATTTCCAGCAAACATCACCACTTGGTCCTACACAGAGGTTTTTCAGTTAAAAACTCTCTTTATTGGTTTTAAAAAGGAAAAGGCTCCCACAGGCTTTGATGTTTATCCAAACCTCTCTGGCTTAAAATCTGAATTGGAAATCTCACAACAGGCTCTTGAGATTCTTCCAAGTCTTGTCAATCCCTGCCAAGCCAAAAATGCCACCAGAATAGCCTGATGGTTTTCCTACCTCTTGGCAAGACTAGAGAGAAAAGGGATGTGCAGACAAAAGAAATGTTAGTAATATAACCCTGAAGCACTGAAAGTTTCAGACAGGTTTAAATCATCCCTCATTTTCCATAAATTGGTTTTCTTCTCTTTTTTTTTTTTTTTAATAGGTAATAAATATGTTCAGTCTCCCTCTAAGGGCATGGATAGAAAAATAAAATGTAATCACTTGTCCCTGAACTACAAAATACCAAGGGCACACTCCCAGGCTTGTGCAATCTCTCAGGCTTCAGCTGTTGCCTAAGAATGTTCTGCACTAGCTTGGGCTACAGACAAGAGAATCTGAATGGTCTTACAGAAAGTGAATTACTGTGGCACAAAGCACAACTGTGGACCTACAGCATGGCTGTGTCCTTACATTAACCCAACACCAAGGAAAATAAACCTTTCTTAAGCCTTTATTGTGGCATTTTGCCTGCCCATACCTAGCACTATACAGGTGTCCACAGGTACTAGCTGCTGGCTACAGGTAACTGAATTTAATGTTCTAAACTTATCCTATCAATTCATTCCATAATCCAACACAAAGTAAAAAAACAAAGCTTGCTGGTAAAGAGAAGCATAGCCATGGAAAGGGCACTTACTTTTGAAAGCAGGATACATTGGAATGATATTTGTTATTAGAAAAGCATCATACTTTGCTTCTGCAGAGGAACTTAATTCTGAAAACAGGGAAACAGAAAAAAAATTAAGATTAAATATAAGAATTTCAGAGAATATAAAAATGTTTTGAAAATGGCTTCAGAGATTAGCCAAGGGCAATACCGTAATCGAAACAGCAATCTGAGTGTTATATTCGGAAGTTCACACTACATACACAAAATTTGTCTTTAATGTGACAACTGAACATGGAAAGTAAGAATTTTATCTTCACTTCAACATCAATCAGTTCAAAATATTTTCATATAGCTTATCTATTTTTGCTGTCTTAAAAAGCAGAGACCTCTGCGGGCTTTTATAAAAGACACCAACAATTTCTTGGGGGAGTAGTGTGGGATTATCTTCTAGTTCTGAGCGAGCCTCTGCACGAGTAATTCCATTTCAGAAATCCACCATAAAATATTTCAGCCACTGAGTGAGGAAGACAGAGCAATGAAGTTCTGAATTGTGAGACAGTTGTGCCCCTTCAACATTTTTTAATCCCAGAAGATCATAGATCCAATACTGCAGCAAAGCAAGTGCATCAGGAGACTCGAGGATGCTTGTTTTACACAGGTTTTCTACTCTCACTATTTCTACAGGATGGTAGAAACTTTTACAGTATGTAAGAATCTAATTTGGATTTATAAATTAAAAATATGTTTATCTTACTGGTGTTTGAAATCAAAATTAGTCTGTTTATATCTGATGGAGTTTGCCTGAAGTATGTTCACACCAAAGGTTTTCCCTAATAAAGCAAGAAAATTACAAAATCCCTAGGTACTAAAAAGCTATCTAAACTTACGTGGAGGAAAAAGGAATCCATAGGAGAGCTGTTTGTCGCCTCTGTAGGCAGCGCAGCTCTGGCTGTTTCCTGGAGAGATGCGGAGGTCAGGCCTCACACAGCTGGCCAGGTGCTCTGGGACACCTGATACCTCTGCCTGCATTGAGGAATAACAATGGAGACAACAAAAAATGTACTTTCAGCTTTTACAGATAAAAGGAAAGTAGGTCATACCATTGACAGACTACACAGAAGGCCTTGCATGCAGCAAAATAAACCACTTGGCTGTACAGCCAAATCCTGTTCCTGCATTGCTGCACAGACCCTTCTTCAGGGAGCAGAAATCCCCATGGGAGAAAATTCAAATGAAGTCACTCATAATAAAACAAACCCCTGCTGAAAAAAAATTTAAAAATAAAATTAAAACAGGAGAAGAAATACACAATGCTTCCCCTTAAAATTGTTCTCTCATGAAGAAAATAAAAGAATTTGGGCGTTGTTTACACTGATACTTGACATAATTTCTGGTGGGAAAATTTCCCTAGGGATGGAAAATTTAAAGACTTCAAGAATATAAATACTGAATAAATCTTCCAGAGATTTTTAAAGCACATTTCAAGAGTAGAGAGAACACTAACCTGTTTGGAAATAGTGTAGGATGTCCACAGAGGCATCAGGAATGTTTCACTGTAGCCACTTTCAAAGTCATGGTGATGCAAGATATTGTATTTTGTGCGGTACAATACCGCAGGGCGTCCATATAAAAGATGCTTCTCTAAAAATCAAAAGAAATTACATTTATGTTTATTACTGAAAATCTTAAGGATGAAAAAAACGAGGGGCTTGGCCTGGCTTTCCACCGGATGTTGATTTTTTCAGTGATCATTAATGGGATACTGACCCCAAATAACTACTAAGGAAATCTTGACAGAGAGAGAACAAGAATCTTCAACTGTTCTGGCTGTGATCTCCATTATTCCAGGTTCACAAACACCCTTAGGGATTAAAAGCCCCTTTTACACTTGAAAGCTTGTTTTTGTCACAGGGTGGAGAGAGGATGTTTTTTCCAAAAGCTGGAGACTCTTTAACAGTCTTTGTATCCACATGTCAGTCACACATGAGGTGGTAAGCACTTTCTTTTCATAGCTTTAAATCAGTTCCTAGTCTACCAGTCCTGCCACTCTTCAGTGGACTTTCTCTCCTTCCTATATCTTCTTAAAGATTGTCTCAAAAGGGAGGCAAAAGTGGTCACTCAAAAGGTAGTTTTTTTCCACTTGGCTGATACAAATTTGTTCTGAAGACCGATGCACTATTTTGTGTCCATAATATCAAAATAAAAAACTAAGAAAAAAACCTTTTCCTAAAATTAGCTATAAAAGATGCCTCCAGCTCTGTAAAAACAGTCCTTCTTTCTTGGTGATATGTTATGGTTAAATGTCCTTACATAACTCTGACAAGCTTGCTTACAAAAAGACAAAAACATTGAAAGGGATAGAAGAAAAATAAATTTCCTGGATAATATTGCATTGTCCTGTACAGTCCATTGAATTTGATAACCTTTTGGCAAACACACTTGGCTTGCTTTTGGAAATTAAAACATAGAAACAAGGAAAGTGGCCTAACACAGTTCCCAGATAGGCATTTAACCTGAAAGAATAGGGCATGTTTTATTAGTGCTTGAGTACAAAGAGAGGATGTTTTTATAGGGCACAAGGAAAAAAGTAGGAAAGGCCTACTCTAATGACAAAGATGATAAACTTGCTTTATTCAAGAGAAGATAAAGTAGTCTTTTCCTTCTGCCTGTGAATATCAACATGGTGCACCATGAAGGAAAACATAACTTGCATGAAGCATAACCACTTGTTTAAATAAGGACACATCATGCCATTTAAGAGAAAATTGACAAATGAGCAAGTACAACTGGTTTAAATGCTTACATCTTAAAATACGCCCAAAATACTATTTTTATATTACTGCAGAAAGATGTTGAGATTCGAACAGTGAGGGTGTTTTTTCCTGATGCTATAAATTACCACAGTGAGGAGTAGCTCTTCATTAATTGGGAAAATCAGTATAACAAGATGAAAGCTGCAGAAAGGCAATTTAACTCACAAAGAAGATGACTAAGGTCACCTTTAGAAACTAAAGGATAGGCTGCATTGCCCATTCACAACAGAGAAACTGAAAATACCTTCATAATGGAATGAAAACAAATCTCCTTAATCATCTGAACAATGCAATTTGAGGTACCTCAAAAAATCTGTCTAAACTGAAAGCTTCGGAATTTGCTAATTTGGACAATTGATATGGTAAGGGAAATGCTGTGAATTGTTATGCTGAACTCTATCACGTCTGTGAGAAGGAAAACTCTGCTTTGGTGAGCCTTTCAGTCAGTAGTGCTGCTCAGAAAAGCAGCTCCCATCCCCTCTCTTCTCTCCTATTGCTCCACTTTACCCTGGACCATGGCCCTGATGCAGCTGAGAGTCCATCCACACAGAAGTCAGTGCTGGCACACAGCAGGAACTAGTGGCCAGGAGAGCTGGGAGTGCTTTCTCCTGGGAGTAACGTAGACTTGAACACTAAAGAGGAACAGAACTACACTGAGCAGCGTGAACTAGCAAAACACTTGTTTCATTGTGCAACCTGCACCCTAAGAGCCAAGCATTAAGATTCATTCAGGCATTGTCAAAGCAACCGTAGCATCATTTCTAGGTGAAATCTAAGCCTGGAAAACAATGGTAAAACCCAGCCCAAATACAGTCTGGTTTCTTCCTCAGTTACAGCTGAACAGAGTACTGCCTCATGCACCATCTCCTTTCCTCTTGTCTCTGCCTTCACATCTGGGCTTAAAACTTCTAGAAGTGATGGAATGGAAGAGCTAAAACTCACATGGATTTGAACACTACTTTAGTCTTGGTTCAGCAAAAGGTAGTGTGTACTTTCTCTAGTGAGCAGCACTTCACCTTGCCCATGAATCTCATGTGTTTCTGTGGGCTACCTTGACAGGTACTCAAAAAGACAGTTTACTACACATTAACTAAACCACACCAGGAGTTGCTCTGGTATAAATGATGCAAAGTAATTTACAAAGGAAAATTAAGTTAGCTTTCATCAGCTGAGGCACCAGGCTCTTACCTTCTGTTCCTTTGACATGAAAGCGCTTGTTGAGTTCATCCAGCTTGTTCTTCTCAAGAATAGAAAAAAAAAGGAATGAGATTAGGAGCACTGGAGCACTCTGACATCTTGTTTTACTAGCATCTAACAAAACAAAACTAGTGCTACAAGACAGGATTTTCCTGTCTCCTCTTTTATAAAAACCCATAGTTTTTCCAAGGGGGCCCCCAAGGGGGCACAAAGACTTCACAGGAGGGACTTGGGGAATTCTTACAGATCAAACCCTCTCAAAAAAATAAAATGGCTACAGCTTTAGCAAAACTACCACTAATAGTGGAGGCTTCCATAGATCCTACACACATACCTTATCATCACATGTACATCCTATATCGAAATCTGATGCAGAAGGTAGAGCTACAGGATACAGTGGTTTAGCAACTTCATCTGGCACAGTTGGTTTATAAACATTGGCTCTCAGCAGGTGATTTAAACTTCCATGGGTGCCATTATTGGGAGCAGGCTTTAATCCAAGCAGATCTATGAAAGCACCAAGGAAAAATGAATGGTGGTTACACTCCAAACATATATTCAAGCACCAATTCTATCAAGCCAACATGTTTCTTAGTAATACTGTTTACACCCACACCATGTTAGTGAAAGCTTTTAATGTAAGAAAAAATTTTTGTCCAAATCATAAAATTGTAAATGTTGTATGAATAGTATCTTTGCCTTTATAACAAAATGTTAATTTGCATCAAGACACTGGAAAAGTTTAAAACTGGACAAAGTTTTATTATAACAACTCTTTCACCTTCCAGTGCAAACCTATAGTCCATGTGCTGACCTCACACCTAACATCTGCAACACAGTGATTTCTAAATAAGGGCTAACTACCCCTTAGGTAGTTAAACATGACATGTTTGGGGAAAGAAGGTGAATTACACCTTTGAAACACCTTAAAGTTTATTGTGAATTACACGTTGAAAGTTTCATTGCTCTAGAAAATCAGTACTAAAGAAAAGACCCTAATGAATATCTGTATACATCATCAGATTCTTCTTCACAGCTTCAGTACAAATTCAGGAAACATAATCATACAAGGAAATGCCATAGAAAACTAAATGATCAGTCTGAACTGCTGCATCAGACGTGCAGATGCAGAAGCAGTCTCTGAACAGAAATCTCCTTCCGAGACAGCTGAGGTGTGGACACCACACATTATAGAGGTGTCCATTTGATCTCTGTCAAGCTGCAAACATCAAAACTACAGTAACTCCTTTTACTGGCCAGCTCCAGAGCAAACTGAGACCCCTGAGAAGTGCCTTCAGCCCTCCTGGTAAGTATTTGGGAAAGGGGAACTAGGGAAAAAAAACACTGAGAGGAAGTCAGAGCATAAGCTCATGGCTGCCTAAATGAAGCCCTGTTAAAACAAGTTGCTGCTTTTTCAATTTCTCAAGCAGGCAGCTTACCACACATGACGTTGTAAAGTTCAATGTTTTCAAAAGGAGGCACTTTGGTCTTGTACTTGAAGGTAGGGCCATAACCTATAAAGACAGTCTTAAAAAAAAAATGAAAGAATACAAAAGAAGAGCATTAAAATTTAGGGGGTTTTCACTGAATATTTACATTTCAGAGACCTTCAATGACCTTCCCAGACATTGCTCATACCTGCATGCTGTTTATCTTGTTGTCATAGCCATGGTCTCCATGAAAGAAACATTTTCCTGTTGGTTTCTTGTAAACGTCCATGGCTTTCCTAAATTGAAAAAGTATTAGAAATTTTCCTCAAAGGTGGCCAATCTGGCAATATCCTTCTGGGCAGGAAGGATAAGGTTACAGGGCAATGCATTGTAATAATTTATCTTTCATGAGTAGCAGTAGCAAGGACTTGCAGGCTTATACAGCATCCCCAGGGTTTCTCCCTCTACTTCCACTCTAAGGAATAACTCTTATTATTGATAAAAACTTCAGTATCTATTATTTTCTCACATTTTCTCATATTACATAATCTCCTGCAGACTGGAAGTGTTGGACCTCCAGTCCAACAAAGGCTGCTCAGAAAGCACTTTTCTGATGTTACAAAGCTGCAAATGTCATACAATGATATAAAATGCTTTCACCTGTTTGCCTTCAACCCAATAAACAAAAATGGGTAGCAAAAAATAAGCTAAAAAAGAAAGATCTTCATGAAGACAAATAGCTGGGATAATAAGTGCTCTACCACAGGAATGGTAATTATCAGCTTGTTATTGAGATGGAGTTTTTTACAAAATATGTGGAAAAATAAGTATTGTGTCATAGGAGTTATAATCACTAACTTATTTCAGAGTACTTCTATACAGTTTTATAGGGCGATATACAGGGAATACATGCAGAGGACCACATTATCTTACAAATTAATTTCTTCATCTGCAATAAAATAATGCTCAGTCAAAGTTTGATTTTGGCCTTATAAATTACTAGAGTTGCAGCAATTAGGGCAGTAACTACAAGTTTCCTATAACTACCAATTACATTTACACTAATGAATGAATTACTGGTGAATGAGATCTCTGAAAATTAATAAATAAGCCAAAGAAAGACTGATGTAATTAATAAGAAATTACTAAACATAAATCAACCTGGGCAATCCCATCCATTCCAGTACAATTCTTAACACTAAAGCTTTTATAGACCTAAAATTCAGAGTGTGATTCTTTGACATATGCATAACCCCAACCACAGGGCAGCCTGCCAGCAGCCCCGTTATGCAAGAAAGCAAATGGAGTTTCTCATTCACTGCTTCAGCAGAGTGATCCTTGCATAATTCATGGAAAGATAAGCACAGATGTCAAAAGGTACTTACAACACAGTGTGTGTTTGCCTGCCAGGTATATGGGCAAAAAAATCCAACTATAATTTAAAGCTCATAACAGTCTACCATGAGACAAAAGCTGTATCATCTTCCAAGAAGCACTGAGACAGATTCATGCAAAAAGACACCCCCCATTTTCATATTGCAACACAACACGTGTCAAAGCATATTCAAATAGAAAGCTGTGCACCATCCATAATCAAAGGCTACTCCTCTCCTGTTCACTCTATACATGTATGTGCCAGCTGATTTTCCTCATTCCATTTTTAGCCAACTAATAAACACTGCCCATATTCTATAACCGAAAATTCAGAGTCATAAGGCTAAGAGCAACCCAAACCAGAGTTTTTTCCTGAGCTAAAGCATCCTGGCTTTCTGTGGATTTGTTTTGCAATGCAATACACTGCCAGCACAGCACTTTGATGGCCACCCTGTCATATCCTTCCACATGTTCTCAGACATTCACCCACTCTGCCAATATCTTCATTTTCTTTCCATTCACCTACTGCATCCACTCGAACTCCTGTTCCTTAACATTCCCTCACCACAAAAGCCTGCCCATATTCCCTGCTCCCCTGTTGGACTAAGCTTGCACCTCATTAGAAAGATTTATCAGCTTCTACATTTAAGTTAATCAGTCAAAACCACCAAGCTGCTTGAGCAAATCAGTCTGGGTTTCTACCTTTTATCCAAGAATTGATTTTCCCACACTTTGAAATATTTTGTGTTCTCAAAACTCCTCTTTCTCACAGGGTAGAGTAGCAGGATGCTAACAGACAGGGAAATCCTAAGTGTCCCATTTTCTCAGAAGAGAAGATTGAAAATCAGGATGGAAGCAAACACAAAGGTTTACCTTGCCACGTGCCATTTGCGATCCACCAGTAAATGGACATCCTCAATTCTTCGGTTGTTAGCATAGTGCAAACGTTTAGGCAGGTGCTGTTTCAGGTAAGGCTTGAAGTGCTGGTCAGGCTTTCTACACTGAAAAATAAATGGTTACAAATAGCATGCTGTCAATTAGCTTAAGATGCACACAAAACCTTTGACTACAGAAATCAAGCTGTTAAAGTAATCACTGATGGCGTCTGGAAAACAAAGTGCACACCTAGAGTACTTAGTCCAGTTATTTCTGTGCAGTATTTACATGCAGCCAAGGCCCAGAGAGCCATTCAAAGATGTATTGGGAAAGTTTCATTCCTGTGACAGTCTTTATGAAACCATCAAACAAAATATTACACATACATAACTCACAGATGAAGAATTTTATTCTAACTGAACCACTTAAGTTCCAGAAGAAACCTAAATGCTCAGAAATACACCTCATTTGCAGATATACTTAAAGCCATCTGGTTACAAAACTTGGGGGGGTTGTTTTGTTTTTCTGTTTAATTTTTATTTTTAAACACTTTTCTTCCATTAATGGCAAGGTTAGAGTTGAAGGCTCTCAAAAGCACTTTTTCAGTATTTTAAAAGTGCTAGTAAAATGTTTACCCTAAAAGATTTTTTTTTCCAATTCTGAAGTAATGAATAAAGACTCAATTCAGGGAGTAAAGACAGACCAGGAGATTCTGTCTCTGCACTGCCCAAAAAGGTTATAAAAGCTACTAGAGCAGCAGACAATGGAAAACATGACAAACATTAATCTGTGCTCATGAAGGACAGCATTTAACATTCATTTATAATAATGATTGGTTGATTTTCCTGTCTAAAGAGTGAGAAAACTGAATAATACCACGAATCAAGAAGTGAACAGTGAAGTATAGACAGATGTCTCCCAGTCCTAAATACTTACTGTAAGGTTGGCAACAATCATTTTAGGGTCATCTGTTAAACAAAGATTAAAAAAAATAGAAAAGATTAAAAATTTTCTAAAGAAAACACAAGGTTTACATAAGCATACTTCCTAATACTTCCCTGACCTTTACTAAAAGTTCTTTGTATTTATTATAGAATCACAGAATCATTTGGGTTGGAAAAGACCTTTAAAATCAAGTCCAACCCTTAATCCAGCACTGCCAAGTCTATCACTAAACCATGTCCGCAAGTGCTCTATCTTTTAAATACCTCCAGGGATGGTGACTCCACCACTTCCCTGGGTGGCCTATTCCAGTGCTTGACCACCTTTTCAATAAAGAAATTTTTCCTAATATCCAATCTGAACCTTCCCTGGTGCAACTTGAGGAGTTTTCCTCTTGTCCTGTCTTTTGTTACCTGGGAGAAGAGACCAACTCCCACCTGGCTACAGCCTCCTTTCAGGGGCGTGTAGAGAGTGGTAAGGTCTCCCGTGAGCCTCCTTTTCTCCAGGCTAAACACTCCCAATTGCAACTATACAAACTAGGAAGCTGCACACAGAGGCCAAAAGATGAAAAAGTTATTGTGGGAAAACCAGTGGTATGACTCAGAGGTCACACAGACAAGCTGATCTTTTTGAAACTTATTGCCATTCATTCTCTAAGAAAAACTTATTTTTCTCAGCAATTTGGAAAGACAAGGATTGAAAGTTCTTAAAAAAAAAAAAAACCTGCTCAGAACTGAAATTTGTTTTCAGTAGACTGTGTAGTGTAGGAATTCAGTCTCATGTTAGTCTAGAAAATTTGAATAACATTTATACTTCAACATTTTCAAGAAATCTTTACACACTCATCATATATTCCTTGAGCATAAATACCCAAATACTGATTTGTGTATGCATTTATTTTACTATAATTTTTTTACCAGGCAATAAAAGTTTATAGTAAAAAAATGCATACACAAATCAGTATTAAGGATGTTTTATCACATTCTTAAGATCTTTGCTATTATTCTGGAAGTATTTAATCTTCAAAGATGGATCTTTCTATGAAATTTGTCCTCACCCAGAGCATATTTGAAGTGTTGTGAGGGAACACTTGGCTATCCCAGATGTGAGATCTTCCCCTCTATCAAAAGTTGTCACTCTTGGAAACATATGGTGCAAAAAACACAGGTACTTATGGCTTATTTATCAGTTACACAGTTTGCATGGTGGCTTAACCTGCTGGCATAGCCAGATTTGCCCTTGTACACTGAACCAGAGCAGTCAGGGGGCTGGCACAAAGCCCCGTCCCTAGTACTGCTGCCCTGGAGGCAAAAGGAGGGCAGTTGGTCTAAAATGCCTGAAATTACAGAGTTTGTTTCACCAGAGGACTCTGAGAACTATTGTCAAAGATCAGTTAATCTCAAACACTACGTCAGGGTAAAATTCTAAAAGCATGGTTCAAAATAACAACAAGTTTTACTGACAAAATTGCCCCTGGATCCATGCACTAATCTTCCTTATATCCTTCAACATCTCCAGTCTTGCTGTTTAGCAAACCACATGACCTCTCATCTATGCCAAAAGTATGATAAAACTACTGAATTCAAAATTAACGAGTCACTTGATTCCTATTAGATCATAAAATGTACCAGATGCTTTTTTTTTTTTACATCCAAGCTGTGCAGTGCTGAGATTGCCCAAATACAGCTTTTGTTGACAGAGGAGAAAAGTGCATGAATAAACTCACAATGACAAGTAAGCTGGCATGACAAACTGGCTTGGAGCTCCCATTCCTCCATGATATAAAAGAGTGGTGTTTAACCCAGAACTTTTAAGCACTCCCCTGAACAGTTCTACCACTGTGGGGTCTGTGAAGTACAAACCGGAAAGGGAGTAAGCAGCTGTCTTCAGTGGGATTCCCTCTGAAATTCCTGTCAATACTCTGCAAATTTACACTCTGTGGACAGCATCATTTCAGGAAGGAATAGAGTCTAGTACTCAGGATATAAAAGGTACAATTAAATTAACTTACACTTCAGGTTATTGCTAGACCTAGGGCGAATTCGCCCTAAAGATCCAGGCAGCAAAATTATATCATCCACATTAGTCAGATAGTTGCTTAAAAATTCAGTTCTTTCACAAGTTGTGTCTTCCATCCCTGCAGAAATGAAATGCAAAATTAATCCACCCTGAAAAACCACATTTCCAGAACAGTAAAAAAAGGAGACACCAAACACTCCCTATGTATTATTTCCTTTTGGATGATTAATCTTGCTCTTTACAGCCATCTAATTCCAACATAATACCTTGGTGGGACTCAAACTAGAAGTGATTATGTGAGAGAAATACCAGTCTAGGCATCATAGGAACAGAACCACATATAACATGTGTGCACTGACTCAACTCCAAATTAAACTCATGGAAAAATCAAAGTCTGTTTCTAGTTTAATGTACTGCTTAGGGGATTATTTCTTTTTAAACAAATGATTTTAAGAGGAATAGCACACAAAAGGTATTGTGTGTTGGTGGTCTGTTCTAAGGCAGCCGCAGATAAACAATTTTCTCTTGCAGATATTTGTGGTGGGTAGGAATGTACTGCCAGCCACAGGAGGTTCTCAGCACAAAACTGCCACCCCTGGAAATCCTTCCTGACCCTTACCCTCCTCTAACCACATCCAGAAATGAGGCATATGCCATTTTATTGTTGATGTAGCCGTTCATGTGAGACTGTCAGGAATAAAGACCTAGAAAGAAGAGGACCTTTGGTGGCATCGCTAAAACAGTTATGCAAACCCAGGTTTTCTTTTAATAAAACTGTCTTTTTATCTTTGCTAATATTTACTATTTCCTATATTGCAAAGTTTATTCTAATGTTTGAAGGAATAAGACCTACCAAATAATAGCTGTACTTTTAGGTGACTACATCTGGCCACAAAATATCTTTTTACCTCCTTCCTCCATTATTTTGCTTACTTTTCTAAGTGGGGCACAGACTTATATTCCACAGACATAAGAAAGATATTCCAGTCTTTCTTCTAATAGGATAACTTGACCTACTAATTGCTATGGAAATGTCTCAATCTAAAGTCCTATTCTTCTCATGTACAGGAGAACAAGGCTATTAAATTTTTCATTCCATTATTTATTCCATTATTCCAATATTGGAGGGCAAATTATAGCCCTCTAATACATGCAAGAAGAGCTACACTTGGATGTGATATCAGAAACATCAAGGTTTGAAAAACTCTGAGTAAATATCCAGATCACTGTTATGAAAGAGAAGTCTCCCTCCAAGATGTTTAGTGGCAAGTCCACACCAATGACTTTTTTTGGGAAAGTTAAACTACCAGAAAAAAAATCAGCACAAAAATATCTGAAATGGAACTTTGATTTAGGTTACCTATTGAATTTACAGTTACATTGCTTAAGCATTTATCTTCCAATAAATATTATGGTTTAAAATTTACCATGATCACCAACAAATATAACATTGACACATCGATGTAGTTTCAGCTGTTTCAGTCCATCCATTAGTTGTCCTACTGTCTTGTCAATCTCTCTCAGGGGATTCACCATCATCTGTATAAATATTCAAAAGAAAAAAAAAAAAGTTAATTCTGTCATTGCAATCTTCCTGCTTCTACAAATAGGGGTCCTTTGGCAAAACTCTGATGAGAAAATCATCCAGGTCAAGAGGCAAAGCCTTGGCTGAGCTGTTACTCCTACGATTATTGTACCCTTTCCTTTTGTATATCCACACCATGATTTCATTGTGAGAAAGCCTTGCTGAGATGCTGACACAGGACAGCAAAAGGTCTTTTTGGCTGATCCTAGGCCTCCCATCAACATGTCTACAGCTGGTAAAACAATGTGTAGGTAGCAGAAAAACACATGTGACTTTGGGGTTCAGTTCATTTCTTATAGATAGAAAGGAGTGTTTTTAAGAGAAAACAGTATTTCATGTGAATGGTTTAGTCAAAAAATGAGCATGAAATGAAGCTTTAGACTTGGGATTCATATGCCAAGGCACTATAAATGAAATTCACTTCAAAGAACATCTCATACTCCGATGACAACATGCACATCACTTGAGTAGCACATGGGGCTCAGAGTAAGTGTTCTTCAGCTTCAAAGCCCAGAGTTTCTAACAGCTCAAATGACAGTTCTGGCAAAATTGTGACCAGGCCCCAGAGGATACAGATTCTGTACTGTGATTTCTTCATTAAAATTTCTTTTTAATTAAAAAACAAAACAAAATAAAAATGAAACAAAACAAAACAAAAAACCAACCAAATCCCCTCAAAAACCAAAAAGAAGCAAGACATGGGACTCTATTTTCAGTCTTAAGAAAATGAAAAATTTTTTACAAGATGGCACAGAGAGGTGTAAAAATAAGATTTTAGGCAGAAGACTCGTTTTGATTCTGAGAAGAAAACATTTGTTGTCACTATATAGCAACTACTTCGTCACTTGTCTGTTTGATTTGGCTGGTTCAGGTATCCACAATAAAAAATCCTTCCAATGACAAACAGAATAATAACAAATTCTGGATAAGAAAAAACTAGATTTCAGTAGAATTTTCTAAAATAAACACTATATTAGTGTGACCCAGAAAGAGATGGTTCAGAAATTCTCTCTCTGCCTGAGTCATTGAGGGGTAGATGTTAAATGGTCTAGGTTATGAGACAGAAAATGTCAACTCCCATGTGGCACTATAAATACAGAGAGAAGGGACTTACAGGAGAAGGAATCACGGTGGGGAACAGGAGGAACAATTTCTGCAACGTATGCAAGTGGTTCTGACAAAGAGTGAAATTTTGAAATATTTTAATTCAGGAAAGCCTAAGTAACAATTTAAGTTTAAAATTTGAAACCTTCAAGTTCAGAAAAAAGGAAAATTGTCTGTTTCAGCATTCTTTCACTCTCCAATACAAAGAGTTCTTCTACAAATGGGAATTCCATTTTTATGAAAGTCTATTTATATTGTGTCAAAGCATATAAGGAAATAGTACTTTTACTCAGAATCCAAAATGTATTCAAGGAAGATGGAAATTCAGACAGATTTCCCATTAATGTTTACTTTTGTCAGCAAGCTTCAATCTTCTTTTAAAAAATAATAATGATGATAAACAGCAATAATCATTCAAGGATTTCAAGTGATAGTTCTGTTTAGTTACCCTCTTCAGCAACCTGAACTCATTTTACAGATGTAACTTTCAAAAATTTATTGGCAAACAAATAAAGTTGTAGCATAATCCTTTCTTCACCTATTATCAAGACTTTGAAAGACCGTGCAGAACCATTTTATCTTTCAAGATACACGGAATTCTAGGATGGTGCCACAATAAAGAGTTTTGTAGCATTGTGAAACATTGTAGCATGTTAGCTGGGTGTGGTATCTGAAACATAAAAAAACAGCTGTATTCTCCTACAAGTGTTCCCATAGAAAAATGTCTGATTAGAAGGAAGAAAGAAAGAAAGAAAGATTCTTACTTTTAATTTTTTTAATAATTGGGAGGATCCATCCTGTACTGCATTTTATTGCTGTCAAACAGCATCAAAATATTAACTTGCAGATACAATGGCAATTATTATGCACTAGTAGGGGTTTGTTTTCTGAAATAATTCTGTCAAATCTTCGCTGACTTATAAGAAAAAGTTCTTTAGGAGTAAGTTTGGATGACCTTTCTTGGAGAAAGAAAGGCAAGAAAAAGAGGAACATATGTTCACGTCACTAGGAATATTTTTTCTACTCTATTTCATAATTCTAATTTGCCATTCCATAGCTTGGAATGGCAAATTGGTGAATAATAGTAATATCATCCATAGCAATTATTAGTTCTCCTTTCAAATAAATCTTAAAATGTTAAAAGTTCTCTGGAAAATTCCTGAGTTTTTGGGGTTTTTTTGCATCTTCCTGTTTGCCATGTTTATACACTTAAATAATGAGTCTCAAAATAACTCTTCAAAGTTGAATTATGCAAGTCAAAAAACATTCCCACAAAAAAATCTCTTGAGAAGAATGTTTATAGCCTCTTGTAGGATACTGTGGAGTGTAAAGGTTTTTTTTTTTCTAGTGTAAAGGAGAAATACATAGATTGTTAAAGCCAGGTGGATAAAGACAGTACACCAAGGAATACTCCTTTCATCCACTTGCACTTTATCCTAATAAAGCAATTTCTATTTGATGTTTTCCTTGTGAAAACAGACTTACACACCACCTCTTGCAAATATACCATTCAGAATCCTGCAAGAAAAATTCCTTACCCTCTAAAGTCACAAAATTATTCTAAAATGTGTATTTTTAAAATAAATGTTCTTTTTCTTTTACATTTTATTAGTCACATTTTCAGGACATTTCCACAACCATGCTGACTAGACACAAAACCTCAAATAATCACTATGTTCCCATGAGCTGGAAGTTACAGAGGCTACAACATATTGCAGAACTTGTAACGGTTCAGAAGGTTTAGCAGCACTCGTAGTGTCTTCCCACAGATTTTTCTGACATTGCCTCCAGCTGATGGCTGGATTTAAAAAAAATAAAGAGATTATAGAGATAACTTCCCCTAATGCAAACACTCTGAAACAAGCAAAACACAGCTCCCAGAAGGCTTGGTCTGGTTTGGCTGCTCTCCTTTGGACCCTTCAGTAAATTTATAAAAGTTTTGGCTGCAAAATCCCAACCTGAAGCCTGAAGTGCACTCCCAAATTGAAAAAAATAAAGACAGCGTAGTGCCTAAAAAGTGGCACTTCCATCATAAATTTTTGGAACTTACTTTCTTCCGACGAGTTTCCGTAGAATATTGATCCACTCTATGTACTTTTCTTCTTTTCTTTGGAGCTGCAACTGGTCTTTCCTGTCTCCTCTTAGGAGGAAGCTTTCTCTTAGGTCTCTTAGGCGGAGTAAGAGGGGAGCCATAACTACTCTCCTGTACTGGCAGGGAGAGATGTCTGGACTCAGAAAAAAAGCCTGTCTCAACTCACATCAGATAGTAAAGCTACCTGTGCCAGATAATCCTGAAGCATAAATGCTAAGGCCTTATCAAATATTTAGGCTTTTGGACAATTTAGGATCTACCCCTGTTTAAGGAGGAATTCACCAAATTGTACTGAAAGCCGAACAGCAGTTACAAGAGCAGACAGCATAAAAGCAAATTAAACTGGTGTTTCTAAAGATAGGTGGGGTTTCTGTATTTGAAAAGAAATAGTTATATAGGGGGTACTAGTTATCAAATATTAATCCCTGTTTCAATTACAGCAAAATTCACTGCATACAACTTATTTAGTGTCCAGGGTAGAGTATTGGTGGAAATGCAACACTTCACTTGAACAACAGTTCAGGTATGAGTATTAGAGGCTGTCCAGTCTCAATGACTTCTGCAAGGTTTCCCACACCAATGTTTTGGCTGAATTAGTGAAATCAAGTACCCTCATCCATAGCACTAGCAGGTACACTATTTTGTGCCACACTCTGCACTGCACTGAAATCACCAGAACTGCATTTGCCACTATTTGAGATCTGCAGATCAGAGTTATGCAACTGAGACTCAGTTAACATGGAGCTTCAAATTAGCTGCATGGGGCACATTAGTGGCAGTGAATGAGAAATCTGTGCTGCTACCTGTCTTATTACCAGCTTTATGGGCATTTTGACAATTTAACTTCCTAGCAGTGTCAGAGTGTCATCTCATTGGGTAATAGTATTGTTCCTAAATGCACAATACCTAGGATAGACTTATGGAAAGAAAAATAAAATAAAAAATGTAGAAGGAAAAAAACCCTAAGATCTAGCTAAAATAAACTACTCTCCCATTAATCAATTTGCTTGTAATTTTAAACTGTCCCACTCTTGCTGACTATCACACAACTCGCAGGCTCTTGGCACTCCTCAAGATGGTGTGAGAAGAGCTGACACCTACCAGGAGATAAACCACAATCTGCAATAGAGCACACTGAGTGGGCTGGGGGAGACTTGGAAATTTGTGATGGTAATTAAGTTGTATGTACTTAAGTAGCTTCTCCCAGTTGTTGAGTTACAGAGCTCCATAAACAGGGAAGGGGAAGAAGGGGATGTTACCATCTGCCATGCTGTTTCATTGCTCCCAACACAAGCAGCTGGAAAGGAGATTCTAGTCCAGTCTCATTCGTCTTTCTCCAGAAAGGCATTTTAATAAAGAAGCACCAGAGTTTTCTGTTTCTAAAACACTTCAAGCTTTGTGCAGTCCTGATGAGAGGAGCGGCAGGAAAAGGAAGGATTCTCATTTTACTGTCTCTGGGTCGGCTCAGACAGAGCTCCACAATGCCAGAAACGCGCGAGCGCGGGAGACCGCGGTCTGAACACTGAGGTGACTGTCTCAAGACAGCATGTTAGAGGAGCAGCAGAAACGGCTTAGCACTGCCAGATTTTGATGGATTTCAGAGCTCTTATGGTAGTATATTTCTAGAACATTTTATGTAAAAAAAAAAAAAGTTAGCTAGGAAAAAAAAAAAAAGCCAAGTTCTTATTATCCAGCCAATTCTTAGTCTTGCTTGAGAAGAGTCAGAACAGAGTTATGGAGGAGGGAACTGAATCCCTCCCCGCTTACAGAAGGAAATTGTAACATCACAAGGGTAACCAGCCAGCCAAAGCTTTGCTTCTTGACCTGGATGGATCAACCTACCAGAGTTCAACTGCAGAAGCACAGAGGGAAAGAAAAAAAAAAAGGCAGAAGTAAATCAAAAGCAAGCATATTATTTTATAACTCCCACAACTGCTCCTGGAAACATAATACAACCCACTGAAATACCTCCTAAAATGTTTTTAAAGAAAAAAAACAACCATAAAACACTCCCACCCCAAAGCAAAAAAACCCAAACAAAACAAAAAATCCCATAAAACCCCAAAACCTAGGCAACCAACCCATTTACACTGAAATTCATGTTAGTGGATATGCAAAGGTACACTTTTAGAGACTTAATATAATATCAATTCCATTTATATAAAAAACATATGTAACTAAGTCCCTTTGCTTCTTGGTTTAAGACACTGCACATAGGCTGCTGTGTGTATCCTGGGAAGATCTAAGAGTTATCTGGATGCTATTAAACCTCTAAGATTATACATTTTAAATAAATTTAGAACATTATTTGGTATAATAAGCTCAAATAAAAATTCCCTTTATTCTAATAAAGATTTAGAGGTTTTCAAGGTAAATAACTATTCCTCAAATGACTAAGTGCAGTAAGAAAAAGCAGCAGGAAATATTCACTCTCCAAAAGAAGAAATAAGAAGTCCATTGTAAACATAACACAGAGTTGTTACAAGCTTGTTTTCAAACTTTATTGTTTGGTTGATCTGTCTTTGCATGAAGAAAAATGGTCAGTAATATCCCAAATGTCTAACTGCTGCCAGCTGTATACAAGAAAAAGATTTCACAAGAAAGTCCTGCTCTTGGTATCAAGGAATTAGCTAAAAGGAATCCTTTTGAGCACTTTCTTCCAGATTATATAAATTTCATAGCTTCTAAAAATTATCTGAAACCAATGTTAAGAGAAACAATATAAAATACTTCCTCTAGCTCTTCTGTCCTGAAACTAGCCCCCTAGCAAACCTCAGCATCTGTGTACTTACACAGTTGTATTCGTTTGCTTAAGTTTCCATTCACAAAGTTTGGTCCACTGTTTGAGCTGCAAACACATACATGCTCTTCTGCTAAATCATCTGTTCTCAATTTGCTAAAAATCTGTTTCACAGTCTTCTTGTGTATAATACAAATGACATGAAACTATCTATTTGCAAAATTCTCATAAGCTATTAATTCACACTTATTAAGAGCTGAAGCTTTGCGTTGCAATTAGAGATCAACCTTCAGATAATGATCCACAAGGCCTCCCCTACAGGAAGAGCCTTTGAGGGCTTTTTGCTTTTATAATAACTTTTCCTATTATGAACACTTTGCTACGCTTCACTTTTTAGACTCTTATAATTAACCTGAAACTAGATTGCCACACTGGATGCTAAGCAGATTTGTTAAACATCTCAACTGAAAGAACATTTTCAATGTCACCATCTTAGTATTCCCCTTTTAAGTCCATGGAAATTGCTCCACAATTCTGTTCAGAAGGAAGTAGCTGTATCCAGATAAATAAAATTAAAGTTTTCAATCATAAGACACATATAGTAATTGTAACATTTCACTAAGAGGAACTATAAAGCATTATTAAGAAATACATCGTTAAATCAGAGAGCTCTCATTACCAGTACCTCGCCTGACTGAATCAGACACAGCTCCAGAGCCAAATGACAACATGGACACATATCCATGTCTGTCAATTTAGCAAGTGTTGGCAGATCTTAACCCCTGCTTATCCAGAAAAAGGACTGCTTCTCTCCATCCAAGATGGTTCTTCAGTGCTGATTTGGAATAATTCCTCACACCCGCTGCTTCAGGACCATGGCTCAAACTGCTCCAACAGGGCTGCAACCCACAGCAACTTCATAACCACTGCAAACTGTTTGAACAACCCAAATAACTCAACTCTACTACAAAATATTAATGCTGCTTCTCTTTGCTCTCTTCTATTGTCAAGAGAAGTCAGCAGATATGCACCAAACAAATAAGAAACTACTGTTGGGTACCTGGCTGCTCAAGGAGATTGGTCTTGCCTTCCAGAGGGTAGGTATCTGATACACTCCTCACTTTTTGAAGACTGCAAATATTTGTTTAAACTTTGTAAATCTTACATATAAAGTCTTGCAGTCTTGTGATGGGAATCTGCAGGCATGCATTTGCACTCAAACTAGGGGACTTTGCAAGATGTCAGACATCACTGGAAATGCCAGATCCCAGCTACTCAAAGCAGGATATTTGGGTAGACATTTACTTTCCCTCCCCACATATCCTAGACAAGTGCATTATCTCTAAGTTCTTGTCACCTGGACAGTGTTGTCAGAGGAAACAGTACCCATCGGCCCCAGCCAGCTACACGAAGTCAAACAAGGGGTTAAACTACTGCAGCATGTTGCACATAATTTTTCATTAAAATGTCTTATGGTGCTTTAAAACTTTTTCCAAACTCAGTAATATGGTCCTGAGGGAATAGTATTGGAAAAGCTTTCTGAACCCCTGTAGGGCCTATATGAAACTGGAACTAGCAGCCTTTTACATTTCCTGATAGACTGGGATTATTACTTTGGCTACTGCCGCCTGTCAGAATTAAAGAAAGCTTTTTTCTTCTCTACATTTTATCTCAATATTTTCAGACTCATATTTTAATTACTTTTCAGAACGATAAACTGTTAGAGGAAAGTTATGTTATTGCACACAAATATACTCCTGTCTTTGCCAAGTAAATATTTCCATTTGCATTATCTTATCACACTAAGAAATATCCTCCTGAAAGGCACAGGCAGTTCCTTCTCCTAGAAGTGAATTTTATATCATAAATCCTTTAGAAGACAACTTTGTTTTCTCTGGCAGAGGGGAAGTGTACTGCAGAAACAGGTGAAAACAAAGCTGATAAAAATGTTACTCCTCAGCAACATCAATATTTTGGGGGCAAAAAAAGAAGTATTGGAAAAATATTGTAGAAAAAAAATCAGTAGGGAAAAAAAAATCTGTGCTAACCTCTGAGTTGAAAGGACCATATCTGTGGCCAGCAGCGTCTGGTTGCTCAGAGTAGAAGGCATAAACATATGGCCTGAAAGAAAGAAAGGTCTTGTTCAGGTTAGCTTTCCTTTGACAAAAACACAAAAACACAGGCTAGCCAGGTCAAGTCAAATCGAGTCAACTTGCCAATGAGACTCAACTCTATGGAAAAAGAACTGTTTCTCAGTCATAGAATCCTACAATTATTTTGCAGTTCTCTGTTTCCATGGCATGATTAGTTGTTTTGCAGCTTTATTAAACGCAGCTTTATTAAACATGTGCAAGGAGGCACATGGGGCACCATCTGAGGATACATGCTCATTCTAAATCTTGTAGGAGAAATCCCAAGAGCAGCTTGCCTAAGCCTTGCAGCAGCATGTGGGAACTTGTGTAAAAGCCACTCCTAATTAAAATTTTAACATTTTCCTAGAGCTCTGTGTCCAGTTCTACAACTGCCATTGCCTGTAAGGTTGTTAAAACATATTAGGTTCAGTAGGATAAGAACAATGCAAATTAATCCATGTAATTACATGCTTCTTGATAAGAAATAAATTCATATCATACATTAATTTGGAAGAATCAAACTGCTGATGGCTAAAAGCTGATATGAAAAAAAAAACCAAAAAATCCAAACCAACAAACCAAAAAAAACCCAAATCCCAAAGAACTCACACTAAACACAAAAGCCAAACAAATCCTTAAATCAGTGATGGCTTGTAACAGACAAAAATAAATTTCAGAATTAAATTTTTTTTTGCTTGCTCTTCCAGCTATTTATAAAGAGAAGACAAACTAGCAATTATCCAACAGCAGATAACAAGTGAATTACCTTTCATTGTCTGGAAGGGTTAACCACTGAAGTATTGTTAATATTCTGCGCTCATGGGGGATGACACTGGACCACAAAATACAAAGATATGCTTTGTTATCATAGAATACAAAAAGCACCAACAAAATGCTTGTTATGAACTGAATTTAATATTAATGTATCATAATAGCATAATTTGCTTTTAGCATGCTGTATTGTCTTTGTTGCTTAATACTGATTCTTAATTTGCAAACAGAATCACATTAGACCTCCTGAATGTCTACATACTCCAAAAGAAAGATGATTAAAAGTTTGCAAATGTAGTCAGAACTCAAAGTAATAAATCTACCTATTCTAAGCAGGAGTGAATAAAAGATTCATTCAGCTGGCTTTAACCCAGATGAACTTTTTTTATGCTGCCATTGGATAGCTGGCATAGGTAAAATCCACTATATTGCTCACATCAGTACAGGTTTAAAAAACCACCCTGCTCTGGTAGTACTCCTTTTTCCTGCTTCCAGACACTGGAAAAATTTCCATTGCCTTAACAGTAGCCACGGAGGGCTAGGCTGGTGTGAATCAGAACAGAACCATCTGAAACACCAGGCCAGCAACACATGGACTTGAACCCTGCAGAACAGACCCATCTTTACTGTTTGTACAGTGGTTGCCGTTCTCACTTGGCTGCTGATGCCAAGTCATGCTATGACAGTGACTAACATTAGAAACAGCTGTTAAAGTTCCAAATATCTTATCTTAGGAAAGCTCTGCAGGTCAGTGACCACACAGGCATTTTAATACAATGGCACAGTCAGTCCAGGATCCATTAGCTCAATAGCAGAATCCCAAGGCAGGAATCAGACACCACCATCAATCACCATAATGAACTGAATTCAGCACCCTTTGGAAACCTCTGGCAGAGAAATAGAGATGGCAGCAGCCATTTGCAAATACCTTCATTTTTAATGCCCTGTAGACAAACAGTAGTCCTCAGTCTCCAGCTACACAGAGAACTTTGCGTTGTAAAAAACCATGAAAATGAGAATTTATACTAAAATTTGCAATGAAGGAAAAATTTCAAACTGGAATAATAATTTTGAATGCTGCCCAACTTTTATGTTTTTATTACTTGTGCAATATGAAAAAAAAAAGGAAATCCATTAGTTCAATTAACTCATTTCTGACTAAAATATTTTGAAACTTCTGTTTTCCTGAAAGAGTCTGCTTGAAAATTCTCCCAAAAATATTCTGTGTACCGAATAAAATAAGAGTTTTAAGACATATATTTTTAAATCATACATAAATTGGATGCCTCATTCCCTTACTAGTGCCATTCATACAACCTGTCCTTAGCTACCTTTTCCACATTCTGTATCTCCAAGCATGCATTGGCCAGGGTGTTTATGGAGACTGTGTAGCTATAGTTCAGTTTGTAGAGCACCAGAGTGGAGCACTGTGAGACTTCATCTTACAATCCTAAACCTCTTATCAGCTTGTGGTGTGTTTTATTATTCCTTCTATGTGTTTTATGATATTTAGAACAGTAAAACATATTATTTCTAAAGGAATCACACAAAAAAAAAATAGTCAAATCTCCTTATTACTTCAATCTTTTAGCCTAAACATTTTCTTTGCTCCTGCAATCCTGCCAGAAGCTGTAATAGAAAGACTGATCTACATGAATTCCTCAAAAATTATCAAAATTCATTCATTTTTGGTTGTAAAGATACATTTTAGTGGGAACAAGGAAAAATAAGTTGGAGTCATTAAACAAGAGAACAAATAGCAGAGATCCTCAAGGCTGTCTCTTCGGAAAGGGAAATTTGGTATCTTGCTCAAAGGATGGACTGTATTGTAAAATGAATGAATCAGACCTTTAAATCAATTAGATTGGTGATGTCAGTTAACATAAGAGGACAATAAGAGTCTTCCACACTCAGAGGACTAAGAAACATTGCTAGCAATACTAAGGTAGCAAAAAAACACACTTAGAAATGAAAGACAGTAATTCTCCACATAGGCACATATCTTTTCTTTAGGCAACTGTTAAAAGTCAGTGCATTAATCTGAAGCAGCAAACTGTAGCATCAGCTTTAGTTATCAGCAACTTTGCACAAATGAAACAATAGAGGGTTACAGGTAGAGTCTCCAAACTACCAAATGATTAGAGAAAGGATATTAACTTAATAAACACTTATATTGAATTAATTCTGAATTATTAGTTAAAAATCTCCAGAAAACAGAAAGTACTTACATAGACCAGAAGAATGTGCCAGCTTTCACTCCTTGCTTGGCTGCAGTAATCCAAATCTAATGAGGAAAATATAAGAGGATTAGAATGTGTTCAGATCTCTAATGACTCTCTGAAATCAAAAGAAAATGTTTTCAGGACACATTCTTCTACCCTGAGCCTAGAATTGAAAACTGCAGTTTACAGCCTCAGCCCTAATTTGAAAACGAAGAGTGACACACCTATGCAAACTCTGTAGCAGTGGGTCAGCTACTGTGCTGTAGACTTTCATCCCTAAATCTCTATGTTGCTTTAATTAAAAGCACTAAGTTTCATGGCCAGGAATTCCTCCAGTATTTAATTTCATTTTCAAAACCCAGCCACTACTCACCTGACCCTTTCAGCGTTCATGTTTTGGAGGATAATCAGTTAGAAAGGAACATACCTTAACACTAATCAGTGCCTGCATAAATGTCCATCTTCTCAGAATCCTACAATCAGCAGCCATCAACAGAAGATGTGTTAGCAGAGAGTACACAAAAAAGGCCAGAGAGTGACATGGAGGTGTTAAGAGTGCAGGAAGGGACACCTTCCTACACAGAGGTTTAAGAACTTGAGCTCACCCGATGAGGTGATTGATGAGAATGACCGAAAAATCTCCATGAAATTTTCAAACCCTTTTTTCAACCCTTCAAGTCCCTTGTATTTTTCTAGCTGTAAATCAGTTTGCAGCAGAAAGTTCTGCAATGTAGCCACACACTCTGTGAGTGTATTTTTAATATTGCTTGGTTTAAAACCTGCTGGTTTTCAGTGGGGTTAGGGTACCATTCTCATACTTTAAAACAGGTTATTAATCCTTTCTCTTCCCACTTCTATACGTCATTCAGGATATTCCCCTCTATTCATTCCTTTTCAAACACAGGTTTGTTTGATCTTTTTCTAATGAAAGCTATACCATACTCCTGGTTATCCTTACCACCCTCTTTCTCTCTTCTATCCTATGACTCTACACAAGGCAGGGGAATGAGAATGCTGGAGAATCAGAAAGGTTCACAATCAAAGAAAGCAAACAATGTTTGTAGCACTACAGAACTAAATTTCTCTTGCAAGGAACTATCCAAATTATATCAAAACTCATTTCAAAAGTGGCACTCTGTGTAGAGCTAGATTATTTCCTCCCATTATCTATGCATACTGGAATGTATACACTTTATGAAGAATTAAGACAAAATGCTCACTTACATAAAAATTGCAGTTTTTTGTTTACTTTAAATCAACTCTTTAAAAATTCAAAGTCCCTATACCTTGCTCTAACAGGCACCTACAAACTGTCATTTGGACATGCATCATTCAAATGACATGCCTGAATTATTCACACATCAGTCTTAACTGAAATTGATTTGGCACAGTAATGAAAGATCATTTGCACAATGAGGATATAGTTAACAGCAATTAGATTTAGATATTGTAATGTCATTGATGGGAAGATTGGTCATATTTGCATTTCCATTGCCCTGGACTCAACCTTTACCTCTCACCTTTTATTCCACCAAATCTGACTGGACTCAGTCCAATTAAATTAAAATTACAGCTATAAAAGGTCATTTGTTTTCATTTTATTCTAACTTTTTAATAATGCTAGAAACCTCATTTCCAGTGAAAACTACATCCAGAGTAACACTATAGAAAGGATATTTTACTAAATACATGCAGAAAGATCAGGAGGAGAATGGCCATGGGTTTGGACCCCACTCTTTGTCTTCAGGTGCCTCTTCTGAAAAATCTGATTTCAGGCTTAGTTCATATTTACAAACACTCAAGCTGCCACTAAACAGGGAGTCCCCCAAACATCTCCCCCAGCCTCTGCAGCCCCAGCCTTCCCCAGGACCACATTTTGCATGGTGACAATGATCACAAAATTACGTGGCTGCACACTAACTGCCAGAAATATTGCTTTGAATTTATATTGGAATTTGGGGGTAATAGCTGAGTAACAGCAATATTGTTTTCAATATCTCAGGATACTGAAATTCGAATATCACAGGATACCAGCTCTGATGGGATGGGAAAGATGCAAGTGAACAGGAAAGGGAGCCTACAACCCAGTGACCAGGTTGCTCAGCCCACACACTGCAGTCAGGAGTATGATTGCAATGCAAGGATGCTTGTTTGGGCCACCTAAGTCAGCACAGTCAGGGTATATAACCAGCCTAGATACTGGCTAATTAAGGCAGTCATTCATTACATATTCATTAGTGCATCATGGTATTCCCAGGTGAAAAAGGGTCCACACTTAAAGCAATTTCCTTTGCATTGCAGATTTATTCATAGAGAAAAACCCAGTCATGGCAGAGAAAGGAGGTCAAGAACACATTCAGCATGAAATATGTGTCAACTCCCACTGTTGTTATGCTCTGTCTTCCTCTACTTGGAGAACCATTGTCCCCACAGCAGATTTATTTTTCTTTGAAAATGTTTATGTTCCTGCAAAGTCTAAATAATTTTGGGAAGTACCAACAAACTAAATCCAGGGAATTTTGTGTTGGGATTTTACTATCTGCAAACTCTAGTTTGACTTCCTATGCTTTGCCCCACACAGGCCCAAACTGGTCCAGTCTGCCTGGCTGTCTAAATGAGACCAACCCTGAGCAGCTGAAGATGTCCTGTGCTGCTCCTGTCTTATCCAGCTGAATTCACCTCTGAACCTGTGTATTTTAGGCGCTGATTTTATACACATGCTAAAAGACACTCTCCCTCCAGTATATTACCAAGGTAGCCAGCACATCGGTGAGGAAGTGGTCGCTACATTTTCATTCTTGTTGAGCACAGCCTGTGCTACATGAAAACAGCATGCACTGGGGTAATGCACATAAGTGGAGATCACTCCCAGTTGTGCAGTCCTAAGAGCAGTAAGTGCAGCCTAAAGGCATTCAAACTGGCTTCAGAGAGGGAAAAGCTGCACCTGCCAGTACTTCACCTCAGGAATGCAACCATTTACATTGGCATTAGCAGTTTAGATGCCTACAGGTGTCTGCTGCACTTGAAATAAGATGAATAGCTAAGACAAGGATCTGTTGAAGTCTAAAATCAGCAAATCAAAGGGCCCCTATCTGTCTACAACGTCTGAGTCTCAATGACTGCATCCTGACTTTGGCAGGCAGAGCCTGATTCAACTCAAGCTTACAACAAATCATTACTAGACCTCTGCTCTCCTTTGTTTTTTAAGGGGAATGAAAAAAAAACCAGCCAGGCTATTGATTTATTTAAATCCAAATCAAGAAAAATCAACACTATCACCATGATACCTAAAACTGCTACTCAGCAATACATTGTGGATGTCTTTCAGCATGCAGAGTAGCAGCCATATTGAGGTGGAAGAATTTCTATTTGCATGTATCAAGCTCTAAATAAAATACTTATCATGTTTCAGAGCTGAGACTGCTGATGAATCTAGTAGTAGCTGTTTCTACTAAAGATATCCTTGTTACCTGGACCCCTTAGTGGATAGGCAAAATTAGACAACAGACTGGAACAACTGATGGGAGCACACAAGTTTATTTAGAACTTTGGCTATAGGATAACAACTTCAGTAGAAATGTTGGTAGCAAACTCTTACTGCAGTTTTATCACCAGTGAACACCTCTCACTGTCTTTAAATAAATTCGTTGCCTTTCAAGGCAGTCTACAAGTTGTGCAGCAGGGTGGGATAGAAAAAAGTTATCAGATGCCTTCTCAGTGTTGTCCATTCAAACCAGTTGAAATTAAGATGCAAATAAGGGTTCTTGTTCTGCAAGATCAGCACCATTTGTGAGCTTATGCAATTTATTTGCCATATATAATTTTGTTGGGTTTAACTGTTAATATGTTAGAATTTTATAGTCAGCTGTTTATGTCAAATGTCCACTCCTGGGTTTGCACAGGGGACAAGCCTAATTGTATTGCAAACTACATAAAGGACATATTTCTGAATTAATTTGCTTAAGCAGAGAGAAGGGGAATAAATATTTGAGAAATAATGAGATCAACCACTCTATCTTCCTACTATGCCACAGAAAAGCAACATTATCTAGCTTTACCAATACAGAAAGACCTATTAAATTATGCAATCACATATTCAAACCTAGTAAACTGGCATGTGTCCTGAAAAATAGTATACATGCTTTCCTAGACATATGTTAAACATATCCTGTAAGTTTAATTACTTTTATTTTTATATCCTCTGTGTTGAATGACTACAATTCTCCTCTGTTACTTATGGATGAAAGGAGACAAGGCTAAGCAATCAGTTAGGTGTCAATGCCATATGGAAGATATAAGTCCCAGATTCTCCCTTCTTCTCACTGCTAGAAACACTGCATACAGGTGTGCATATACTTAATCCACAGTTATTCAAGACAGCGGTGGAATTTTCTTTGAAAACCTGAACAGAAAGTGGGACACCTCCTTGGTTTTAATCTTCCATGAATAAACAAGAGTCCACAACTTCACAAAGGCTGACACATATTTGATGTGCCAGATGCATCAAAGGCTGATGTAGCAATGAGAAATCCCTTCCACGTCTAGGCAAAGGTGGGAAGGAGGAAATCACAACATTTCAGTAAAGAAATGTGTACAAGACTGGTGCAAGCATGCAGAATTAACACCACTCCTGCACCATTTGCAATTTGTTCTGCAACAAGGTAAAATGTGGAGTAGCCCCTTCCACACTTCTTACATTACAGAAATGCTCTCCCAGACTTGGCAACTAAGCATTGCCTTCTTGCCCAGACAGAAGATTTTTGGTACAAGAAGTCTATTAAATAAATAGACAGAGTCCTGTTGCTTGTTCATGGCTCAGGCTGGATAAAAAGTAGTACTTATAAAATAGAATTACAGACATCCCTCCTTCTGCTTCCCCTAGCAATCAACAAAGTGATTGCAAGACCTGTTCAGGATGGAAAGGAAGCTCCTTCTGTAATTATTAGACAGACAAAATCAACAAAATTCCAATATGGTTTTATTCTAAATATTGAGATATAAATTTGGATGAATCGGGAATATCAAGTTAAGATGCAGGGTGATGATAAACTACAAAGACAGCTTCTCAACATGCTGTCTGATACCTAGGAATGTCATGGCCATGTTTAAGGATTAACATCTCGAGACAGTCCTTTTTTGAGGGTTGTAGTGTTTAAAAGGTTGACAGTGAATTTAAAGCTACATACAAGACACCCTAAAGATCCATCAATACTTTTAAAATTATGATATTTCTAAAGTGAAAGACATCTTTTGGAGTCAACCTCAGATCCAAACCAGGTTGTTTGTGAAGGAGCCTCTCTGTCCCCATTAACCAGCAGTTGTATACCTTGCCTCTTCTGACCTTGGAGAGACTAACAGGTTATTTCTAAAGATCATGGAAGAACACTTAAAAAAACCCCAATATATGTAGTATAAGCTTAAACTCGCCACATCAAACCAAGATATGGAAAACTAGTGCTTAACAGAAGCCAAAGACAGCTGGGGCCTATATTTAGTGCCTAAAGTTACTTGGGATAAAAACAAGAATGTCAGTGTCATGAAAAATGAGCAGTAAACTTTGCTTCCCCCATGGGCCCTGATGCTCACTATTTCTGTGAGATGCTGTTGCAGTATGAGGAGTGGTTTTATGGTTGTTTCCTATGAAACACTTTTGTTTTGAAAACAAGGGTGTTTTAAGCTTATATAATAAATCAACATTGTACTAAATCAGGAAGTCCCATAACCAGCTACAGCACCCTGAAACACTTCCAAACTACTTTCTCCCCCTTCTCCCTTTCCCAATGCTATTAATTTCTCATAATTCCTGGAGTAAAAACATTCAGATAATCATCTGCCAAATCCCACTGATGTCTGGGGTAATCTGGCTGTTTTTCAGCAAAAAAAAAATGAGTATTAGAACAACTAAAGAAAGAAAGAAGGAAAGACCACCAAAACTCCCCACATTTTCATAGAACCATATACAGTAGACCAGTTTACAGGAGCAAGACAGTATTCCAGAAATTATCAACATTAAATTACATTCTCTTCTAGGCATTTTAACCATAATACAAAGCTGGGAATCTCTGACACTTTTTCTGCACAGAAAAATAGTAATTTCCCCATCCTGTGCAAACCATATCCCACTCTGCTGGTTTTGAAACCCAGGACCTTCAGTTTGAAACCCAGGACCTATAAAGAACCAGCTGAATATATGATATGACAGACAGGATTCCTTTGATACATAGACCATCTTTCAATATCCAGCTATTTTGGGCAGTCTGTGTCAACATCATATTTAAAGAAAATTATTAGGAGGCATTAGAAATGGACTGTATCTAACCAATACACAGACAGAGATAACTTCTTCTCTTATAAAAATCAGCAGTTCTCTTATCAAATGTGAATTCTTGTACATGCAGAGAGAGTATAATTTGTATCATACTTCTGCAAGAGATCTATCACCTTCTTACCCAGCTATTGTGGCCACTCTATCAGGTTTACCCAATTTATGTGTTTCCCTCATATTATGTGTATGAGAATTGAATTATAGTCCTTCGTCTCTGTATTTGCTTTCATTTTTCCAAAAACATGTCCAGTTTATTACATGATTAGTATGTTTCTTTTTTAACAATTCTTCAGAACAACTGGTTTATTTTATCATCCCTATTTGGGTATTCAACACCCCCACGCACACACACCCCATCCTCTGAGAATTTCATCCAGCATAAGGTCACCCACTATTGCATAACTTTCTCAAACTCTTCTCAGATGACATTTTTCATCCAGAAAATCTCTTATTCCCTGGAGTAGCATAGGTGTAGGAATTAACAATGTTCCCCACAGAACACAGCAGGTGATGAAGTATTCATAGACTTACATCGTACTTCTAAAATATCATACTTGAAAAGTAGACACATTTGTACAAGCCCCAACAATTAGTTCTCCACTAACACCTACCTAACCATGATTAAGGTAAGATGCAGAATTAAATTTGCAATGCATAATTAAATTCCAGCTGCTTAATGAGTTGTCCTACAGCAGCTGAGCCACAGGATGATCTACGTGCTCAACTCCAGACTGGAGCAGGTTTTAACTCTGGCTCTGGCTGTAGCTGAGATAAAGAGGCTACAGACTGCTGCTCTTTCACTGCTCCTAGTTTTGATCCTGATTCTTTGCTTCCAGCTGGAAAGGTAACAGCTACGTTCCTCACCACCCATGATAAAAGCTAACCCAGGTCACAGCTAGCCAAGGGAGTGCCTACACTCACTGACAGACTTTACAACAGCACAAAAACCTCATTCTGGCTCAGCTACAGTCAGACACATCTGCCTGCAGCTCTGAATTGCCTTGTCTCTCATTTGTAGTGGACTAAACAACTTGCAGACAATACACACACTTGCTAAGCCTGTAACTGTCAGAGTAACACCCTTTAGCCTCTTGGGATATTTCTCTCTTAAGAGATTCAGGGGATGATATGGATCAATTTAGCAAACAGAAGTGACAGGTTATGGTGTTCCCAAACCCCTTCCAATTTCCTCACCTCTACCATCTCACTCTTTTGAGAGGTTAATTCATCAGGGAGCATTTAAACCATAGTTCCCTAAGCAATCAGTGCAATGAAATGTGTATGCACCTTAGGTTCCTGCACTTAAAACTTACTAGTTTTACTTTTGTTGTCAAAGAAAGCAGCTACAGCACACACTAATAGGGGAAAGTGCAGCAGAAGCAAAGGGACTGTCTTAGCTGTAGTAACACAGAATACTTGGAAGGACTCCATCTCCTTGCCTAGAATAAGGGTTCAGACCTAGACAAACCAAGTCCAACACTACTCCAAGAGACTGGACGAAGTTCAGCTTCTGCTGCTATGCTCAAAGCAGAAATTAATTCTCAAGTTTCCATAGCCTCTGCAGTAAATTAGGTAATAGTGATTACTTCTGGATTTTAATAATAATTATGAAATTATGCTGTGCTATGCTGACAAAATATTTATACTAAAATTTCTCAAGAACATTACTAGGACAAAAACCTAAGAAACTCATAATGAAAAGGAAATATTATGCCACAGAAACAAAATCACTGTGTTATACTGCTGCCTCAAGTGGGGATTTTATACTAGCTGTGGCTAATTTATACTTATCAGTGCTAGCAACTTTCCATAGTCAATGGATTTATTATTCTGAAAAGCAAAAGCCAACTAAAAACATTACATTAAACTGATAGACAGAGGGCTAGCTGGAGGGGAGGGGGTAGGGACTAGGTACAAATTGTTCACATATGTTTTTTTTAATTATTATTATTGGCTATGTTCCACAGCACAGGGGGAGGGGAGTAGAGAGAGGAATAAAAAAGTAGGAGGGAATTTGAAACTTACTGGTTGACCTCCCCACCATCTGTGATTGAATTTCTCTCGCCCTCGAAGACTGAAGCTGGCATCAAACACAGGGTCATACATCGAATTGCCAACAATCCCATGTGATTCAGGATAGAGTCCCTTTGTGCAGAAGTAGATTAATTAGTAAAACCCTAATGAACACAAATGCAGTGTTTCATAGCTATCTGAAAGTACCACTAAATTATGTTAAAATAAGTATCTTTGTGACTACATACCAGAAAAGGTTTTTACTTTCAGATAAGCATATTTAAATCTGGCTGTAGTAATGAAAGCAGCAAGAGATTATTGAATTGTGCTAAAAAGAGTAAAAACTCCTGTTAGTCTCAAGTTTTCCACACTGTTTAAAAGTTAGTTTGAGGTCATCTAAGAAAAAGCATAAATGTATAAAAACAAGATCGATTTGTACTTTCAGTTCCTCTTCATGAATGCCCTTTCTGGACACAATTATTCATTCTCTGGTTGCAATCATAACACTTAGCATTTCCATTTCCTACTATTTTTATCTTCATGACTGCTTCTGTTAGACAAGTTATTTCCAAGAAAAAAAAAATGAGGCAGGTCACAGAAAGCCATGGCTTTATATCACAATTTGTCCTGCAGTAAAAGCAATTCAGAGAGAAGAGCAGAAAATTCCTTTCTCTGGGCCCTCTCCCAACCTATTCTTTCTCCATATGCTCCTGTCTCATCCATTTAAACATTTGTGCAGCGGCTGCACAAAAAAAGAGAAGGGGAAAAAATTGCAGCTGCAGGTGGAAAGTCCCTTATGGCAGCTTTGGGAGGACTATCAGTGTCACACAGGTGTGGGGACAGCCTGGCTGCCAGCCCTGCCACCGCAGCACAGCGATGGCTCCTCTCACCGCAGGGCCAGCCCAGCATCCAGACACTCAGCAGCTGCACGCTGCCCCTCTGAAACTACTGCTCCAGCACAGAAACAGCTGCTGCTTGTACTCAGGGCAGCATTGCAGGGGTGGCTTTTTCCCCCTAGGAAAACTTTGACCTGTAATTACGCAGCAATACAAATAACTACAAAAGCAGGCATAAGCAGAGGAAAGCTGTGACAGTGTATAATGGTGCGATACGATCCATTTTACCAATTCAAAATAAAAGAAAATACTTAAATATTTTTTCTTCAAAATGAAGAAAATACTTAACATAAATAAATACCAAAAAGGATGGAAAATAAAGCAGTTATACATCTATATACATATATATATATGTTGGGTTTTTTTATTTTAAACCTTGCTTCCCATATCACACATTTCTACTCCAGTGCAACATATTATCATGAAAAATCCTTCCCAGGGACTTACAGTAGCAAGGGTGTACAAGTTGGGGAATGTTTTTGTAGGATAAACAGGTCGCATGTAAGGAGAATGTGTTCCACAAGATCCTGAAAAATCAAATGCAAATGTGAGGAAGCAAAGCTCTTAGATATAGAAAACAAAACCAGAAAATGTAATTTCTGTGAAGCAAAATTATGCAGAAACTAGTTAAATTTTAACCAATTTAAATGAACTTCCCGCTGCTTAACAGCAGTCAGCAGTAAGGGCAGTAGTAAATCTACTCATGCACTCTTTGTTCTTCACGACTGACAGCTGAAATAATGCCTCTGGATGACTACAGAACCAGTTATAGGCCCATAGACTGGTTTATTTTTCCTGAGCTAGTCTCCATCTGGAGTCATTGGAAGTGTCTTTTTAAGTAAAACAACATGAGAAAACACAGGTTTATTTTAAATAATAAATACACCAAAGCTGCAGTTTCACACTGGACTTTGTGGCCTCAGCCTCCCCATCATTTAGGCTGGAAAAGACTTTCAAGATCATTGAACCCAGCTATAGGTGACTACACAAATATGAGGGCCAGCACAGACACAGGGGAAAAAACCCCAACACATTTCAAGGGTACAGGCACACACAAACTACCATGCAGTACAGAGAGACTCAAATACTCAGTGCACCCAGTCCTCCACAAACCCAAGAGGAGGGTGAGTGCAGGGCATGTTTTCAGCCAGTTGCCAGGCATCCAAGTACAGCTTCTGCAGCCACTTATCCAGACCTCTGACATTTCTGAATCAAGTGGAAAATTTTGAGGGTACCTCCCAACTAGCCTGAAAGCATGCATGATATGTATCGTGTACTAAAGATTAATTTCTTTGCTGACAAAATCACATGTAGGTCACTGATTCTGAGCAGCACTTCTCAAAGCAGCAGCTGTGTGCTGCATTTCTCAGGGTGCTTTCAAGTCACCAGTTGATATCACCTAATTTAAAGGGGACTTCTGCCATTTCATCTCCATGCTGACCTGAAGAGCACGGAGAGCCAGCCGGAGTAATGACACTCAAACCAATATGGCTAGATGTCATCCTCTCTTTATTGTCTAATTTTTACATGTATTATACCTTTATTACCTTACATAATACAATAGCTACTTAACATTCATTGGTTAACTAATATAATTACATATACAAGTTACCTATTGATTGGCTGTTATACTACAAGCGTCTGGTCAGGTTGTAGTATGTGACAGTTTTTCACATAGTACTCAGAGTCCAGCATTGACTATTGTGTTTTTACAAAGCTTATTGTCTTTTCAATGATGTCCTAAATTTTTTAAAGTAACTAAAGTAACTCTGTAATCTGCAGACCAAGGTTGTCCAGTCCCTGCAAAGGAATAGCATGAAGGATAGCATGTCCTTGTTCTACAAGAAATTCCTCTACACTGACCCTTCTGTTGCTCAATGAACAATGAAAGCAATTGGGCTGCAGAAGACTGTCTTTCATTTATTGACAGAAAACAGATGTACTCACTCAGTTTTTCAATATTGGGCATGACCTTGTTCCCTTTCTTCATATATGATGCACGGAAACCATCAACAGAAAAGATGATCAAAGGAGGACGAACAAAGCTGAAGGCAAAAGCAGCAGGAATATAAAGCAGCATTTCAAAATTTTAGTTTTTTTAATTTCCACTTGCTCACTGAGCCTCCAGGAAATCCAGAAGTTCAGTTACTGTATAAACTATATACCTATAGTCTTTTACATACTTAACAGACCATGAGAAACTGATAATCCTCACACTTAGTAACAGCCAGTGTTCAGTCGCAGTCAGTGAAAGGGCTGATATCCAACATAAAAGACATCTTCCCTGAGCTAAAAACATATAACCCATAAAGGCAAATGCTTATAAAAGGTGATGGAGAGGGAAATTTACCATGCACAAGTACCCAGCCCAGCACACAATCTCTAGTTAAAAACCACATGTCTCATGACAGTTGGTCTTCTTTCTCAAACAGAAGTCCATGGAACATTTGGAGCCATATGTGAACACAGTTCAAGCCTATGAGGCACAGCCCATTCTAACATACTAAAGATGACAGTATTTCTTGTTACTTTATTACTTTTTGAATTTACTACTGCTACTGAAAGTCAAGTCCAAGCAGGCAGACACACACCATGTATGGACACACCTGGGCTTTTAATGTCATCTGCTGCAGGGGTTAGCAGCTGTCACTGTCACCAGGAGAAGCATCTCCAAACTATCGTCCTAACAGCACAGGCTGAGGTGCAACCCAACACAGCACTTGAGCAGATGCTTATCTTTAGAGATAATAGTGAGAGAAATGGTTTCAAAAGTTACTTCCTTTCTCCACCTTACTTACATGCTCAAATTCCTCACTAAGTAAGCCTGTACCCCATTGCAGTTCAGAAATCCTTTAATTTAAGAGCATAATGCTAAAAGTACAAAATTCCACTTAAAAAAACAAATGGCCTGAACTGTGGTCACATATTGTTTAACCTGAATTTTGCTGAAAGCTGAACAACCTAGACCTTTCCACTGACTTCAGAGGAGTCTGGCTACCTTCCCTATGCATGAAAGTGAAGCAGGCAAACCCAGCAGGTGACTGAAGATCAAGAGTTCAAACCCAAATATCATCCACCACTACTCATCCAGCAGCTCAAATGCATGACAATATTATGAGCCTAAATTAAGGCAAATGCATTACAATTTTATGAGCCTAACTTTAGAAATGGCGAAGCCCAGGAAAGCATCCAACCCACAGCTATTTAGCCTGCATGACAGAGCCAGTGCAGAAATGTGATGGGTAGAGGTCCAAGGCAGAGCTAGGGACCAATGGCTTTGCTGCATTTGCCTTTCCAGATGAAGGCAAAACACTTACCCTGCTGGACATTCAGGAGTCTTTATCTCTTCACAGTCATCATCCACCCAGTGGGTTTCTCCTACCAGAAAATTCATGTTGTAGTTACAAAAAGTAAAAAATACAAAATCTGTGGATACAGCTAGAGGTTTCACAGAAAATATACATAAAAAAATAAAGTCCAGCTCCAGTTAATGGACTGACTTGTCATACTTCCCATGAATAATTAGAATGTATTTTCACAAAGCTGAACAAGTGATCTGGTTATATTCTATTCAACAAAAATATCCAAACTAGCACTTCTACAAGCAGCTCTGAAAACTAGAATTAAAAGTGTCCTTTTGACCGCAGGAGACAGTGGTAACGCTTTAGACACAGTGGTCATCTATTTTAATTTTTTTTATTATTTTTGATCTGTCAAAAACAGGTAGCGCTGCTTCTGGCTGTGAATTCCCACCAGCCTCCTACCATCAGTTCTCATGGCTCCATGAGCTGATTCAGCTGGCTAAAGGCACAAAACAAAATTCATTCTGGGAAAGAAAAACAGCTCTAAATAGTTTCCAGCTGGCTTAGAGAGGTGATCAGCTCATGGATCAGGTGAGACTCAAGCTAAAAAAAGCATTAAATACTCTTTCAGAGCTACATTAGTTAAAATTACTTTGTGTAATCAACTATTTTCTTAAGGTTTTCACTGCTGAATGCTGTCTATAGAGTGGCTCATGACTTACACTTTTACAGATCAATTGAAAAAACACAAATTATTAACCAATGACCCTACTTTCTGAATCTAGTGCTATTAAAGGAACTGCAATTCAATTAAAAGAACAAATCAAAAAACATCATAGAAAAGACCTGCAGGAAATGTGTGCTGCAGCAATTCCAACTGACCATGACAGGAGGCAGATGGACAATTTCCAAGGAGTTAAAAAAAAAACAGAAAAACACACACACACTATCCTCAGATAGGCAAAGGCATGAATAAAGAGGAAACACTGTTCTTACATAAAACTTAGTCATGTCTGAATTGCAGGGTCATTGAGATAGTTTGTTATTACCCAATTAAATGAAGATTATGTACATTAAAGCTAGAAATATACTAATTCCTCTGTCTTGACCCTTGTGAGAGGAAGCTCACCAAAAAGGCAGGAACTAGAAACTATATTAGTATTTAAGTGGTCTCAGCTTCTGGTTTCTTTGGGAAGGGGAAGGACAATCTACAGGGATTTATTAGAAAATACATAGTCCATTGGGTTCCCAACAGCAAAACCTAAGTAAACAAAAAGGTCCATTTTCAGTGTATGGATGGATCTGGACTATTATAATTTCGTGAACATATGCATTTGTTCAAAATAGTGAAACAATTTCAAACTGTAACCCTTGCCCACGTAAAATTAATTATGAAATAAACTAAGAACTAAGTGAGATACCAAAGCAAAAACCTGTAGAGCTCATTACCAAGGACCAGAAGACTTGCTGCCGATGGCAGACACACTAGACAGGCATCCATGCTCTAAAAGAGCAGAGCAGTGGATGAAAACCAAGTCTTCAAAGCCCATCCACCCACCAGGCAGTGCAGCCATGGTGGGTCAGCTGAAGCCCAGCCACCCACCTTCGAGTAACAGCCCTTGCATTCTTGCAACTCCTCTTCCACAAGGAACAAAGCCTACAGATCTTAGACCAAGTAGTTTGAGCAGAACTTTTGTGGTGAGGGTGGAGAGAGGTCTTTGGGACAGAGATAACATATCTAGGAATGCTCCGTTCCTTCTGGGATCATTAGAGATCCCTGCCCTCCCTGTGATGCAGACAAATGCATCTGAACACTTTAGAGCTTTGCTTTAAACTCTTCTTCATCCACTGACATCTCTTCTCTTTCTACCATTCTTTCTACGGGCAAAGATAATGTCCTTCAATTTATAATTTATCCCTGCTAGTGCTCAGAAATATACAAATGCGATTGTGAACTTCCCCCACCTCTTAAAAAAAATTCAAAGCAAAACAAGGAGAGCTCCTCTTTTGGATTAAAACTCTTTACCCTGCATTCTATTGGGTTTGGAAAGATAAGAGGTAGAAAGACCAAAGACCTACCTTTGCAAATGACTTGGTAATTAGTACAACAATCTCCTCTACTTAAGCAGTCTTCAGAGCAGTGACAAGCATTGTCATCATTCCTGGTTTCTCCACAGCGATCTTTAGTACACTCCCAGCCCCGAGCTAAAATATTCACAATGTAAGCCAGAATGAGTGATTGTAATCAAAACAAAAAGTATTCATTCACGCTATAATGAAAACACTCTAGCTGCTAAGCTAGGTATGTCAACCAGAAACAAAAAGGATCCTTGTCACTTCCAAGTGCAGGAGGGCTCCTGCACAAACATTGTGTGAGTATTTCTGCTACCCTCATGTGTTGTACTCCAGGCTTTGTACAATCTGAATGCTAGAAAAGGTGAGGAAAGGAAAAGACAAAAAAGGATCTTCACAGATAAATGGTGGAACCTAATGCACAAACCAAGAATTCCAGTGTTTCTTGGGTAATCTTTGCTCTTCCTCATAATTACTACAGTCCCCTGTTCAAACCGTAGAAATAAAGTAGAAAAGAGACTACATCAATGCAAAGTGATGCCTTGCTCCCACCATCAGTTCCTCACCCACAGGGCAGATCCAGCACCAACCTCAAAGATATGAAAAAACAAGCGCTGTTCTTCAAGGAAAAGCATGGCATGGCTGCTGTGAGAACTCCATCTTCTCTCGTCTTGCAAAGGAATTTAAGATCTGGCCTGTCTAAATTAGGTGTTCTCTCAAGGGTAGTACATTGCTTTGGAACAGGGCCTATGGCTTTAAACATATGGTTTTGCACAATAAGGCCCACACAAGAAACTATAAAAATCACTTTGGACAATATGCACCCAGTGAAAAAACACACATCAGAGCAATGTCTTTTATCCCCTTTTCTACTTCATTTGGGGCTTTTTCCTATAAGTGTGTAATACTTACAGATCACATATGTGATAATTGCCTAAATAAATGCCTGTGGGAGTATATGACTGCTAGCATAACAGCCCCAGGGGCCATACAGGTTTCCATATGCATATGTGAACATATGTGTCTGCCATGGACAGAAGGGTGAGGAACTGAGATTCTGCCCTCTGGCAGCAGACATTGTGTCTTCAAAAAGAGCCTCTCATTCTGCAGCCATTTACAGCAGGGGCAGAATAGCTAAAATTTAGACATTTTTGGCCTGGAACCAAACTTGTTTTTCATACTAGATTAGCTCATTCCTTTTTGGTACCAGTCTATGAAAATTATGTAATCATAAACAGGACTGAGGAAGTCAGGACTTTCAAGCATGGCACATCCATGGGCAATGATATTTTTAATCATTACACTTTTCTTCTGGCTGCTTAGTAAGTATAACACTTCAATAAAGCAAGAACAACTTCAATGGCAAAAATAAAAGGCACCTGTGTCAACACTGACCACTGTGCAAACACTGAAGGAGATGGGTACAACTAATAATTTAAATTCACTATGCTAACAAGTAAAATATGACTCATGTCCCTCTTTGAAGTTTTCCTTGCCTATGACTCATGGGAAAAAAAAAAAAAAGCCAAGAAAAGAAAGTGAACCTATTGCTATATTTCTGTCCCCCAGGATCCAATGAATTGAAGTCAAATGTTTCTACCAGTGTAATAATATGCAACCTAACACCTGGAAATCAGGGACTGAGGCATCGGTAGCAAGCCCTGGCTGGCCCCTGCTCAAAGAGGACCTGAACCCCTTCAATGATCCTAGCTTCCAAGGCATCCTCTTAAGTGAGCCTGAATTGCTCCAATATTAAGTTAGCAACTGGAATGAAAAAGGATGGCTGACACAAAATGACCAGTTTTTACCATGGATTTTGATTGTAAACTAGAGGTCAGATGGGTGACTGAACATTATTAATAGTTTTAATTTAGTGTCAGAAGATCTGCTTTTCAGTGTGATAGCAAGAGCACCCTGCATTTTCTGCCCCCCACAGTAAGAAGCAATAGGTGCACATCCCTACTGCTCCTTGCAAGGAAACATGGGCTGCATTTTGGGCTGAGCTGAGCCTGGTCAGCCAAGGCAAGGTGAGGAGGAGCTGCAGGTTATGCCAAGAAGTGCTGATTTATCGAGCAGGTCCTGACCACTGGCAGAACCCAGGTGTCAGCAGGGCCTGGCAGTGCAGGACAGGAGACCCATCATACCTGTCTTTAAGCACAGCTCATCAAAGTCGAAGCAGCAGCTGTTGTAGCTCTTGCACAGGTTGTCACAGCGGCAGCCAGGAGGCTCTGCCTCTTGAAGTTCAAAGCATCTGTTTTTGCAGGAGCCAGAGGTATTGATCCAGGGGGAATCTGACAGGACTGTGTGGAACAAGAAACAGGGCAACATCTGTCAGCCTGGCAAGCAATGGGGCAGGCAGCTCAGCCCTGAGCCACTCAAATGAGCAAGACCTCGGGTGCTTGCTCTGGGAAAAGGAAGGGAGAGCAGAAGAATTGCTCAAAGAAATGAAACAAAAAAAGAACAAAATAAAAAAAAATGTTGTTCTTTTGGGGAAAATAAAAGGAAGCAGCATGCTGTGATAACATCCTGCAAAAAAAGAGCCCTGGCTTTACCTCTGTAACAATCAAGAGATCATTAGCAGAAATGTATTGAAGTCTCCAAGGCCCCATTCCAGGAGCTGCAGCTATTCCACAGAAGCAGGCCTTTGTTTTCAGAAACCAAGTGACATTTTCATGGCTGGCTGGGCAGTTTACATAGGAAAAGACTCCAATTAATCTACATGCAGACAGCAGGACTTGGTCTGCTACACTGGAAGGTGTCAAATCAATGTGAAGCATGAAAGAAAACTTTAAAATGCTCTGTAAATTAATGGAGAAATAAAGCAAGGCTTTTTGATGGGCTTCTGCAAAACAATAAATTATAAAAACTTTAAAAAATACAGAAGTATTTAAGAAATTAATAATTATTATGTATATAAGTAAATGGAGGGCTGCCAGTCTGCAAACCATGAATAATGTATTAGACTTCAATAATCTATTTATTAGTAAGGGCCCTTAATGTGAAAGCTGATATATGTCTGCTCTTTCCTCAAAACTTACTATTTTATACACTTTATATATTTTAAAAGTTTTTATTGTAGGAGAATCCTATGTAACAGCTTATATGAAGCAAGAAAATTGTGTGCTTATCTCTAGGGTTAATTGTATTTTATGAAATAAAGTAAGGAGAATGTATGGTATCCTTTAAATATAGAGGTGTTCCAAGGAAAATTTCACAATGCCTTTTGTTCCTTAAGAGACATATTAAAATTAAGTATTTGAAGTTGTCTTGTGTTTTGTTTTCTTTTAGGCTATGGTTTGGTTTTGGGTTTGGCAAACCTCACCATGATCAGCAGTATGACTTTTAGAGGACTGACGCAATGGCATTTTTGGGAAATAGTTGCTCTGATATTTTCTTATGTACTTTTCCCCCTACACTTTTACATAGCTGAGAGTTTAGTTTCCACATAAACTGAAGGGAAATCTCTCTCCAAATAAGATGGCATTAACTGAACGCTATGAGAATGGATGGAAAAGATGATGAAGGGAGAGTTTGGAGGTGACATTGTAGCAGCTGATGTCTCACCAGCTCTCATCCCATGCACTACTGTTCCACCACTTCCCTTGGAGTGGCACTGACAGGACACCAGCACAAACCACTTCAGGGAGAAAACCTGTCAGAAAATCAGTGCTACAGCCAGATCACAGGTAAGAAACCCAAAAGGTGCCACAGTTGCAGTCATGGCTCATAGCAGCAACAAGGTACACTCCTGTAACTGCTGGAAAAGGTAGTAGCAGATAACCCATCTTTCCGGTTTTGTGGAGTTTTATTTCAACCAGTTCAGCAGTGCTCAGGGTGAGTAACATCATACAAATAATGAAGTTTCACTCTATAGGTACATACCCTGCAAGCATGCTCTTAGTGAGCCATTAGTGTTTTGGCCATGTGAAATTCCAAGGAGATAAAGAGTGTGCATCTGTGCTGGCAACACACAGATCAGTATTTCCTTTGCTTACATAAGTAGGTCACAAAGGTATGCTAGAAATCAATCACATAAAAATTGTTCCAAATAATTTTAACACTCAAATTTTCAGAGTTATGAAGCTGTGGTCCTTATTTTTGATGATAGCTCCTTCCTACCAAATGCTTCTGAAAATCTATTACCAAAAAATAATTTCATATTATTTAATCTCTTCCACTACTTTCTTTTTTGGAAGGTAGGTAATATATAATCACAGATCCAGTAAGCGGCAAATCAAAGGTATAAGAAACTTGAAGGTATTACATACCAGCATATAAATCTTACCCTGGACATTACTCTTTTCATTTCAAATGGCTGAGAGGGAGACCTTTTCAGAAGGCAAAAAATACCCAAAACCAACACATCAACATGCGTTTAGGAAAGAGAAGGTGCAAATCTGACTGCAGATTACATAAGAGACAGTTAACTGCAGCTCAAGGAATGTCTACCTGTTGTAAAGGGCAGCTCATTTATACCAGGAAACCACCCCCACAGAAGCTGTGCAATCTAATAGCTTGAAGATTTTGAACAAGGGCTGGGGATCTAGAAGATCTGTCATAAGTACTTCAGTAACAACTGACCAGGTCTTGGGATATGAAGGTCTACATGGCTGTTCAAAATCCCTTCTAGCTCCATCTTCTATAACTGTAAATAGGGTATCCATTTAATGCAAGAAAGATTTAGCCTACCTTGTCTAATTTTTTCACATCTCTTGACAACCACCTCATTAGTGATGTAGTGAATTATCCCAAATAACTTAGCAAATTCAAGTCATACATCCTGAGTCAGTGTAGGACACTTTCCATATCGCAGCACAAAAGAGAACTTGCTGAATTTCTCCAAATACATTAAGATCACTCTTTTGTTTCTCATGCTTGACCTTGCCTTTGCAGCCAAACCATGATTTTCAGGTCATGCACAATGCCATGGCACAGATACTGGCGCATGCAAAACAGTTTGAAAATATGTCATCAGGAGCTCTGTCCCTGGTGAGCCCTTTCAAATTAACAGAAACCCCTGTATAAAACAAACTTAGACAGTTTAATCTTCTTTTCAAAATTCCTGTATCCCTCCACAGCTACTGCAGTCGGTGCAGCAGGCACAGGGACCTCAGTCTGAAGTTCCTTCCTTCAGTATTTCATGCATAAAGCTTTTCACACTGTTTTCCATACATTCCTTTTATTGCCACTAAGTCCAAAACGGCCATCTAATTGTCTTCTATGTCATAGGTTAGAGAGTGAAGCTAACTAGGGCAATAGTGCTTTTGTGATTCAGTTCAAGGAAGTTGTTACATTTCCATTTTAAAGGTGTTCTATCTTAGAAAGTCCCATATCAAACTATTTCTTTTGATTCTGTCTAATTAAAAGGTTTAAAAATAATGAAATCAATTTATTTGCAGTAGTGTTTAAAACAGGACTACACAATATACACATGGTTACAGAGCCATTAAGAAGACTACCTAGTAAAAATTAACCATTTTGGATCCTATATGGAACCTATATGGAACAACTAAATACTTAAAGCATCTGGAGCACTAGTTCTGCTAGATGATACTCCTATTATGAACTTGCTCTTCATCTTTGCAAAGAGTTAAATCCAAATGGAAAGTCAGATAAGGGCATTACTCCATTTTTAATTCCATACTTAAAACTACAGTGAGAAGAGATAGAAAAACTACAGTGTTTCTCCTTCCAAAATATTAAGTTATCCTACAGTGATCAAGAACTATGCTTCAAGAGATTACTAAGGCCATTTTCCCTGAAAGTGCTTTAAAAGATGGCTAGGAAATTAATAAAGCAAGTAACTTACAAAGGCAAAGTTAAGGAAAAATGTGAGCTTTGGTTCTCTACTGGCAAGAGTATCTTAAACTTTTGAGTAAAAAATTTATTTCTATTAATAAATTAATAAATTCAATTTGTGGGGTGCAAATATTCAACATCTCAAGTGTATAAAGACATATATCTGTATACTGAAAGAAGAGAAAAAGAAAGGTGTTTTAGCAACTGTGGTGGTACTTTGGAGTGCATTTGCAAGGGACTAGGAAGCAAACATGATGTTTTTGGCTCACAGCAGAATTCTAGGCTAGATGAAATTGAAGATTTGCTTACAATAATGGCATACCTCTGGAGAAATATCAAACTGGTTTCTACAATAATGCTTGGTAAAGAAAGAGGTTTGCTAATATAAAATAATTAATTCTCAATGTCAAGACACTTGGGAGCAAATAAGCTAAAGAGTGAAGCTGAAAAAGAATTTATACCAATATTTTCTTCTGGATATTTCATTGGACTGCTCTTCTAATGAAGTATAATTGGAAGTCATGCAATTAAGAGTGACTAAGGTTCTTTGATCACAGTGCTTTCAGTTTGCTAAAAACCCCCTACATCTCCAGTGTAACTTTTTACTGCCTATACTTCACTGTGACTATACTCCTTTATGCTTTGCGATCATTTTTTTTCTCCTGCAATAAACGTAACCAAGCTACAGAAACACAGAATGGACAAAATCCTCCATTGCTTCTATCTCTTTTTATTGCACCTTTGCCTGGACTACTTCAATAGTAGTCAGTCAGACTCACCTGCAAAAAATTTTCAAAATATTTCCAAAATTACCCCATCTCCTGCCCTTTTCAAGAGATCCTGTGTTTCTTACTACTTTTCTGGAATGCTGAGCTAATCCTCCTGCTGTTGGAAGGATCACACAGCTACTGTTCCCAGCCCCGGAGGTGTTGAACAGTGCTGGCTGGCTCAGCAGAGTTGGCACCTATCAGCAGCCATGGGATCACAATATCAGACCTCTGGGTCTTCAGTAAAAACCAGCTGAGCCCTGCCCTGGACAGTCACCAGTGAAAGCAAAGCAACTGGCATTCAGGTGTTGAACACTTGAAATGCAAATCCTCCCCATCCCTATTAAACACATTACACATCTGTTCTACAATTAACATCCTAGAAGATTTTTTAAAATTATTTTTCAAGCCATTTTTCTTTTACTGCTATAAAGAACAAAAGCAACAGCCACTATCTTTTTGATTACCTAAAATGCCTCTACTCAGTGACCAGCAGCCCTGATAGGGGCTGTGATTAGACACCAATTCCTCAAAGTGAGAGGACAGCAGGACACAGATACATTACCAGGAACACAACGAACTGGCCATGGCAAACAATTTTATAATTAATCTTCACAGACTATCATTACAGACGGCACTGCAAATGAAACCCTTTCACTTCAGTTACGTTAACCAGCTCTAAGTCAATGACCACAAGTTTCCTTTCTCCTGCCAAAGGAACAGAGGCACAACTCAAGCCCACTTTTTCTTGAATAAAAAAAGGACTAGTTGTCCGGTGTACACATTTTTCCATTTGGACTATGCTTGGGCTCACAGAACCCTATACTGCCCCACAACATAAATAACAGTTCCTCCTGTGGCATGTTCTTGCTGTCTTCCAAAGAAAAAAAGTAGTAGGCATAAGAAAAGCAGAGGAGTCGGTGACAGCACATCTGCACGAACACCTGCTCTCCTCTCCCAGCCCTCTCCGCTGTCAGATGTCTGCCGTCTACTGTTCACAAACCAGCATGACCTCAGGAGCCACAGAAATCCCAAAAGCTTTTCTCACCAGTGCCTCTTGAAAGCATTAATCAAGTTTCTAGAAACCGCTTCAATGCTACCAAAATAAATCCACCACCCTTAAAGCCATCAGGGAGTTTCTCTTAGGGCTAGAAGGAAGCCGTGCAGAGTACAAAACACTGCAAACACTTCAGGAGCTGAGGAGACCAGTCTCTGTGAGACTGACAGTGCTCAGTCCTAAAATAAGCTAAATTTTCCATAGTCACATGCACACAGAGCAAAAGTTTAAGTAAATAGCAGACCTATAGGTGAGTCCCAAAGGTCAACTGACTCGGGCTCAGCAAGTTATTTATTCTTCTCCATATCCTAGAGGGAAAAGGAACAAGCAAACTACTGTGACAGAGTAGAAATCGTTTCTAACCGCAGTCTATAACATAAGGGTATATGGTGATGTACAATTTACGTCTGTTACTGTACCTGAGACGGGGCCCTCATCCCATTCTTCAGATCTCCTAAATCGATTTGTTGTAAATCCCATGCAGACATTTACTCCAAAGGCAAAAGCAAATAAGGATATAACCTGCAAAAGTAAAACAGCAAAGTAAGCAAACTGTGCAAGAAGAAGGACTTTTGCATTAGGAGCATTATGCATAAAGGGGAGATGGTCCTCAGTACATTGGAGCTCCCTAGTACTGCAGTTCCCATCACTGGAGCAGCAGCTGACAGCGTCACCGTTGGAGAGTAACACAAACCAGAAGGGGTTTATGAATAAAACATCTCTTTCTGCAGCTGAAACGCTCCTTTTTGTAGGAACTTATTCAGGAGAGACGGGCTACTCCTCCTCTAAAAGCAAACACGCTCCTCTCCTCTCCTACCTGGTGCGAGTGGACGCAGCCCTGCTTAGCCATACCAGGGAATTCTTGAAAAGCCTGCGCCGCACTGTCGCCTTTTTTTATAGCGAGCGCAGAGCTCTGTTTGCTCGGGGAGTTCAGGCTATTAGCTACGAGTAATCCCACCTGGTGAGCTTGACAGGCTCGTGTGATTTGTCCAGGGGGTGATTTCATCATGTTTCACTCACAAATCGCAGCTCCGAGTGCAAGAAGCTCCAGGCATCATCGCTCGCTACGCCCTCCCCCAAACGCGCACCCGCGCGCTTTTATGTGGTTTCCTCTGGCAGAGCCGGGCTCGCCTGTGCCGCTGCGGCCAAGAGCTGTTCCTGCTCGTTTATTCTCCTCACAAAAGTAACATGCTTAAAAGAGAAACCAAATGCGGCTCCATGTGGCTCAGAGGAGAAGCAGGGGGAAGCTCGCTGGGGGCTGCGAGGTGCAGATCTCGCTCTGCCGGCCCGGGCGGTGCCAGGTGCGGCGGCCGCGGGCTCCTCTCGGCGGCTGCTCCCGGGTCCGAGCCGGGATCCCAGCCGGGGTCCGAGCCGGGATCCGAGCC
>QUSF01000001.1:56156178-56333328 GCA_003676055.1 Chloebia gouldiae
TCCGAGCCGGGATCCCAGCCGGGGTCCGAGCCGGGATCCGAGCCGGGGTCCCAGCCGGGGTCCGAGCCGGGGTCCCAGCCGGGGTCCGAGCCGAGGCCTCTCGAAACTGCCCGACGCTTTCGGAGCGGGGGGCACGGGGGCATTTTTCAACAGCGTTCTCCTGCTGCTGTGGCAGGGCAAGGCTCGTATCGATGGAAACACAAGCAGTTTCATCTGAATAGCTGGAAACCCCAGACTTCCAGAAAGGAAGGGAAGTGGCACGTTCCCTCTGCCCCACATTTCCCCATTTTCATCGACAGAAAACGTGGCTGTTTGGATAAGCACTTTTATTTACAAAGCAAATGATAATGCTGAACAGAATTACGGTTCAAATCAGTGGCTTAAATATTATTTGCCAAAGCAAATTATTTACCACTGTAGTTTGCCACTATTTTTTCTCTGATGAAAGCTTCTTTCATGCAAGTGTTTACTAACAATTACATTTAAAGGGACAGAGTCAAGGTTTGTAAGCCCTCGGGTGGACTGAGCTTCCCTTGGGACCTGTCCCATATTCTATACCGGCATTGAAAGACACAGTACAGTTTTCTTTAAAATATTTTGCAGTATTAAACACATACAATTTTGAACTTTGTTTAGAGGTAACTTTTACCTGCTGAAATAACTCCCCTACCGTGTAGCTTTACAGGAGAATCTAAAAATCCCTCCTCTTTGCCGCTGAAGTGTCAGCCTGCCAGCCTTTGCTAGGACCTGATCCTTTTTTATGCAGTTTCTTAACCGAAAGTGGCTCCATTGTGCAGCTGCAACTTTGCATTGCAAGGCTCAAGGCAATGTAATTAGCTTGAAAATTCCAACACGAGGACATTGTATTCATTTTCCTTTCACAAAATGAGACTATGTATTCAAGACCCATCTTCTAATGTTCACTTTATCACTAACTGGACTAAAAAAAAAAAAAAAAAAGGTTGCAATAGGCATTATTTTTCCAGCAAGAAGCTGTGCATAGAGGTCTAAAGAAAAGTAATCATCAAAAGTTTTACTAGCTGTTCCTATAAAACTCTTCACCCTTAGCCTCTGGTATATCCTGTGGTTAAACAACTTCATCCCCGAACACTAGGTAAGTACAGCAGTGTATGTCCACAGCAGAAGGGAAACCTAAAGTGTCACAAATTAAATTGCCCAATGGTGTTGCCTACGTATCTTAGCTAATGAAGTTTATGGTTTCAGAGCAAAATATGGGAATCAGCAGCCCCAAGCTCTCCTCCAGGCTAGGACCTTCGGATTGCAAAGGGACTCAGGCAAAACACAATGGACTTTTCAAATCAGGTGGTCAATTTTGTGTGCTCAAACCAATACATGGGGTCTCTGAGATGCTCTCAATTTCAGAGCCTTTGCCATTCCTGCATATCTTCCTAACACACAGGTCCTCAGTTTTTTTGAAAGAAAGTTCCTACATGTGTTAAAAATGGCCATTCAGGAAAAAAAAAAAAAAACAACCTTAACAAATAAAACAAAAAATACAGCATTATTAATGACTTCTACAGATTTAAACATACATACATATTTCATTCTTCCATTCATATAACATCTCTGGAGCTTGCAAATTTTACAATTTTACATAAATGGAAGAACTTATTTTGTTTCCTAGTCCATGTTACAAGTATATTAAATTAATTAAGCTCCTTTGTAATGTCCTTTAGAACTATAGATGATTACTCTGAAACGGCTAATATTTTTCATCTGTGTTATGTAAGACATTTTCTAGTAGCTCTGAACTGAACACAGTCAGATGCACAATGCTCTTTTTATCACAAGGATTGTGCCTGAAGCTATCCCACAGATTCAAAAGGAACTTATTAGAATAAACAACGTCTAATGATTTTGTTCAGAAAAAAACTCACTGTTTTGATCAGTGGCAACTAATTTTTCAGCAACTAATTGCCATTTTATTAATCAGAAAAGAAAGACCTAAAGCTGAAATAATATATTCCTGGACCACGAATTCAGCAAATCAGTAGAAGATTTAAGGCTTAAATGAAACATGTTAAAAAAGAATTTTAACAAGTTTATCAGGATATGAAATGCCTCTTCCTCAGATTTTGTGCATAAAAATTGGCCTTTGGCTTTTCAGGCTTGTACGATTACACCGGTTATTTAACACGGGATGCAAAGTTTACAGCGAGGCACCAGATGGCGCCTCACAGGAGACGTTCGTGCTGTGCCATTTCCAGTTGCAAACATTCAGAGTCACAGAATCGTTTAAGTTGGAAAAAAGCAATAAGATCACTGAGTCCAAACCCATGTCCACCACTAAACCACGTCCCTAAGTGCCACACCTAAACGTCTTTTAAATACCTCCAGGGATAGTGACTCCACCAGCTTCCCTGGGCAGTTTGACAACAATTTCTGTGAAGAAATTTTTCCTAATATCCAGTCTAAAACCTCCCTTGCTACAAGCTGAGGCCATTTTGTCTCATCCTATTATGTGTTACTTGGAAGAAGAGAACAAACTCCACCTGGCTGCAGCTCCCTTCAGGCAGTTGTATATAGTGATAAGGTTTTCCCTGAGCCTCCCTTTCTTCAGGCTAAACAGCCCCAGCTCCCCCAGTTTCTCCTCATCTGTGCTCCAGACCCTCCTCCAGCTCAGTTTCCCTCCTCTGGACATGCTCCAGCTCCTCAATGTCCTTTTTGAAGTGAGGGGCTCAGAAGTGAGCTCAGGATTCAGGGTGCACTCCCCAGTGCCAGGTCCCTGCCCTGCTGGCCACGCTGTTTGAGCCAGGCCAGGATGCCGTGGCTGCCTTGGCCACCTGGGCAGACCCTGGCTCATCTTCAGCCACTGCTGATCAGCTCTCCCAGGTCCTTTTCTGCTAGGCAACAAACTGACTGAGGGTGCCCTCAACCCCCTTGTCCAGGTCATCATCAAAGATATTAAACATAACGACCCCAGTACTGAGCCTTGGAGACTGGACACCAACTGGATTTAACTCTCTGGGCCCAACCATCCAGCCAGTTTTTCAATCCAGTGAAGAGGGTACCCATCCAGCTCATGAATAGCCAATTTCTCCAGAAGAATGCTATGGGAAGTGGTATCAAAGGCTCTTCCAGAGAGTTAATATAAGCAAGGCAGTCTTACATAAACTCATTTCTCTTGAGCAGTTTTTCTCATGAGAAAAGGAATGCAGAGAAATCAAGTATACTGGCTGAGTCAGAGGTTGGGGATGGAGTGGACGCCAATAAAATGAGCCTTTTTAACTACTCCTGTCAACTTTGCCCTGGATACTGGATGCAGGGGGTGATTGGGGGACCAGGGCAAAAGCCTCCAGTAGGGTTGACAGCAACATGAAAGACAGAAAGGTGAATGACTTCTCTCTCTATAGTGCCTCAGAGCTCTCATCCTCCCAAACACAGCATCCACGTATAGTTGTGGCCAAGAAAAACAGTCAGTTGAGTGCACAAAATAGCAATTTCAAGGAACAAAACCTTTGGACAAACCAGAGAAATTCAGGTTGTATCCACATCAGTCATATTCGGGTACAAGCACTGGGAAACCAAATGAACTTCCAACAGCCAGAGTGAAGATGGGAAAAGTTGAGTACCTTACTGAAGACACTCTGAGTCTTAACAAAGTCAGAGGCACAACATATCAAGTAGAACTGATTCCTGTGTATAAAGGACTTTAAACCACTGTTTATTTTACCACTCTTTTTATTACAGACTCAGAGAATGATTAAAGTTGTAAGGGACCACTGGAAGTTATCTAGTCCAACCTCCCTAAACAAACAGGATTCCCTAGAGCACATTTCTAAGGATGGTGAATATATCCAGAGAAGGAGACTCCACAGCCTCTCTGGGCAGCTTTTTCCAGCTTGCTTCAGTCACTCTCACAGTAAGTTCCTCCTCATATTCAGGTGGAACTTCAGAAGGCGCAGGACTGACTGCCAAGGAGCTGCACCACTATGCCCTCTGCTACCCCATGAGCTTGGGGAGACCCACAAACCAGGCTGTGCTCACATGAAAGTACAACCTCCTCACCGCAGTTTCTCAAAACATCACCAGTCTTCAATTATCTGTCTGCTCATCACTGCCCCAGGGGAATGGTATGCAAATGATAGTGCCTGGTGCCCTGGAGGGCTGTGCTGAGGATGACTTTCTTGGCCAAAAAGGCCCATAAAGCAGTGCCAGACCCTCAGGGGCAATCATGGACAAATTAAAGTCTTCAAAATTGCAGTTTGCTGCAGCCCGGCTCCTGAAGCATGAAGTGCCTTAGGCAGATACAAGCCCATCAGCATTTCTGAGCATCCTATATAAGGCCTGCAGGGTTCACAGGGCTGGGGGGAGAGCACCCATGTACAGCCAAAACTCACTGAGTACCATCAGCACAGCACGTCGACCAGCACACCATGTTGCACCCCTCCTCACCTCACCCTCGTGTACGTGTCCTGCTCAAAACACGGGGACAGTGGGTTCATGCCCGGCTGAAACTGAGTTCTGCCTACCCAGGAACAGAAGAGGAACCACTGGCCAGGGGTGGACTCGAGTCCCTGTCTCTGCTTTACTTATGTAAAACATTTGTATACTCACTGAGAACGACTGAAAAGCTGGTGAGCATCCTGGTGAGAAAAAGGATGATATAATGCAGTAGAGAAATAAATTTTCTCACACCCCACATCAGATACAACAGCTTCAGGACTGTGAATTTGGTGACAGCACTGCAGCTCTAGAAGCTGCCTATGATGCCTGTGGAGGGTTCTAGCCCAAGTGCACGCTCCACACACAATCACCATTTGTGGTGGCATACAGGCAGAACAAGGTTTACAAGCAAGGTTATGCCTTTTAGCAGGAGAACTAGGTCAGCTGGAAAGAGGAGAGTTTTCAGTGACCTGGAGAAAGCTTTGGGTGCTTGAATGCTCGTCTCTCTCCCAGCAGTACCACAACTAATCACCACCCATTACCGTCTGACTGTGAGCCATACACCACAGCAGCAGCGATTACACCAGTCCCGTATCTCTGCTTTCCTCATCTTCAAAGAAACGAACATATACCCAATTCAAATCCTGGACAATATCGCTGTTATGAAGCAGCTCAAGCACTTCACTAAAATGCACTGAGAATTGTATTTCCTAAGATGGTCATATATAAAAATTCTAGCAACTGCAAATAAAAACGGTTCTGTGATGAAACAGGGAGAGTATGAAGGAGTGAAACATGGAGCCACAGGGCCCATATGTGCTTTTAGCACAGCCCATAAAAGCTGTGTATTCAAGTCCCCACTCTTGTTTTCCAGTGCTTGATATGGGTGTCATAAGAACCCATTAACAGCTCTACATCGGTCTTTTCAAAGAGCTGTAAATTTCAGTGGTGTGAAATCCACCTGCCTACCCCCCAGACAGAAGTCTGGAGGTTTCAAGGGCCTTGCATGGTACCTTGCATATGTCACACACAATCGCTGTTAATTTATTTGAATTTTACAAGTGATACAACCTGTTACATCCCACAAAAACTGTAGCTTCTTTAAAATAATTAATTGAAGGTAAATGAGAAAAAAACCTAACCAAAACAGAAATTAACAAACAACAGTGAAAAAAGCTAAAAAAAAAAACCAAGAAAACCAAAAAACCACCCAAAAACAAAACCAAAAACCACAAGGATGGGAAAGCTACTTAAAGATGTAAAAAGCAGGTTTTCTAGACTTCAAATAATATTTCCGGTTTCTTTGTTTCTTTTTCTAATTTCTATGTACATCCTTTACCATGTTCAAACCTTTCTCAGTAGAATATTAGCTTTGAATCTCCTGGGTGTATAAAACTTCTTGTGGGGACTTCTACAATAACCCTGTAAAATATCTCTCTGACTAGATTACATTTACCCTCAGCTCAAACTCTATTTTGGCACATTTTCAAGGTCAAGATTTGGATATGATTAAAAAATTTCCAAGTGCTAGTCTCTCCCCTACAAGTAAAATGTGGATATAATTAATACTGTTTACTTTGTTTTCTTTGCAAACAAGAGGTTCTGTTTGTTTGAAGTATTTTTTCATGTTTTCAGCACTTGGATCAAAAAAGAAATATTTTAATTAATATCTTTCTCCTAGTTAATCTTAAAAAAAAAAAAACCACTGATATTTTCAAAAGGGCAAAATGTTATTTGATTTCAGTTTAAAGAGATATGTCACTAGGCATATTGTTCTCAACTTGCCTGAAACTGAGGCTTTTTTTGCAGCATCAGTACTTCTGCAGAAAGATCAAAGTGGGGTCAGGCTGGAAGCAGAGGATTCCCACACAAGTAGGGTCATACCTTCAGGTGGGCACATTTTCCTCCTAGTTCTATGTATAACAAGCATCTAAGGCTGAAGAATTGGCTGCTGTTATGGTGATGTGTGTTTCCACCTAAAGCTTTTTTTTGGCATGGTAAATAAATGCATGAACATAGAACAGACCGTGGCAGTGTTACAGTTAGGAAAACAACAACAACAACAACAACAACAACAAAAAGCTGAGGGCCTTCTGGGGTTTGAACCTACTTCACATGAGCATGAGCCTGACTCAAGCAGATCTATTTGATTTGCAGGTCTACACCACTAAATCAGTCCAACACAAAGAGAAGGAAATAGTGAAGAAATTAGGACAGCGTATGAAGAAGAGATGTCCTCTTAAAGAGAAAAAACAACAATTATTAAATGCTGCCTAAATTGCCTGATCTGATTCACTGGCCACATGAACAATTCTGTGGCAGAATGTACAACAGGAACTGTCCATGCTTTTGTTCATAGAAAATTGCATAAAATGGGGACAGAGCTAATATCTTAATAAACTTAATCCCATCTGCAGCCCTTTTTTGGATGTACTGATTTATCTCATGCTTGCACATCTTTCAAAGCTATCCCTAGCTGTTGAGAGGGGTGAGATATTTCCACATCTTGGAAATAACTGGCTTTTCTGGCCTTTTCCTTCAGAACAGAAATAAACCTAGCAAATAGAATTCAGATACCTAATGTCTACCACCAGTCCTAGCAGACTGGCAACTCTTCCATCCTCTCACCCCAACCTAGAGATACGCTGCAAATCAAAACAGGTTAAAAACTTCCCTTCCTTTGCCAGGTTTTACAGTTGGATGAGTTTCCAGCCGGGTCCTCAGCCCTGGCAGCAGACACAGGGAGCTGCAGACCGCTGCTGCTCCCGAGCCCCGGGCTGGTAACTGAGGAGCATCCGTGGGCAGGGGAGCGGGGAGGGGCAGGGACAAGCCCTGCTGTCCCCAGGGCAGCGGTGTCACGGCAGCATTCGCTGAACACCCTGCATTTCTTAATAGGCATCTGCTGCTGCCTGCTGTAATGGCAAAGCACAAAAGCGTAAAACAATCGCATCTTGCTTTTTGGGTCATTTCGGACAGATGGGCCACTTTCCAAGCATCACAAATTTTCCTAAGTTGAAACATGTCACCACAAGTTCAGTTGAAGGTCAAAATTTTTTTTCTGATTTCAGCCGAGTGCAAAGATGACAAATGTAAGTACAAAGGGAAAAACATCCTGTTGGAACAGTACTCCCTGTTTCCTACGGCTGAGAAAAGTATAGGCAACATTTCAACAACTAAACAATGTGATCCATTGCTGAATGACTGTTTTTAAAACCCATATCATAATGTGTAACTGAATAAATTTCAAAGTCTGCAGGAATGCAATATAAAAATAATGAAGAAAAATGCTAGTAATCAAAACTATGCAACTCTGCATTGGTTTGCATAAGGATTATCAGGGGGTTTTAGGCAAATACTTTTTTCACTTTCTCAGCATAAAACTTTGGAAAGGAATGAAGTGTTTTTTCTAATGGATTAAACAAGTAAACTGCAGGGAAACTCAGGTCACTTAAATATTAATAGACTTCTTCATTATTTTAAAGCAAATAATCTTACTGAGTTAAGCTTTGTTTAACTCGTATTTTGGTTGGGTTTGTTTTTTTTTTTTTTTTGGCAAAACAAGACTTTCAGAAAGAAACAATTCATTGGTTTAGTGATTGCTGACTGCTGTAGACCAACAGCAGCTGTGCTCTGCTCAGCCTTCAAAGAAGGCTCCCTGCCCTGGTAAATGTCTTTTCACAGCAGACAAGACTGAAACCAGCTTAAAATTATACTTGTTGAAGATTCCCATGGCAGAGACAGATGTTCCTGGGCATCCACAGAGAGCCTGCAAAATTATATATTATCTTTTCACTGTCCATGGCTCACCCTTCTCCAAGACACTGAAACCAAACAGCTTTGATGACAACACATGATCCAGCCCATGTAAAAAAAACTTGAGTAAACTACTGCTGTGGTGGAGAGAGCAGGGACATCTTCACCAGCTGCAGGGAGGGCCTCCAGTGCCTGCTGTCCTTGCTCAGATGTGCAAACCCATTGTGTAGGGGCAGGTGGAAGTACAGTCAGACTGCAGGACAGAAGGCACAGGGGAGAGGCATGGGAAACTTTCTGAGAAGTGGCAGGTTCAACACACAAACCAGACTCAATGCTGCCAACAGCAACTGCCAGGACAGCGCAGTAGATGAAGGGTACCAAGTATCCAGTGCTGTCACAGCTGTCTCCTGCCATCTGTGGGGAATGCTGAGCTGGCTTGGCAGAGCAATGGGAGGGCAGAAAAACACATCTGAGAGCTGAGCGTGAAAAGAGACAAAACATATTAAGAGAACTGAGCTTTTGAGATTCCAGAAGGGAATCTCCTTCTTGTTCCTGTTGTTGTGAGGATTGGAAGGAGAAAAACATCCTTGTGATCTCTGCCCTATTGCTAATCCTCTTTCAGTTGTACTTTATTGCACAAGTCCATTATATGTTAGAGAATGTCAAAACAGAAGAGCATATTTAGGTGCTCTGAATTTATATAGTCAAGCACAAATGTCCTGGGTCAAATATCCTGCTTTTGAACTTGGCAGCCAACTGAGACTGGGACCCTTCAGGTTGTTTCCTGTAAGTGAGGACTTAGATTCTCTGGTAGAATCCTGTCATTTACAAGGAATATACAAAGAAATGCTGTTCCCCTGAGCAGGAAAAAGAATCCTATTATTCTGGATATCCCAAAGGCACTTAAGGGCTTCTTACATTTCTCTCAGATGAAGAGTCATCAGCTCCAAGGGAATTTCACCCCATCTTATAGCATTCCCTCTGTCCAAGCTGGAGGGGTGACCTTTTCTGGGATTTGCCTTCACTGCTACTTTAGCTGCTCAGTCTCGGCATGGAAAGAAATAAAAAAAGGCATTTATGGGTGATGGCATCTTAATTATTTACAAAATACTGTTTCATCAGTACATTTTCTCTTACCCTCATAATGACCATATTTTCATTCACTGGATGTCCAGTTTATTGATATATTTATATTTATGTTAATGTTTATGGGTGTTTATGATTGTCCCAGCCAAATTCATTGTGGGTGTGCAAAGAGCTTTTGAGGAATGCCTGAAATGACTGAGGAAGCCATTCCTCTCTTCTAGCGTCACCTGGCGCAAGTACCAGATTGCAGCCACACACTCATGCTCTTCTTTCTCCAAAGGTGGCTGAACTATGCCATATTTTCTCTTTATCTAGCCTGTGAAGTCTCTAAGTATTGCACTGACCATCCTTCACTGGTCCTGATACAGATGAGTGCCAGTTCCCACCATCCCGCTCACATCTGAGGCCAGTGCTGACACACCAAACCATGGGCTGGTGCAGCTGGAGGGGCATTGATTTGTTACAGTCCTTGCAGCTGCAATCACAGTTTCCCTGTCCCCTTTGGCAGCTCCAACATTGAATTTGGTGCAGGGCTGATCCCCCTTTGTTGCTGCCACAACCCAGGTTCCTCACCACCATCCTTTTGAGGCTCCAAAAACCCTTGTCCCTTTCCCCCTCTGTCCTGTCACTGGCCAGAAAAGGTTTTCAAGCTGTCACATTCATCAACAGCACCAGGGACATACAGGTAATGCGACTTAAAATATTTTTCAGCAGGGCAAAATACACAGCAATAGGTTCAAATTCACAAATGTCCTGTGGATAGTTAACTCGTACCCTGGAGTTCACTTGAGCATCTTTGTCCTCTTTTCTTGCTATTTGTCATGAATGCTGGTGCATCCTGCTGCACCAAAATCTCCTACCTCAAGGACTAAATTAGGCAGTCTGGGGCAATTCTGCAGAGCCCAGTTGCTGTAGTCAACTAATTGAAAATTTAGGGTTTCGGATGAGGTGTCCTGGGGCTGTATTCCTCCCCTCTACTTTGTTATGCTGTTTGCAAAACAGCTGAGGGAAGTGTTCCAATCCTGTCCCAGGTTTGCACAGGGCTCTCTCTAAAACCTGGAGTGATTCCCTGGATGGATGTGTCTGGGAACTAGTGGGCTAGTGCTGGCTAAGTGCATGTGTAGCCTGGCAGCCTCAGCAGCTCATCCTGCCATGTCCCGGCAGCCACCTCCACTGCCACAGGCGCCAATGTAGAGCCAGAAACTTGAAATTTGGCATAGATCAAGAAACCTGCATGAAGAAAACATTATTACTCAGGACAATCCATACATCCAAAGTTGCTTGAGCATCACAGGTATGAGGCAGGACCTCAGCTGAACATGCCATTAACAACAAGCAGCAGGGAACAGAAATCTGTGAAGGGAATAAAATGTGACATTTCAGTGAGGGGGATGGGAACCATCTCCTGCAGGTGCTGCAGGAGGAAGGACTCCAGGAGAAGAATGGCAGGAACAACCATGGTCGTGTCCCACCAGTGGTGTTTCCGCAGATTTCTACATCAGATGACATGGAAAGAAAAAATTAGGTTATGGACAAGGATAGGTTTCCAAGAACTCTTCAAAATAAAAAAAGGAAGATAAAACAGGTGAAGAGCTAAGTGACAGCAAAGCCAGAGAACTCTTCAAAACTAGAAGGCTTTTAGGTTAAAATCTGACTAAAAAAAATGCATAGAAGCAGAAGAAGAGAGGATGAAGATCCAGAAACATGTGCAGCAGTGCATTGTGTGGGGAGGCCGGGGCTGCCATGGAGCACACGTGGCCCGGCCCTCACAGGACAGGCTGAGGCACTCACCACCCCTCGTGAGGCCTTGGGTAGAAGAGAGCAGAAGAGGGTAAAAAGCACTGTGCAGGTAGTGGTGAGTGAGGGGGAAAGTGAGAGAAAAGCTCTGCAGGCACCAAGGTCACCAAGGAAGGAGGGGAGGAGGTGCTCCAGGCACCAGAGCTGAGATTCCCCTGCACCCAGCAGAAAATGCCTTGGAGAAGCAGGTTTGTCCTGAATGACCCTGGCCCATGGAAAGGCCCCACAAAGCAAGGAGATGGAGGAGGAGGGAGCAGAAGAAAGGGTCTCTTATGGACTGATCATCCCCCAGTGCTGCCTGGGATTGTGGGGAGAGGTGGAGGAACCAGGAATGAAGAACTGGGAAAAGGAGAAAAAAAGGTGCTCTTTCAATTTTTAAATTTGCTTCCCACTACCTAAATCTATTTTAGATGGCAACAAATTGAATTCATTTTTACCAGCTTGAGTTTGTTTTGCCCATGGCACTAATTGGGTAAGTGGTCTCCCTGTCTTTATATCAGTCCATGATACTTTCTCCCCCTGCCCTGTTGAGGAATGAAAGTGGGCATCTGGCAGCCAGACATGGCCAACCCAACACAGCTTCCTAGTGAAAATCTCTACAAGAAACTATGAAGTTAGATAAACAAAGGAGAAAGCTTTTGGACAAGACTTCTGAGTTACTGTCCTGGCTTGTAAGATAAGCATGTATTCTATTTGCCATCTGTTGGAGGTTGGGCAGTTTTCTTAGCTCCTCCAAGAACTATGTCTCCCTCCAGGGAGATATCTTCTGTTAATGGACCATTAAATGATTCACTGCATGAATGGTAAAGTTACATCATCCCATTTGTGAGATGCTCCACCCAGGGGGAGGAGCCAAGCATCCCTACCTGCATAAAATCAGCACTTTTTGAGACACCAGAGCAGCCCCTTCGCTGGATTCCCAGAGGAGCAGCTTTCTTCGCTGCTGGATCCCCAGAGGAAGACCAGGCCCACCTATTCCTTCACAGACTCCTGTCTTTTCAAACTAAGACAGTTACTTCACAAGAAAAACAGTATGGGAGGAGGGCCTGAAGCCCCACAAAGGAAAGGAAAGGAAAGGAAAGGAAAGGAAAGGAAAGGAAAGGAAAGGAAAGGAAAGGAAAGGAAAGGAAAGGAAAGGAAAGGAAAGGAAAGGAAAAAGAAAATGGCTGGCTAGGAACTGTATTAGAGGAGCAGGTATTTGAGGACACAATCTCCCAGCCATGGATGTAAACCAGCTGCAATAGGAGAAAAGTTCTGTCTGGCTTAGGGCAAGAGGACAGGAGCAGAGCATGCCTGCTATTATCTGGTATTTGTAATCTTTTTTCATCCAAGTTTTCACATACAACACTATCAACTAGAACTTCTATGCAATTCGTCACTTCAGTGTTTTGAAACATGAAGACTTCTAGGACAAAAGACCCTGTACCATGAATCTTTCTCATGGAATTTAAACAACTGTACACAATAGGAAAATAGTTCCCCAAAAGTAATAGAGCCAATATGCATCTATTTCTATATTTATGGGTTTTTTGTGTACCAAAGCAACAGTGAGCCTGTTCTGCTTTATTCTGTGTGGAGGACACAGAGTTTCCTGGGTTTTGAGACAAAGAAAGTCTGTGAGATCATTTGGTCTGGCTCCCTACAAGCACAGTTGTCATCTCACCCAGTGATGAGCAGAGGGGAGGGTGCATCCCAGCTGGGCTGGTGTGGGTGGTAGGGGAGGATCAAAACCCCTCATCCAGCAAGGTATGGCACAAGTCAAGATGCTGTCAGATTTGTAAGCATCTGAAAAACAGTTTGTGTTCCTGGTGTGTCAGCAATATTAGGTTTTGATGTGTTTCCATAACTCATCCATTAATCTGGGAAAGTGCCATAAATGAGCACTTCCAATCGCCCATGGGAATTTGGACAAGCCAGTGCTAGCTTCAGCATTGCCAGGAGCACTCATGCACCAATTCATTCATCTCTCACAAATATTCATTACCTCCACTTCCTGTTCAGCTAATGTCAAAGGATTCATTTGGCATCCTTTGGTAAAGGCTGCAGTGCAGGCACTGCTGTGAACATCTCCAGCTTTCAAGAATGATGCTAACATACCTTTAGCTGTCTGACATTCAAACTCAGCTGGCATATTTGATGAATAATTGGAAACCTCCTTGCTGTAGTGACATTAAACTTATAGTTTAACCTTTATATTATAACCTCTGAAATAAGCTAAGATTTTGTAGAATAAATATTACTACACAAATGGAGCACTATTTTGTATTCTTAACATCTTATACAGGTAAGCCTCATAGGAGGAAACATTTGTCCAGCCTTGTACTTCATGAGAAGCTCTTAATATAAAAATGTCTCTATCTGTCCCTGAGCAGGTACAGCAGGTCTTCTGTGGGCAGCCAGTCTTAGAGGCACAGCCACTTTTGCTTTCTTTTAGGTACAGGTAACACCCCAGTATCTCTTCCTATCCATCAGGCATAGCCACTGCTCCCTGCCAGCCCCCACCCACCTCCCCACAGGTCCAGTGGGGAGAGCTGGAGCACTCATGTAAACTTCAGGCAGAACTGACACCCTTGAAATGCCCTGTTTCCCTGTTTTGTTTCTCATGGACAATTCAGTGTCCCAATTCCACTTGCAGAGTTCAGAGTTTCCATCACAGATGTGGTGGCAATAAGGAACAGTGTGCAAGCACCGACACATGCTGACAGGAAGCTTGCATAGATCAACAGAAATTCGAAGCAATTAAAATCTAAGCAAATTAGAAGCAAAAGAAACTTGAAAGAAGGACCCAAGATTAATACTTTAAAATCAGAATAATCAAAATCATCATGAGTCCATTATGAGTAGAGGAACTGTGAGGCATGCAGTGTTTCATTGCTCCTTATCCAACTTTTCTCTCTAATCAACACCTTACAGTTGTGGCATAAGGAGTTATGGGAAAAAAATACACATGCTTGAACTGTTACTACCCTGATCAAAGAAATCCATATAGTTCCCCTGGAGAAACAGGCTTAGGGAGAGGTACCTGTAACAGGAACTTTATTGAGACACATTGCCTTCAAGCTCAGAACTTTACCAGTGAAGCTCCAGACACCGGAAATTTTAATATAAATCAAAAGCCAAGTGATGTAGGAGTTCTAAACTTGTATTTATGTACTTGTATAATATTAATACTGTAGGAGGTAAATGTAAACAAAACACAAGATACTTTGCTCATGTCTGTGCTGGATGCCAATTTTGATATTGCTGTAAGGTAAGAATATATATAGAAAACAGTTTATATTAAATAGGTTAAGATGAGATATCTTCAGGAGGCAAAACAAGCAGTACAAGAACTACTATGGTTTCTAAAATACATTTTCTTCTCTGTGCATTAAATAATATTTTCTCTTTTATTATGAATTTATTATTTCAACATTATCCCTGAATGCATTTTGGAAGGACTTCGAACTTGCCAAATCCCAATCTGAGTTGCATTCAGCAAAATCACATTCATGCCACTTCCTTAGCTGACTTCGCTTGTAAATGTTATTTATTTAAGGTTACTTTGGCAAGCCAGGAAAACACGCAGGGCAGGAGGGGAGTGCAGATGCTCCTACCGTACCAGCGGGTCTTTTCTCTCCATGTCCGAGGCTCGGTGTGGAAAGTGCGGCTGGCGCTGGCGCGGCTCCGCGGATGCGCTGGGCCGGGGATGTCCCAGGAGATCTCGGGCCGGGGATATCCCGGGATCGGCGGGCCGGGGATGTCCCGGGAGCGGCGGGCCGGGGATGTCCCGGGAGATCTCAGGCCGGGGATGTCCCGGGAGATCGCGGGCCGGGGATGTCCCGGGAGATCTCAGGCCAGGGATGTCCCGGGAGCGGCGGGCCGGGGATGTCCCGGGAGATCTCAGGCCGGGGATGTCCCGGGAGATCGCGGGCCGGGGATGTCCCGGGAGATCTCAGGCCAGGGATGTCCTGGGATCGGCGGGCCGGGGATGTCCCGGGTGTCGCGGGCTGCCCGGCCCCGGGCCGGCTCGGGGCTGCCCCGGCGCGGCGCGGCTGAAGTCAGGGTGCCAGCTGCCCCGGCAGGACAATGGCTCCATTGGCAGATAGCTGGTGGACAAAGGCGCTGCTTTCAGGGATGATTTTATATGCATACATGTGACCTTTGCCTGAAGTGGTCCTTTGGAAAGTGTCCCTGTCCCGAAGCTCTGCTTTCAAATGCAGAATTAATGCGCTTGCTTAATCTGTCCTTTTTATTTCCTGTTTTATTTTGTGCAGCAGATGCCTCAGGAGAGGTCAAGTGCAGATAACAAGGTGGTGCTGTGCTTTTTCTCATCATTTAATAGGGCTATTCAGTAATGGATAAGATTACTTTCTTCACTTTGCAAAGTCCTTCACCAGGTTCTGCTGCCTGGAGTGCTTTTTCTGCTTTTAGGAATTTAGTTACAGAGTACTCCAAAAGCAGAGTATCCCAATTTCCAATCCCATGCCTTGAGCCAGCCTCCACTGGCTACCACTTCCAAACACATCCAAGCTCAGGCCGCCTTTGCTATAGTGCATATAATTTTAAATCTGTGCATTCAGAGAACAACAGCAGGGCCTTTGGGTTTTTAGTGTTTTGGAGTGGCTTTTATTAAATTAAATTTATTAAATTTTATTAAATAGATTTATTATAAATAAATTTATTGAAATTGTGTTCATTTTAACTGTGATTTTTAAGTATTTTGAAAGCTTCTTACTCAAATAGGTATAAAATAGTGGCTGTCAATACACAACATGCATCAAGTCCAAATATTGTGCTAGCTGGAGGTGGAGGGGTGAAGACAGAATTTATCACCTTTGCCTTGGGATATGGCAGTGAATGATGCAGGTGAAGTGATGGGCCCTCAGAGTGATTATTTATTAGGTTACAGGGAAAGTTAATAGCAGTGTGACTCTCAGGTTAGCCAAATTTTCCTTTATAAGACCTTGACTTTTGCTGTTTATTGCTCTGACAAACTTGTATTTGCACTGACATTTTTGTGCTGAAAAGAGTTGTGAGTTTTTAATCTATTTTTAGTTTGCAGAAAAATACACTGAACATTTTTGAGATTAAAACAAAGAATGTATTCTTTTCTATACAAATGTTAACCAAAATTATCTGTCCTTTCCATAAACAGATCTCAGACTTACATACCCTGGAGCAACAGACCAGATCTTGGGGACCAGGAAAGAATGGCTTTTGCCAAATGAATACATTCATTCATTGCTACCAAATTCCATACAAATTTTGCCAAGTTATAAATCTTTAAGAGATCTATGTGTATGCTGAGCACTGCGTGCAACTTGCTTACACTTAATGGCTGAGCTTTCTGGAGATCATCTTCTCTGGATGCCTTTGAGGCCCTCACTGACCATGGGTCACACTGCAGGTTTATTTCAAAGGAAAGGATTTTAAAAGGTGCTCACAGTCGCAGCCAGGTCCAAGATTGTTGTCATGGCTCTCTGTCATACACCACTCCCTCAGCACAGTTGCACACACAGCCTGCATCTCTCCCACAAAAAGTGTGCTGTAGAGCATACTGGGAAAGCAAATGTCTTGTGCTGAAATATAACTCAGCACAACCCTCCAAAACCCCTAAACCCCACTGTGAAATCTCCCCAGCCATCCTCCCTGTTCCCTACAGCCCCTTTCTTCAACATCAGTCTTTCAAGAGAGGCAATACTGAAAAGGAGGATAAAATCAAAGCTTTGAGGAGCTATTGCATAGGTCCTGTCATAAATGAAACAGGGCTTCTGTTGGACAGACAGCACAGAGCACCTGAAAATGCACAGAGAACACAGAAGCAGACAGATTTCAAGTGTTTGAGGAATATGTTGAGCCCCATCTCACTTAAATATTATTTTCCTTTTTTTTTTCCTTGATTTTAACTTGTCACTTTAAATTATTTGTTACACCATGAAAAAGAATCTATTCTACAGCAGAGGGGCTTAAACTTATTACAAGTGCTCTGCTGAATAAAGACATGTCTACATTATTACTTAAATTATTTCTCCATATTTATAGAGTTAATATATACTTTTATTTGGAGACAAGCACAAGCTTCCCTACTTAGTCTCACTTTAGCGTGGTTTGCAGGAACTGGCAAGATTTAGCATTTCCTAATATATTCATTGCACTCTTAAAATATTTTGGTCAATCTTTACATCAGTTTAACCCCACAACATTCTTGGTCATACAGCTACTCATTTTTGAGTCATACTCAATTAAAATAAATCTTAGGCAACTCTCACTCTGTATAAACACATTCAGGCTATTTAGCAAAACAGATGCTGTTTTCCCTAGGTGTCATGGGGAGCAGTGGGCATTGCTTTAGGTAATTTTTCCTCAGAATTGGCTACCTCAGTTCAAGCAGGAGCAGTGACCTGGGGCAGAGGGATACGCAGTGATCGAAGTGGAAGCCAGTGCCTCTTCTGAAGGGCTTTGGGAATGGATTTCTACTCAAATCCATATAATTTTGAAATGTATGTGTATAAAGAGTTATTTAGGATCCCTAAAAGGTGATCTGTGCAGACCCGTCAGCACTCTTTCAGGCTGTGGTCATCATGCATTTTCACAGAATCATAGAATGGTTTAGGTCAGAAGGGACTTTAAAACTTGGCTAGTGAGAAATTCCTTCCAAATATCAAATCTGCACCTGCCCTCTTCCCGTTTAAAGCCATTTCTCCCTGTGCTATCACTACATGCCATTGTGAAACTATCAAAGAGCCTCTCCCTGCAGCACACCCTCAGTGAGCTGTGATCAGAGATGTTGCATCTGCTTTCTGGACTTGGCTTTAGGCAGCAGCAAGGCACAGGTGGCTCAGATCAGCGCAGCGCTGCACTTGCACAAGTATAGCTTCAAGTAAGACATTTCAGACACCTTCAGACACCAAGGTCCTATTTTCATCATTGAAAACATCCAAAGTAATGAAAACAAAAGTGGTAACTTCCCCAGCACACTGGGTTTGGATATCAGTATTCAGAAATTTGATTTTACAACTAATGCATTGAGGACAGTACTCACTGTAAGGGGCATAGGGTCATAATTTCATGTGTAGCAAAGTTTTAATGAAAAGGATAAAAACGATTATTTATTTTTCAATATTCAGAACACACAGGAAAAAGATTGTACAAGCTCAGCTTTAAAGCAGCTGTTCTCACCAGAATCAATAATCTGAACCTCTCTTGATCTCGTGCAATCAGAGGGAGTAGCTATATAATTAGATCAGGCCACACATTGAGCAACTATATATGGATTTCTGGAGCTAACATTAAGATCCTCTTTTTAAAAGCTGTGTTTACAGATAAGCCAGACAGTTAGAAATAAAGATCTTTTAAACATACCTTCTTTTAATCCCTGCACTTACTGCACTCATTTTAAACAGTATCAATACAAATAAATTCATCAGAAGATTATACTGGCAGCTTGATATGCCATGGGTATTATGGCAGTAAAATCAATCATAAAAACCAGTGCTTCAAGAAAATTGCACTGCAGATAGTCATGAATAAAAGAAGATTGTGACTTACAAGAAATATACAACCCCTCCTCCTGTTAATCTGTTCCATATTTGATCACTGAGCTTGCGTTGCAGTTGAAAAATATCCTGGGGGACTACTTAGTGTACTGCCTAATCCAGTCATCCACCCCCTGCAAAGTACAACCTCATGTGATTTTGTTTCATTATGAGTTTCTCTGCAGCTCCAATGACCCAGCTCAGTTTCACCTCCAGCAAACAGGTCTGAGCATGAAGAAATAGCTTCTGTGGCCAGAACTGTGCAGAAATATGCAATTCTGTACCAGCATAATTGTGCGAGCTGAGCTAATGGAAAAAAACCCATACTTTGTCCAGTTACCTTCTAGGCATGGCTGGAGTTACTCCGTCTGCAATCTGAATGGATTATGTGGTCTTGTATCTCTGGCTTTGCTTTGGCATATTTTCTTGTTCTTAACCCTTCACTGACAGTATTACAGCTATATAAAATCTTTGTTCAAATTCCAAAGGTTTACCGCTTCTGTTAAACAATGTTCTTCCTGCCATTAAATGTTTTTTATTTCCACTAGACTTTACCCACCATTGGGGATGTTACAGCATCCTTTATCCTCAGTTAAGACAAAAACATGTCTTCCCTCTGAAAAGTCATCAGACCTAGAGCTTCTAAAAATCATCTGTCAAAATATTAATCCTCTTTTCTTGGGCTCTGTTAACCACAGTATACCAGGCTACAAGCAGTGATAAAATATCACAGCTTTACAAACCTGCACCAGCAGGATCCACCTCTTTGAGGGTGTCTTCCATGGGGAATTTAGGATCAAAAAGAAATGGCCATAAAATGTAGCCAGGGGTAAATGTGTGTGGGGAGACAAAATTTGGATGTTTGAAGAATCATAAAGATTGTAAACTAAGGCTTAGTTCTCCCTGACCAATGTGAAAAGACTGCATGGGCTGCAGTTTTCCTCTGAGAATGTGAGCTAGAACTAGCAGAGGTAGCTCACAGCTTTATCACCTTGGCCATCATGCAGGGCACGCTAAACCCTGGGTAAGGAAGGCCAGCAAAGAGATTCAGGGAAGAGCAGAGCTTTGCCAGCATCAGCCAAGGTCCTGTTCCGTGGCTTGAGGGCTCCTTATCTACCTGTCTTATCACTAAGACATTGCTCTCTACACCTTCAATCCTTCTGCTGGTTTTCTTGTCCCAGAGACAATCCCTTATGCCCTATCCCAAACATTATCTCTTTAATCTAACACAATTACAGCTCCACCTAATTTTGAAGTTCCTAGTCTTGCACAATATGTACAAGAGAAGACAAATTCTACATCCTGAACAAGATGTACAAATTTCTTAAATTAAACAGTAACTCACAAATTGTAACTAGGGACCAAGTTAGTAAAATCCCTAAAGAAGGGAACACAAGAAAATCCAGTGCTGAAACCTGACTGTGAAGGCCTAACAAGAGATGCTGCACTAGAAATGAGGGTTACGAAGGTTGAATAAAAAATAATATCATGATTACACACTCCCAGATGGTAAGACCAATCTATAAGTGACAGTAGCTAACAAACATAGCAACAAATACATTCAACATACCCTAGAGAACAGAGAAGTAAAGAAGCTCCAGACAAGGCTTACTGAGGCAGGACTGATGACTTCCAAGGGTCCCACTACAGGGCAGGGGTTGAAAATACACAGGGATTTGCAGGTGATACACCAAGACCTGCCTTTGGAGCACAGTCAGGAATTCTGACCACCCACCATCTACTGTACTAGCAAGAAGCTGTTAGTCCAAGCTGTGACATGACCTGGGTTGTACATGCAGCATTTGTAATTCAAGATCAGTGGATTGGCCACCATTACTACAGTGCTTGGATCTTCATCTTCCTGAAAAGAAAGTTGAATCTCCAGAGAACATAAACATCTCAATCTTTTTGGGGCAGGGGAAATTGGATAAATTTTTAAGAAGTAAAAAGCAATAATAATAATAATAATAAATTTCTTATTTCTTATCATCTCCAGTTGGGGTGTAAAAGCTGTTTCAAATGATTGAGCAACTCGTCCTTGTTGTGTGAAAATCCATTGTGAGAGGAAGACCAACTGCAACATGGATTAGGGCCTTACAAGTGCTGGACTGAGCAGGTATCAATCACAGTGACAGCTGCTCCTGCACTGAAATGTACTCGATTCTGGGGAAAAAATCCCAAAAGTGAATTGGCTTATTTAGCTTTGGATGCTGCAGAAAGGAATGACTATGCAGTGAAGGTTTTTGTGCTGCACAAGTCAATTTTACATACAACTACTTGAGCATTCTAAAAGGACTTGTTTGTTCACAAAGCTTAGTTTATATTTCTGCTTACAATTTATACTTCTGTTTTTGATTTCTCACAACATTTGTGTCCTTTTTCCAGACCCCCCTGCAAGTCTTTATTCACTAAAGCTTTCAGAGTTTTGTTTTTGTTCTAATGTTTTTGCCTTCTAAGTTGTTTTTATTATGATGTACCACACTGAGTGCTATAACAGTCTATGAGGGATAGTTTCTAAGAAGAATAAATTATGGGCATTAATGCAACAAAGCACGGAGCTTTTGAACATTTGGTTTCAACGTGGAAAGATTCTCTTTCATATGAGAATCATGTTGGGGATTTATTTCTAGGGGACTTTTTTCTGCTATGAAGATCTAACGAAGCAGTATTCTAGTGAAGGCTTGTTTTTTTCCTTGCACATTCAGTCATGGTTATTGCAGAGCTCTTCTGCTGTTTCTCATTTCACTGCAAGGTACCTATGTGCATATGAAAGGTACACTGTGCAGGGTTTCCTTTCAAGTTTTCCATTAAGTGGGGGGAAGGAGGGTGTGGGGGTTTTGTTTGAGCTTCTTTTGTGGAGAGAGATTAAGGGAAGGATACAGAAACCAGGGGCAAAGTAGTTCTTTAAATAAATCCAGATCTCCCCTCTATAAACATATGCCAACCAAATATACAAATTATAGCAAATTGGTTGTCTGTGTTCACAACTGGGCTCATGCTAAAAACTTAAGAACACTGTAAGCATGAGTTAGAACATTTATTTGGACCCCCATGAAAAGTATTCCTTTCAGTAGGTTCAATCCTGCAACATAAGTAATTTAGCTCTCATGAGTAGTCCCATTGACTAAAAGCCGGGCCAGGATTTACAGGGTCACCTAAACCAACAGAGGAGTTTTGAATGCAACATTTTCCCATAAGTCACTTCCCATTATACACGTTTGCCACCTGGACTCCATCTCCTTAAATCTGTTTTATTGGTCCCATATGCCTTTATTCCATGAAGTGCTCGAGCTTTGATGGAATGGCAGGGACACAAGCAAGCACCGAGCCGCTTTCCTGAGCCGGTGCTGCAGCCCCGCTCCCAATTAATGCCTCCATTCATAGAGCTGTGTCCCCATGCTGCACACAGGGAACAGCCTCCCACTTGTAGTGACCAAACATGCTGCCTTTCTCTTCCAAATCTGCTCACAAAATCCACTGCATCGTGGCTGCTGCCAGGTTGCAGCTCTGTGCCCGTGTCCTTTACACAATGGATTTGCCTTTTGCTGAGTACTGCTGAGTGCTGGACACCGAGTGCCTCAACTCCCATGGGGTTTGTTCCCAAGTGTCCAAGAGCAGGATCTCACCTGCAGCCCTGCAGGTCTGGAAGCTGACAGCCCCCAGCTGGCACCACTGCCTCCTTCTTGTACCATCTATGGCTTCCACTTGGCTCCCAGGGGATTTAATTTGGCTCTTCAAAAGGCACAAAATACTTTTTTTCCCCCTTGATTTTGGATCTGGTTTCTGGCTGTTTAGCAAACTGACTCACCAGATCCAGCTGAGCCTCTGGGCTCATTCTCAGGAATCCCCAGAAGTGGAGTGGGAGGAGAACAGGATCACCACATTCAGAAGGCCTGTATTAACTAACTGTAGAATCATACATGAATTAGGGAAGAGAAAGACATGGCCCCATCTATCCTGGCTGCATATCTCCATACACCTTTGCCTTTTTGTCTGCGTTTTACGATACAAAAAATGTAAGAAAATATTTTAGTGCAGATCTCCTGAAGACAATGGCAGTTTTTGGACCTGAACAGATTTTTAGCAGTACCTTAATGTATTTCAAAGCTGGCATGTTAGCTATACATCTACTTCTAAGGTAATGATGCAAACAGTTTTATTATATCATGCTCCAGGTCAAAAAGTGGAGGGTGGGAACCACAAGCTTTGCAAAGTTTGACTTGAACTCAAGTGAAAACATCTGAAGGATTTTGTGGGTGTTTGAACTTTTCAGTGACAGGAATCAAGGCAAAAGCAGCTTGATTTTTTCTTTTTATCACTTTCCAGCTTTTGTAAAAAAACAGGAATTTGTTAATTACTTCAGACACCAGTGGTGTTGGATTGGCAGCAGCAAGGAGCTCCAAGCTTTTTCCTTTTAACTGCAGTGCTGAAAAACTCCTGTGTGTTTCCTTCCTCACAAGATGTCTCACAAAGAGATTTACAGCTTTGTCTTAACCATGTGTCAGTGAGCCAGTGCATCAAGATTTACAGACAATGTGGAGACTTATCTTCCGCTGAATTTTCTCAGTGATAGCTACTATAATTTATAATGCTTGCATATTTAGTTAGCTGTATGGTGAGATTAAATGCTAGCGAAAACTGGCCTAGATGAAGGAAGCAAGTCAATGGCACTTTATCCCTTCCCAACCCTGCAAAGGGTAAGCAGAACCTGAGTAATGAGATCAGATTTTTAGCTGCACCATGCTGCTCACCATCAGCAGCAAGTTAGTGTATAGGAATACCAAGAAATGGATATTTATTTGCATGTCCTGAGGTTTTGCTTTAGTTCTTGCAGGATCTCTTACCATCAATGCTACTTCTGTCAATTTGTTTTCAACTGGACTTCCAAACATCCCAGCAGAGACAAGGACCCATACAGTAAATTTAAGGTGGTGATCAATTGCTTAGCCACCTTTCACTAAACTAAGAATTTAAAAGCCATTTCCCCAGGGTTGATTGGTTTTGTTTTGATTTTAGTTCCTTTTTTTATTTTGGCAGTCCACATGCACAGCGCAGGGGTCTGTGAGACTGGAACAGAGAGAGGCAATGCACTTGTGAGGGGTGCCAAGGAAGAGGCCTGGGGCAGGTGAGAGCTGAAAACCTCTATTTTCTTTACATCTCCTAGCACGGTATTTCTTGACAGCTCTCAGCTGCTTTCATGACATGGATGCCAGGGAATGAACAGCACAGCAAGGAGTCCCTGTAGGTGGCCTAAGCAGCACAATTTGCTATTACAGAGATGTACTTTTTTCTCAGACCTGTTTTCAGCCAACAAAAGCTCAAATCCAGCTAAGGTGATGTCAGCTCCTCCCTTTCATTTTCTGGCTCATGCCCAGATTATAATCTTGCTCCACATTTCAAATATGAAACCTTTCATTAGGGCTTTGAGCATTTCCAGTTTAAGTTGTTGCAAACTCTTCTATGTAGCCAGAAGAGCATAGAAAACTCAAACACTACAGCAACTTGCCAAGTTGTGTTCAGCTGAGTTTCTTGCTTCCATTTGGAGTTAGCTGTTATGGATCAGAGTATTGAAATAAACACATGCCAAACTGCATTAATGAAGAGCTGTTGAGCTTAGAAAACTCCAAAAAGCTCGTCATCAGCCTAATTTCAGGTTTCAGATTTTTTGTTTCATTTCGAAGTTCCAGATCCATTATTCTCAGTACCACTTTTGGCTCAAAAGGTGAAAACATCGCTAGATTTAGCCTGCTATGCCTCTTGCTATCTTCCCACCCCTAAATCCATTACCTCAGAGAAGAATATTTAATAAAACAAGCATAGAGAAGACTGGCAAAAATTTACAGATGACAGCACCCATCTTTCTTCCACTTTTTCTTCTTGCCTCACTGACAGTAATTTCCACATAATTTTTGCGTACAAATGTCTTTTGAACTGTCAGTCTTCACACATCTTCCAGGGGACCAGTAAGAATTTCAAAAGTAAAATCAAGCCAAAATATACTTTAAGAGATTATTTTTTAAGGTGTCTTCCTCCATTTTAAAGGATTTGTAGAGCACAATCTTATCTTGTTTCCTTCCCAAGTTACCTGCAAGACATGCAGGAATTCTTGATGCACAACAAAAAGCCAATTTAGGTACAATGGCAATACATGCATAGTAGAAATAAAAAAAAGGAATAATTTTTAAAATTTAATTATTGGAGCATGTACTCTCCAGCAAAGTTTCACCCATCTATTAATTCAGCTCATACTTTACCAATAGGTAAAACTAGCAGGATTAATGTGGAACTATGCAAATAAATAACACTAATAATACATCGAGAGGGTTCCGAGGGTGCTGCCTCTCTCTTGCAAAGCAACAGCGTACCCACTCTGAGACCTTACGCTTTTGCCATTCATCTCAGGTTGGACGTAAGATGAAATTGTTAAATCAGAGGCTGGGGAGGATGCCAGACTTCCAAACCCAGGCTGTGAAAGGCCCCCTCTGTCCATTGCAGAGTTTCACAGGGACTGCAGACAGCAGATCTGAGACAGCCTTTCAGGCCTGTCTTTATCAGTCAAATCTCCTCTTGTGCTCTGGAGGAACCCCTGGAGAGGCTTCAGCTCCCCGGTTGTGCTGGTGCGAGGGGGCTTGGCTGCGTGCACCCCCAGACTTTACACAGGCCAGCTCTCAAGCAGCACCAGCCTACCTCTGCTTGCAGGACTTCTGGTTCTTGAAAAAGTTTTTGATATACAGAAAAATAAAATACTTGTCAGAAGGAGAAATTAAGCCTCTTTCAGTTTTATGACATTTCTTCTTTTTTATAGGTAGGATTTTTCTTTTTTGTTTGCTTTGCAAAATACATTATAATATAGTAATCAGCCACTGGAAGGAGTTTGCTTTTGATTACTTTGTATGAACTGCCTTAGATAGACTGTGTCTGAAATAGAAAAGATTAGTCCTGTATTTACTAACATGCCACAGGCTCAGGGAGAAAAGGGGGGAGTAATCCCTCAAAAAGGGCTGTTTGTTATAAAACCCACCACAAGTAATCAATATACCCCAAAAGAGCAAAGGCAGTGATGGAGCAAACCCTTAATGTGAACCAGACCGAGTAACATGCAACAATCAGCTTGATGGGTGAAGTAGTGATTTGGCAAATGTTCTGACATTTCTTGCCATGGGATTTCCGGACAGTCATGGTGAAAGTAAGTAAACATGCCTCCTCAGAAATAACATTAGCAACAGGCCCAACAGTAACACACAGCTGGGCTGTTCATTCAGAGCAGGGATTCCTTCCTTTACCTGATACTAAATCTTACCCTCCACATGGGGCTACAAAGTGGCTTGGATATGAATTTTCTATCAAATTTCACTTCCATCAAAATACATCTGAGCTGGAAGTGCAACTGTGTGATTGCCAAGTTCACCCTTCATGACAAAACCAAGAGGTTCCCTGAATTAATCCATATCTATTGCAAATGTTTGAGAAAACAATCCAGGAGCTGGCACCTTCTGTCTCTCCAGCTCATGCACTTTCCATTCCATTTCCACAAAAAGAAATTGTGTATTTCAGCAACAGGATTACCCAGGCCTTTCTGAGGAATTCTAAGCCAAAATAATTTCGTCACCTAGAAAACAAGAATGAGAGGGTTAAACCATTGACAATATTAAAGGTTTAAAACATTGAAAATACTAATTGCTATTCCCGTGTAGCAACTGAATCCTGACTTTTTTATTTGTATTTCATTGAAGGAACTCCTCCCATCCCTGGGGAGCATGAACTGTGCAGAATGGAGAGAAGCAAAAAAGGGATGTCTTATTTTGTCAAGAGATGCATTCAGTCACTCGAAAAAAAACATAATATATAAAATCACTTAATAAATCTTCAGCTCAAGAGCTACTAATCAAGGGTTCTTTCAGTGGCTACAGACTCCAATGATCTCCTAATGTCCAGCCCTTCTTTCTGATTACCAGCAAAAAGATCTGAGCTTTTTTGGTGACACCAGATTTGGTGGGGAGTTCAAGACAGTCCCCTGGAGACTGGAAATCAACAGCAGCAATTGTATACAAAGTTTGAGACTCTTGGGTAAAACATCAGGGTCCATGGGGAACATTCCTGCATTAAAGTCAGTGTTTGATTCCAGAATTTGATATCTCCAAGATAGTAAGAGAGATTTAAAGAAAACAAGACCATCACTCAAAGCATGACAGAGGCTGTTACAACATCATCTCCAACAGGCATTAACACTGAGTTTTAAACACTGAGTGCTGGGGTTTGATGCAGCTCCAGGAAAGTGCTATGCTAAGCTTTGGAGAAGATGTACTAAATTTGGAATGTTGTCCAAAGAGAAAACCAGTTATATTCACCAAAAGTCCATCTAATGTTTACAATGACCCTAAAACAGGCAGATTTAACTAGGGATGGCAAGTAGCCACTGATTTCACTTGAAGGTTCCCTGTCAAATACCAACAGTGATCATGTACTGAGAAAGCACACAGTGTTCAACAAGCAGCACAAGGCTGAAGGGAGCTTGAAGTGTGGCTGAGGGCAGCCTCCTGCCTAATGCAGAAGGAGCTTCCAGGTGGTTGTGTGCTTCTCTGCTGCTGAGGACCTGATCAAGATAGCAACCCATTCTGTGCTGTAGAAGACATCCAATGTAGGTTAATAATTCTCCAGCACTTTTTAGTATATTCATATCTCTGCAATCACCAGCTTTAACATGCCCTTAGGGTATCAGCATTATCACCTAAATTTGAAATATGTCACCCAAAATGTACTCCAGCTCACTCAGACTAGGATAGATTTCCACTGCAACTTATTCTGTCCTCTGGTCAGACACTGATTCATGTCTTTTTCTCTGGCTCATATATGTCCTGTTCAGGTGCTTTCTGTACAGGTCTTGGTGCTGTAGAACCTTGTTTAAAGCAACATCAACCACAGCAACAAACAGATATTCTTACACCCTTCCTTCATCTGCTTCCCACATGTCCACCACACAGCAAACCCATGCAGAGAGCTGTTCCAGATCAGAACTGTTGAAACAGCTTGCTCTCAGACACATCCATTTAGCAAAGCTAAATGCTGCTGAGAAGAAAGGGGCACAGAACACAACCTTGCTGTTCAAATGCTACAGAGCTGCACATCAGGACTGTAGGACCAGCTGAATCTTCCAGGTGCTCCTAGTGATACTGACAGCAGCACAGCAGCTCAGAACAGTCCCTGCATACAAATTCCTGACTTCTTTATTGTGGAGCACCATTCAACTCTTCTCTATGGACAAGATGATAAAGAAATGTCTTTGCAGTGGTGTCCAAGCAGTTTCCAAAATATCTTGACAGCATTCCTTTGAGCAGCACCACTTGCAGATGAGACACGGGGACATTAACAAATTATTTCTACATTTAAGGGTCTATCTTAAGACTTCAAGAATGCCCAGCTTTATAAATCACTACTACCACAGTCTGTAATAGGCACTACCAGAGACTGGCTGTACTGGATGTGTGCAGCACAGACTCGTTACCTTCACATGAACCCATCAAGACTCAGCAGTTCTCCTCATCAGACCTGGGCCCTGCTGAGCGCTCAACAGAGAAATTAAAAAATGACCTTTTCTAAAAATTATAGCTGAAAAGACCTGGCAGCATCTCATAATAATTGTGTCTATAAAGACACAGAAACAGGATCCAGCTCTCCAGAAAAAGACTGAGCTGATCTGAGCATGACCAGATTTCTCCTGCAGCCCCATTCAAGACACTGTTGAGATTGTCCCATTTACTTGAATGCCAAGGTACTGCATAAAGTTGCCCAGATGGTCTTAAGCCCATTCAAATGGACCTTGTTCATAGTCTCCAAAGAGAGTGCTTTGTGGTTTTTTTTTGGTTGTTGTTTTTGTTTTTTTGTGGGTTTTTAAAATTATTTTAAAAGACTGAATTCAAAGAAGAGCAATTCCTCGTGTGCTGATGATGTGCTGCCTCCTTGATGGCTCAAGAGCAGTACTGGAACATGTCTGGCTCGCATGAGGTAAGAGATTGTCCACCACAGCTGTTGTAGGCTGTCATCCCTTTTGTAACTCATACCTACAGAGGAAAAAAACATGTGTTTTAAGCAAATGGATATGAAACCTGTTGGCCAGGAGCAGTGAGACTCCTGAACCTCTGGCTACAACCCAGTGGATTGTGGCTCTGAATTTTTCTGTCTAGTCATCTTTGTCCATTAATCCTTGATGCCCAGCTTTTTTTTCCTTGTTGCTATTGCCTCTCAGATCTTCCTTTGGCTTTATGGTCTGTCACTGGTTCCCTTTCACAGTTCTTGATCCATTCACTTAGCTCCCTCATTTCTGCTGCCTCTGCCCTGGTGGCAGTGATTATGTGAACTGCTTCAGCCTTGTATAAGGTGCTAACTCAGAAATTCACAGGGCTTTGATTTCACCATGCTGGATTTCTGGAAATCAGGCAAGGACTTCTAAATCACGTGAATGGTTTGGCCAGTTTTACCTCTCACGTCCACTGAAAAATGTGTGTCTTTCAGTATTTCAGGCAGATGTTAGTGGATGATTCAGGGAGAAGTTACACATGGTTGCCAGCCATTGAGTTGTAGAAGCCCCAGAGAGAGTCAAGAGATGATAAAGTTGAGCAAAACTGAGAGTTAATCCAAAGCGTGTAACTTGCTCAGCTCCCTTGGGAACACACAACACACACTGAGCAATGGATTCCAAAATATTAAGAAATAAGCTAGCGTGTAAGAAAAATAAGGATCTCCTGTTGAATTAAAGAGTTAGGTCATTAATGCTTGTTCATATTACATTACTCACACTTGAGAGACAAATAACTATCTGTTGCCTCACTAACCCACATATTTATTTGAACAAATATTTCCCAAGAAGTAGGGAGAGAGAACCATTTCAACAGAAAAGTTCTATATTATGGTCTTATCATAACAAGCCACTTCACAATATGCTGATGTGTATCGTATACAAGCATCCATTGTGAAAAGCTATTAAGTGTATCTCATTTTACAGTGCTGACATGTTGGTTCCTTCACAGAGGTCATTAGCTCACAATGGGGCCTCTCATTTCCCTATGCCTTTTTAAGGTTTTGCTATATTTCAGAATCAAACCTTAGTGTGAGCATTATTAACTCACAGGGGCATGATTGGTGACATATAAAGTCAATTTATATAGAAATCCTGCAATTATTGAGAATAAATGTTATTTATTTACACATATAGTAGGAAATCTACCATCTCTGAATAAAAAGAGCATATTACTTGATTAGGTCAATTTCATATGCTTAAGGTGTTTAACAGAGTAGCCTTCCAAAAAGGAAAAAATATCCAATCCTAAACAAAACAACCTATTTTCCTCTAGGCTGAAAATGCTGCTCAGTCACCTGTTCCCAGGCCAGCCTGTAAATAGTGCTGGACATGAGCAGTGTGTGGAGGTGAATTGCTGCCTGTATTTTGATCAAACAGATCTCTGATTGCTGCTGCAGCACCAGCATGACCCCCAGTCCAGAAAGGAGAGAGATGCCAGGCACTGGTGCTGCTCCCTATCCCCAGTCATTCCAGCAGCCCAGAGCTGTGCCAAGGGCAGAACACTGAATCCATCTGGGCTGTAGAAATCATCAGAGACAGTCAAAAGCTGTGAAAAAGCAAAAGAACAAGTCTGGGGAGTAGACAGTGGCCAATGACCAGAGTGCCCTCACCTGCACACTGCGTATGCAGTTTTTACCATCTCTGTAACTGTCTCATGAGAGACTATTTGGTGGCACGTGCTGATGCCTTATGCATAAACATACTTCCATCTTCTGGTTCAGCTCTTCATCTCAATGAGGTTTGAAATCATGTCTGAGCTGGGGAATTGTGAAACAGCAGTAGAAGAAAAGAAAATGGAGAGAAGGAAGAGGGGAGACAGAAGGGCAGGGGGATGGGGCTGGGGTGCAAGGTAGCCTTTTCTGTGCACTGTATGCATCTCATGAGAGGCACACAGTGGCTCACCTTCCAGCCCATCCCCTCCCCTCCTCTGTCTGGCAAGCTGCTGGTACAGCATGTGCTGCCACGTGAAATGTCCAAAACAGCTCATTTGTGTGCTTGATGAACACTTCAATCACAATACAGAACGTGGGCTGGAGAAAAAGTCCTGGCACTTGTGACTGCAGCTTGGGTGCCTGCAAATGCTTTTTTACCTCATGAAAGGGCAGAGAAGTAATTAGTATGTGAATAGAGGACTTGAGCAGTAATTTGAAGAAGAGGGAGATGCTGCCTTCACAGAGATGAACTCTGCAGATACAAAAAGAAACAAAAAAATTCTTAATTATACCAGGATCCAGAAAGCTGGGATAGTCATGTCCCTCCAATGAATGTCAAAGGCCTGAGAATATTAAGTATTACACAGGCAACAACTCATCACCTGGACCTTCTTTTAACAGTAATATAGCATTGTGGATGCCTTGTACTAATTCATCTTTACATTAAATACCAGTTACCTAAAAACACTATAGGATTTACAGCTTCCCTCTTTTCTGTAGCAGAGAAGTAACTGCCAGGGGTTGCTTCAGGAACCCAGCACATGGAGCAGGATCACCTCAGCCTGCCCAAACTGAATCCTCTCATCATCCTCGGGTGAAGCCTCCATCATATTTAAGTACAAGAAAGGTAAATGAATGAGAACAACTGGCACTCAAGCTGAGGAAGCTGGAAGGAGCTCTCAGTGGCCTTGTAATATCTGCTTCAAATGGTGGCACTGATTACCCAAAATAATCTCAGACTCTAGGGAAAGGAAAGGTACAAGTCATTACCTCAACTCACAGCCACAAGCAGAAATACATACTGATAAAAACACAGCTCAAAGGCTAATTCCCAACTGTGATTCTGTGCAGCCCAGGTATACATTACACCCATTATTACAGAACAGGTAAATCAGGCTCAAAGTATATTTGATTTTTGTAAAACAGCTGTAAATTACATATTCAGAAGCTTTCTCTATTCCTGATAGTACAAATCACTAAAGGAAAAATAAAAAGTGAACTCTCAAGATGTTAGTTTCTGTTGGATGACAGATATTCAGTCATGATACGCTGCTTGACTCTGAGAAAGAAATGGGGCTCTATTTTTTATTAAGGAATACAGCACTCAAAGAAAATGGTCAAAAATTAAACAGCTATTGTATGTTATATACATTACTACTTTGTTGTTTTCATTTCACAAATTATTTTATCTCCAATTAAAATTTTAAACATTCAGCTCCTGAATGGGGAATGAGCTACAAAACATGTAAGTTTCAAAAGAGATGTTTCTCCTCCAGAAATATGGTTTTGAAAAGAGGAAGACTCAATCAGGTCTTGCAATATGCTTTCATTTGTACCCCACTTTCAAATCCTGCCTTTTTTTAAGGAATTTTTAAATTTAGAGATTTAACCAGTTAGTTACACTTCACAGTGTGCTTTATTTACAAAATACAGGAATGTTTAGAAAATGAAAAGTGCATTTTCAGAGTGAATTGCTTCTGATTAACTCTTGTGAAATCCAATTCGGATAAAAATGTTTACAATAATATTATATTAATATTAATATTAATAACAAAAGTAATTAATAAAATTCTATTTGACCTGAAATGACTTTTGGAGTAATTTCTGAAGTGAGTTTCTTTTCCACTCTATCATTGAGACCGATTTTTTTTAATACAGCCAATCAAAAAAAGTAACTGCCAGTCACGTAAACTCATCTCACTCCAACCTTCCAAAATGTCCAAAATGAATCTGATTCAAAACAATCACTCAACCAATTCACAACAAAATTAAGATTCCAAAGAGGCACAGATGTGAAAACTTGACTTCTCCCTATTGTATGATTTTTTCGGAGCAAAATCCCAAGAAGCAGTGGAGCCAAATGAACTGGCTGCTTCTGCCAAAGAGGGTTTTGTTCCTGCTCACGCCTCCCTCCCTCCCTCTTCCCACTCCACCCTTGACTTCACAAGCCAGGCATGAGCCTTGCTGCCCACTCAGCCTCTGCCTAAAATTTCAGCTCACTAACAGTGCAAGAATAACCCCAATTTTATTCAAGGATTAGAGAGTTCCATCAGGCCACAGAAGAGCCCAGTTAGCAAAAAATCCTACATGTGACTGTGGGGTCAGGAGCTGTGGTGGAAAAAGAGCTTCTTGCTGCAGGAGGGACAAGCTGTTAAACCAGCCCAAACCATACCCACTTAGATCCACTTTCATTCAGAGATTAAGGAAATCCAGATAATTATACTCTCATTTGTTTTGTCACTTTATGGTGGTTACCACAACCTAAGCACCATTCTAACGGAAGGATTTTTCAGTAAAAGGCAGTCTTTCAAATGAAATCTTAACTCTTCTGCATCTACAAAGATTGCTAACATTGTAGATTTATCAAGACAAAAATAATAGTAGAAGAAAGTCTTAGAAATATGTTTAGAATACCTATATTTATGGTATCAGGTTAACTATGGAATAATGTAGACGTTAAATATTAGCTGCTATGACTTAATTAATATGCAAACACTCATATATTATTGTAATTTAAAATTATAAATCCAGAAAGTAAATATATATTTTAGAATATATATTTTAATGGATCTATAAAAATTGAAACATACAGAAGTATATAAATCTTACCTGAAACATTTTTACTTACCTTGTGTATTTTAAGGGCTGCTGTTTTAACACCGATGCTCCATTAAAATCTGGGTTTTTAAGTTCTGAGAATAAACTATCATAAAGAACTGAAAATAATGACATGACTTAAAATTTCTTGTATTAAAATTAAAATAAAAAAATCTATTTCTACGAATATTAGGAGCCCTCATGTCAGCCAGAGCACTTTATGGACAGCAGAGCTTATTGATACAGAGCTGTTATGAGCTCACTCAAGGACTCCATGAAGGTGCATCCTGCTGTCCCTCCCTCCATAGCACTGGGACACTCCTGAAACTCCTGCTTACTTGGACACTAAAGAGAGGAGCTATGTCCTCATTAGATGCTTCAGCATGCCTACAAATTTAAGAAATGCAGTACTTACTTTGTGGATATTTTATTCTATAATTATAGCGAGAAATAAAAAAAGAAATGAAAAGTCTGCATTAGCAATGCATACAGATATTTTAGCATTACATATTTACTCTACATTTACATGTGTTCTAATGCTTATATTGAACAAAATAAAGAAATGAATGTTAAAAGCTGATATACCGAAAAAAATTCTCCAGACTTTGACTGCTTTGCTTATTTTCAACAAGACATTAATTTCTGTTTATATGTGCATTCTTTGAGTATCTGGATAACACCCCACTCAAATAAAATATTTTTTCTTTTGTTTTAAGAAGAGTGCACTCTAAAGCAGGAGTTTTAACCAGAAATGAGAACCCAGATCAAAAGCAACTGCATAGGTTACAGGCAATCTATGAAGTTTGAAGGTGGAGAGAACAGAATCCACTGTCCAAATATCAAATTGTAACTTGAATTGATGTCAGGTTATAACTTTGAAATAAGTTTTTCAGCCGAAGAAAAACTCAAGCTAAACTACAACTGGTGAGATCTTTGGCAGGCAAAGACCTCAGTTTCCTAAACCTTCTGCAGGTGCTGGTCACATCCAGGGAGGCTCCACAAGAACTTCACTGACAAAAATATTAATAGAATATTAAAGAAACCACGAAAACAACCATAGCAGTGAGATCCCTGCACTGTGGTGGGGTGAAGCATCCCATAGACATCCCCTCCAGACATTTGCCAATCTGCTGCTTAAAAGCCTACATGAAATGAGTTTTTACATCATCACCGGGTGCCTGTTGGAATGCTTTTCATCTTAATATTCAACAAAAATATTTTTTCTTGTGAACAAAGCTAATACCTCCCTTCCCAAAGGAAATATCAAGAACAACTGATAAACATTTTTTGTTGTAGCAGTATTTTAGGTATGTGAAGGGCAAGTTCCTCCCTCAGACTTCATTTATTCTAGACCAGGAATACTCAGTATTTTCTTATATGCAATGCTGCCTCTTGGTTCCATCTGACCACTTACTTCTTAAAATATTTTGCCCCAAATCACTGGCACTCAATAGAACAATTACTTTCACATCTTAATTTAAAAATTCCTGTTAATCCTTAAGTGACTTTTACTTTTTGCAATATCAAACTGCTCACCTCTGTGCAAGCAGATGCTTTTTTTTTCACTGCACCATACTAGATGGGGAGAATGGCTTTCTTTCAAGTGCTTTCATGCACTTCCTTTTCCCTGGAGTTCAGTATTTCACATTCATTCCTTGTGAATTTCAGTTTTCTTTTTTTGAATCACCTGTGCAATCTGCCACATTATTCTGATATCTGAGCACACTTACCAGTTTGCAAACATAGCCTATCCATATTGCACCACCTGCAGACCTCAAACTTTGTATTCCAACAAATACACTAATGGATATTCTGAACCAGGAACATGATGTAACCTCAGAAACTGCATTAGAAAAAGTTTTTGCAGATTCTCCCCCTCCCCTACCTTCCAATTTTCTGCTGGCAGAATCTTCACCATATTGTCTGAACATGTATTTAATAGCTCACCTAGTCATACAGCAAAACCTCTGATGGCAGAATTTCTGCGCTACAGCTCTGCCTCAGTTCTGTGCTTGTATCACTAAACAATATGTTTTCTCTCAGCCTAAGAATGTAAATCCACATCTCTGAAAGTAGGAACTACACCAGTCTAAATTATCCATGACCTCACTTTTAAAACATAAATGCATCTGCCTTCAATCTCCCAAACAATGCCAGCTTTCATTGCTTATTAGCCCAGGTCTCCCACAAACACCCCTGGCCCTGTTACATCACTGCTTAGCCAAGGGAAAAACACCTCAGAATATTTCCATTGAGCTGTGACTCTGTTTCACAAGGAGTGCAGAGCTAAGCTGCACACATGCTGAGTACCCAAAACACGCTCAGTACCTCATCCAACCCATGCTTAGGTGTTCCCCTTGCACCTGTAGCTCACCAAAGCTCCAAGAGCTCGCAGTTCTTGCTAAAAGGAAACCCAGGTGGGCTTCCCCTGACACGGCAAAGCAGTGACCAGGAGAGGCTGCAGGGTTGCCCAGGGTCAGTGTCTGAATCCAGCCCAAACGGGCTCCACGTGCAATGATTAGCACAACTATCTGTGCAGTATTAAAAGGATGTGGTGCTTGAAAAACAAAGTAAGTACATGCATATTGCAAAATACCTGGCCTATCATCTTTCTAGTCTACAGATAACTTTTTATTCCAAGAACTACAGGATCCACCAGCAGGTATAGAATATAAAAGTATTTATTAACTTTCATGAAACAGAATATGGCTTTAAAAAAGTCTTATTGGGTCCCTCTTGAACTTTCTCTCTTTGCTCTAAGAAGGAGAATCAGTCTCTCATGAAAATTTGTGAAAATTGATAAAAAAATATTTAACCCAAATACAACCATCTTATAGAACACTATGTTAACTCTGGGCAACAGAAACTAACCAGTATATGGAAATAAAACAGTGCCTCTATACATACAAAGAAAATAGATAAAAAGTGGCAGAGATTATTTATCTCTATTATTAAAACTTCTTTAAAATTAAGTTTTTAAATAAAACCCTTCCTAGGTGTAAATAGTACACTGCATAAACCACAGCTAAAGAAATTTAAAAATATCCATCATTTCAAGTCCCAGACCTAGTTTAATCTACTGATATATTTCTCCTGTGGATTCATGAACTGATCTTGCTTTCAAACAAACTACCCGTCAGGAGGAAGAAAGACATATTTTTCAATATTTTAATTTTTAAACTTTTCAGAATTTTTTAAATTTTAGCAAACATCTTTCAAAAGCATATTCCAATATAAGCTTGAAGAAAAAAAATCCTGCCTCTGTCAAAATAATTCGCAAACTTTATTGTATTTTTAAAAGCCTGATTACAGGACAAAACATGCATTACGCATTTTGCTAAAATTCCAAAAACAACTGCAGATTTAATCATATTAAAAGGCTCATATCCATAATAAATACCACTAGTTTAAAAGCAGCCTGGAATTTTTCAAGAGTTTTAGTATCTGAAAAATGCACATGTTCTACATACTGTTGTTCTTTTAGAAGTATGACATTATGTTGCAATGGTTAAAGTAAGAAACAGGTCAACTGAAGACTAAAGAAAATCCCTGTCTTTTGAGGAGACCTACACTTAGTTATACAATACTGCTCTGGAAACACTCTGTCACCAAAGGCTTGGCAATTGGCATCTACTTAAAACATACTCTGCCTCTAACATTCTTCAAAGGATTAAACCATAATTGATTCTGGCTATACACATGGTAAGCGTGATGTGCAGGGGGTTGCCAGTGGACATGGGGCCCTTACATAAAGGGCTGTTTTCTTTGTTTAAAATGGAAAAAAGACTGGGAGGTGTGGAGAACAGTGAAATACAAAATGAGTCAGAATAATTAACCATATTTTTTGAATCAGATTTCGACAACCACACATGCAAAAAGAAGACTTCAAAGGTGGCAGAGCTTCTTAATTTCTAAGACAATTTATATATTCTTAGTTCCATAAAAAAAGATAGAAGCTACAGTTATGTACATCCTTCTAACCACTCCAGGAGTATTGCAAGTTGAACTCCAGAGAAGCCATTGGTATCAGTCTGAAAGGGACGGGGAACGGATTGATCGCGCACTGGCTGGACTGTTAGAGAAAACAAAGGGATCCTTTTCCTTTTCTTTAGTATCATGTTTATGTTTGTGTTTATGCTTATGCTTGTGTTTCTTCTTCTTTTTCTTGTGCTCATGGTGGTGATGGTGATGGTGATCACTGTGTTTTGAGGAGTTTGATTCTTTGCTAAACACAGAGAGTGGAGCTGCTGAGACAGGGTGCATGTTTATCTCTCCCGAAGACTGTTCCTTACCTGAAAGAATGGATATGGTGGGATTAGAAAATGTTTAACTTGCATTGTTTCCAAACATAAGGAATTCTGAAATATTAGATAAAACATACATTATCATTTAAACAAAAAACCATGAAATCTGTTACAATGCTTGCTACATTTAGATTTAGAGAAAGCTCTGAACATGCCATTAAAGTTCCCACACTACTGACAATTTTTAGAGATGATCCTTCCTTCCTCAAGAGCGTAAAAGTATCCCGGACAATTAGGAACTGTAAGGAATCCTAAGAAACTTTTAAGTCATATTAACTTCCTGAGATTAATTTTTAAATAGAGTAGGAAGGCCACTGTACCTGAACAATGCAAATATAACTGCTTGTGAAAATGCTGAAATAAAGAGGAAGACTGGCATAATAAAGTGCATTTTTGGGATGTGAACTCCTTCTGGTTGGGGGTAAAGCTCCATGAAAGAACATACAAACCTTTTGATAGAGGAAAACTAAACCAATTTTTTTTAAAATTGCCTCTTACAACCAATTTAGCCTATTTGGAAGATTACACAAGGATTTTTTTCTTAAATAAATCCAAATACCAATAAAGACAGTTATACCATCTTTATCAGTATGTATTTCACAAGTAGACTAGAACTAGTTATATAATGAGCAAGCCTGGTATCTGAACCTGAAGAAGGAGACATGATCCATGACATCTCAATTCAGGAATTACTTTCTCATTCTCTCTTTGCCTAATTTAATATTTCATTATTTCAGACTGCGATAGCTTCAATAATAGAGATTAAAGGCCATTATTCTAAGGATACCTTTCTTGAAGAGTGGAAAAACTTGGAAGGTTGGAACACGCAGATTCCTTTAGGCAGAAATTGAATCAAATCACTCACATTGCAAGGATGCTTTAACAACTACATAAACGTAGAAAAACACCAGCAGATTTTTGAAGGCAACTAATCCTCTAAGTATTACTTAAAATCTATTTTCTTCATTGCTACTTTAAATACGGGGGTTTTTCCCATCCAGTTTTTGGTTAAAATATCCCAATTAATTAACAAGAAATGATGTTATTTGATGTTACTATGCAATTATCTTTTTCTGTATATTTGAAAACACATTTATTTCCCAGTACGTATTTTTGTTTGGCTGGTTGGTTGTGTAACTGTACAGGCAAGAATGATTTGCCCATGGTAACGATTCCTGGAAGCCCAAAGAGACAGCTCCCTGTACTATGACAAGCAAGTATTGAGAACAATTTCCATGTAGTCTTTCTAGCCTCATCTGAAAGACTGAGAACTGATTCAGTCATGCATATATATAGGAAAAATTCTAGATTTTTATATATATATGCATACATATATGCACAGCTGTTCTAGGTTTTGTTTATAAATATGTATGGAAAAAACAGAATCTACATCTGTATGAAGTGTTTAGAAGTCAGAATAGAAACAGAAAAAAATTTTTAGTGAGGATAATCAATAACTTACTATGGGACATAGTGGCATTTCTACTATTTGAAGTCTTAAGCAGCAAAATGTCTTTCTAGAAATAGAAAGTCTTAACCACAAGACTGGAATATGGTGCAATATAATATTCTGTTGAGGTTATGAAGGAGGCTGGTCTGAAGTACAATAGTTTCCTATAATCTTGAAATATGTATCTCTAAACTTGAACTATATATCTCTAATAAAAAACTATTTTAGAAGGCTTTAATTTTTATTTAATCAGAATTAAGCAGCAGTAAGCTCGTGTTACCAATGCAAAAATTTATTATTAGAACTCACAACTTTACTTTTTTATGTATCTTATGGCAGGTAGAGGAGATGCACACCAATTCCAACTTCTACTTGTTGACTTCAATGCGTACCTACTACCATTTTTTTATACTGTTGTCTGAAGCCATTCTCAACAATGAAGACAGTGTGCAAGTATACTGTATTTGATGCAAAAAGTTACAAGACTGCTTTGCTATGTAACTATTTCCAGTTATATTTTTAAGAGGTGTTCCTCCCGTATCTAAATGTATCCCCACAATCCGAGCTTCTTCCTCTAAAGCATTCATTGTTTAGACAACTTTATTTAGCAGCTGCAAGGATACAAAACCAGCCATTAAACAGATGACACAATGGTGAAAAAATGAGTATATCTGGCTCAGGCCATTAGAAAAGGAAAGGGTGGAGGCTGTATCTCAGAAAACCAAGGCAGGCAGTATTTGATGCTGTTAAAATAGGCTGCAAGTAGTTACAGGTGAACTCTGGCAGTGACACAAACAGAGCTCCTAGAAACACAGAAAGATCTTGGCAAAAAGCCTGAAGACCACTGGTTGGTTGCATAGAAAATGTACAAAAGATGACTTAAAGTACAGAAGACATTCTCATATGTTCTCAAACTACAGGCACATGATACATCTAAAATACACGTGCCAAACTCAAGACAACTTCAAATAGAAAAAAAAGCCCACACAACATGGGACAAACTCTTAAAACTTCTCAGCTCCATTAATTCCAAATTGTGGAGTTATTTTTATATGGAAACTAAAACTGTAAGTCTAGACTCTACATTTGTAACAACCTCAAACCAAAGCTGAGCCTCTGAACTTAAAAAATTGTAACCAGAACTGGTATAAAAACACTGGTTAAAGTCTGTAGGGATGATGCAGCAGTAGTGCCAAGTGAAGATGGAAGATACAACCAGACTCTCCTGACTGTTACATGACCTGCCACCTGTGCTAATTTCCTGCAGTTTACTGAGCTACCAGCTCTCCTAAGGCAACAGTCTGTGTTATCACCATTACTTATTTCAGTTGTGTTATTTGTGGTGGTGTGTGCTTTTATAGGATTTTACAATGTATTGTTTTAAGGGTTAAGTGTTTAATGTTAGGTAGTTTCAGTTGGTAAATTCCTTGTACCCCCTATTTCTTCCCCTCACAATGGTTTCTCTCAGGTTGTTTACCCCTAAGTTTTCCCCACACTTGACTGTCCCTCAAAGTGCCAATCTCCCTGTTCCTCCCGTCGTACCCTTAATGGTTCTGTCAAGCCAAGCTGTGCTGACCACCTCCCTGTGTGTCATTGCAGCCATCTCCTTTTGGTTCTCCAAAGTTCCCTGTCTATTGCCCCTTCCCTAGTATCTCATTGCACTGGTAAACCTGCTCCCTCCCCTGGACTGCCCTCACTGGATTATCCCAGTTGTGTTCTCCTCCCCCAATATCTCCCCATTGGATGTGAGTTGTTTCCACCCCCTCATACCCTCCCCTCTTTATAGCGTGCTGCCACCCTCACTCCTGTGCCTACTTGTCCCTGACCCCTCCTGGGTAATGAATTACCTTGGAATTCACACAAGTGGCCCCTCTCTATTTCTTTGCCTCGGCCCTTCCTTTCTGCCTGGGAGCTGTGCTACCCACACCACAGCCAGGCCCAGGGAGCTGCCAGCCCCTGTGGGCACTGCCACCCTACGGGACTCGGAGAAGATCTGGGGGCAGCCACTCCTGTCGTGCTCTCTGGCCAAGGGGGCGTGCTAGCCGGGAGATTCCACACCGTGGCTGCAACCGGGCAGCGACATTATTAAAAAAAATCTGCTTGTTAAAGCACTTAAACACCATTGACTGGGGTAAGTGAGGGAGCAAATACAACAGTAGTTAAACCACCAGGACCAAAGCGGTGGTGGTGACCACCTGGAGGGGCAGTAAGATCTTCAGGAAAGGGAGAAATAGGATCCAACTGCAATTCAAGGGCTACTTACACTTAAAGAGACAGTCACCATTGGTAATGTGGAAAAGACATCACTAGGAAATGAAAGAATGCCATTACAAAAATCTACTTATACTAAACCAGCAATAGGAGTACATACACAATTTCTTCATAGAGTCACAATAATGACTCTAGTCTCTTGGGTTTTTAAATACAAAAATAAAAGCTACCCAGAAAATATCCTCCTACTGTTAAAGAGTGCTTTGAAATCAAGAATCAAATATATTGATCCTGGATGATGGCTCCAAAAGACTGATCACAAACTATTGAGCTCAGCTGTGTGCCAAAATGTACAGACCTATAGAAGCTCTATCAAAAATGTTACAGATCTCCATGCATAAAATTCAGTGTTGAACCTACTAAACCTTTTCCTTCTTCCTTTTAATTAGTATCTACTCAAAGCCTATGCCAGGAACATGGCAAGTGTAGTTAAGGAAAGCAAGGCTAAATAAAAATTGCCTCACAGGGCAGTATAATCATCCTTTTATCAATGGAGGAAGCAGGACTGATGCAAAGAGGCATGGAGCACTCCCTCTTCCTGCAGGGAACCTTTTTCTTCCTGGCACAGAGAGCAGGACTGAAATCCGAGTTTCACAAAACACAGAAACACACAATAAATGGAGGGCCAGCCCAGGAGCTGCTTCTGAAGTGGTCAGTAGCATTCCTTGGAAGAAAATGCACATAACATGTGTCTATCCACATGGATCTCCTCCTGTTTAGGATGTGGAGATTCCAATGTAATTGTTGGGTTTGTGGTGTTCCAGCTAGCTGGGTAGGTGCTTAAAATTAGACAGAATTATGATCCCATGGGAGAAACATCAGAATATTTGAGTACCATTTGTGCCAGGGACAAATACAAATGCTGTAGATGTCATGAGAGAGAATAAAATATGAAAACATAGATCTTGTAAATTAAAGGGATTTAGATCCCGATAAGCTTTAAAGTAACATTTGCTGTCATAATACAAATTGCTGTCAGATAATTCTAACACCCTGTTCAATTAACTTTCAGTGCTCATTGCTGCATTACCATTGAACTGTATGGGTAGAGTGTTTCACCTCTTTTTCTCCTATTTTGTTTTTGAACTTTTACCATATGAAAACCTGTAACTTGAGACTTTAACATGCCAACAGGGTGTTGTGAGACCTTTCATATGGTCCCTCCAATGTTTCCAATTTTGTGTGAAGAAAGTGGGACGCCACAAACTTACAGCCTGTTTCTTTGCAAGGCCAATGAATGTAAAACAGCCGGCTGATACAGGATTTTTACAAATTGACACTTGTTAGAAATTACCTCATTTGCACCCCAATTTACTGAACCATCAGAGAGGGAGAAGACAAGTTCACAAATCTCAGCACAGTCTGAAGCCTGTGGGTCCTGAGGATAGGCTGGTGCTGCAGCACCTGAGATGGACAGGCTCTGGGAAGAGGGGGATGTCCATACAAGCACACAAGCACTTCACACGTCTCTCCCAGAACCCAGAGAAAGCTCACCAATGAGAAAGGTAATGCTCTCTCTTTGCAGAGCAGTTGACCTGCATCTCTGGCTAGCATTTTCTCTAAAGAGAAAACATTCAGAAAATGGAAAATACCATAAAAACAGTTTCAAAATTACCCTGTTTTTCCTTAGTTCTTTTTAGTGTTACTCTGGAAACATCCAAGACACACTATTTTTTAATTTAATGCTGTGTTTATGCATCTCTTGAACCACCAACAAAGTACATAGAAAAAGTCACCAAGCATAAATGATTTCAGGTTTCCAGAATGCAATGTCCTGTAATTAGTCTAAAGAACCAGAATTTTCAAATTATACATCTCTGAAAAAGGTTATCAATTTTCTCTCTAGGAGAGTGCTCTTTTAAGGTCCATAGGACAAAAATTAAAAGTTCAAGGGTGAAAAACAAAGGTCTAGTTAAAAAAATAAAACCAGCCAAAGGTTTTCTGAAGATATGCTAAGCAAATCAGTTAATTTAGAGCCAACATAAACATTTTAACTAGTTCCAATTTACAGATTCATTTGACTTTAATTTTTTAGTGGGATTTGAAACCAGACAGACCATTTCTTATACCTACACCAAAGGTAAAACTAAAGTATTGTATAGACAAGTCAGTGTTTTAACTAAAATACATTTTTAGTGGTAAAAAGTTTGATTTCCTCATCTGACTTTCATTTAACAACTATATTGCCTTATGCTTACACTAAAATAATATCTTAACTGTGATGTTATTTTTACTACATTTATTTTAATATTCTAGAACATGCTAGTGAAATCCCTGTTTTTGAAAGACAGAACATCTAAATCAGGAAACCAATTCAGAATACTTTGTATACCTCTATCAGTTTCAGGAAGTTCACCTGAAAACTTGCGAGCCTTATTCATCCTCTAGATTTGAGAGTTATTTGTTTTCTCAGAGACAGTCACAGCTACAGTATTACATTTTTTTAATTAAATAATGGAGTTGACACACTGCTGCCACACACTGATGCAATTCTCATTTCTGTTGTCTCTATCTGCAGGGTTTGTGTTTCTATCAAAGCTGCTTTCTTTACTTTAGAGTAAAGCACTGGAAAACACCATTCCTTGTGAAGTATATAATCAACCACATACTATTTCAGTGAGGCAAATTTATCTACAAATCTCAAAGCCTATGAACTACCACTTTGGAAACAGTTATATCTTGAGTAATAAAGTGTAACAGATACTGTACCAGTATTTTATGTTATTAAAAGGCATTCTAACAGAACAGTTTTAACAACTTTTACCTCCTTAGAAAGTAAAGCAAAAGGCCATCATTGTCAGTGGTGTCCTCGAATTCAAGAAGTGCTCATTTATACATTTGTCTGTTTGCTGATGTTTTCATAGCACTTTTTGGCAGAGAGCCACTAAAGGCTGGATTTTGAGGTACTGGTGCACTTACAGCTAACTGCAGAGGACTGGGCTTCTCATGCAGTTTGGACTGAATTCCTATTTACTCCTGCATCCAAACTCCAGATGCAGTGATTTGAACCCCAGGCTTGGATCTGCTGCTGTAAATGTACTCTTTAAATATAGTAACTACAGTAGTTTACCTCTACACTTTACTGCAGCATATGCAGTATGTCCAGTTTCAAAACGTTTCAGAAAAAAAAAGTCAATCCAGAAAAACCATAATTTCCTGAAAGTGCAGTGATTGTGATAAACAAGACCACAATCTGATCAACATTATGACTGTGGTCTAGACCTCCAAAATTTCATCTACAGAGTAAACAGAGCAACCACAAAGTCAGCAGGGGCAATTTCCAATTTGACTAGGCTGGAAAACTGCAAAAGCATTAACAGAATGGCCAAGAAATCTGTTTGCTCTGAGTCTGAACACTCAGGATGTCCTCAAAGCCCACTGCCTCTGAATGTCACCAGAAAAAGAACTGCCAGTGCACAAAGACATCATCACTGTATTTTATTTTTCTTTCCTTTGCAGAAATAGAGAGAGAATTGGATGCTGCTTTTTATCAACTTTCAAACCATCAAAACTAGTTGGAAAAAGTTCAATTAAGTGTTCATCAGTGATGAGCTATAATGACACATAACTTCACTGGCAGATCATCCAGCCTACAGCCAGGCATTTATTTTGGAAGCAGAAAAGACCAGGCCAATCAATAACCACTGACAGATACAGCAGTACCTTTTAAAGGTTACTTCTGACATACTGTACGTTCAGATGAGTGAAATATTGAAGAAGTGTACCTTTATCTGATTTCACTGAAGTCAACAAAGCTGAAAAATCACCTTACAGCCTGAGAGATCAAATCTGTTGCTTACACAAAATCTCATCTTGAAAGTCTTTTATCTTAAGATTTAATTGAAGGACATGTTCCAAATAATCTCAATAATTAATAGCAAATAAAATATATTATCACATTAGAAATGTAACCTTGCACAGCCTTGGAGGTTCAAAAGAGGCTACCAAGTTACCAGCCCTAAGGGCAGATGAGTAATCATCACAACAGCATTCTTTACACAATTCACAACTAATGTTTTGTTTTAATAATTTCTTGATAAAATGATTAGATTTCCCTACAACTGACAGAGTCCACAGTTTTACTATCATAGTGAGAATGCTTTAGTAGGATTTAAACCATTTCTTTCTGTATGAACTGGGACAGATGCTCTAATTCTAACACTGAAACCTGTAATCCAGCACAAGTTGTATTAGAAAACTTGTTTTATTGTTTCAGCCTTAAGCTTTCACATCCATGGGCAGAACCAGGCAAAAACATTCTCACCCTCATGTCCCCTCCCCCTGCCCTCCTCCCCAAACTTTTAAAGGTAAATAATATTTTCCTGGTGTTAGGAGGGTTACATCAGCTTGACCAAATCTAAATCATCATTTGGGGTGGTCTGGGAAATGGAAAAAAAACCCAACCCAATAATCCAGAAAAAAAAACCACAGATCCGACAGGACCCAACATGAACTTCCTCCTGGCAGCTGCTTTTCACATGCTGTGTTCAGCTGATGACCTAACACTTCATGTGACACGCGGGGACAGAGCCCACAGCTGGGGGAGGAAAACTGCGGGTGGACCAAGAGCTCACGCCTTCAATTAGGAGTCAGAACTGAGGCAGATTTAGTAACAAGACACTGAGACCATTCCAGAACCTCCTGTCAATCTATTTCACAATAATCACTCCCTGAAATGCACCCATCCTCCATCATTGTTGCGAAACCTCGTAGGCCCTGGGATTCCTTTGTAAAACAGAACACTCTTCCTATGTGTGAAAAATTTTATTTATGTATGCGTTTGTTTTTCCCCATCTGTTTCTTCTCACCAGTATACCATTTCCTAAAGATTGAACTATCTTCATTTACTCCATATGCAATTCATACATTTCTGCTTCTAAGAAAAATGACATGAATAAGAAACAGGTGAAATTTTAGAAGGAAAAAAATATGTGAAGTGGAACTGTTTCTAACCACACAAATAAAAAAAAGGAATAAAATAATCTGAAGTGTTTCAAAATAATGCTTTTGAAAGGCTTACTGTTTAAAACGAATTCTGGTGCAAAACCTGGCATTTGTCTCATTTATTAGCTAGGAAAGACAATGTATTAACAGTGTGCTGAATGTCTAAACAACAGAGGTGAGAAGGTCATTCAGGACACAAGTGAGACTTGAAGTAGCTTGTGTCTGCTGTGGGTCTCTAAAAGCACCAGTTAAGTGGCCACTGCTCCACTCTTGGTCAGACTTTACCCTTCCTGACCTCCAGCACAAACTTAATCCGCAACAGTCCCAGAGCACAGAGCTGGCGCACAGAGGGTCCCCATGGTCCTATTTGTGACATATTTGGCAGAGTTTTGTTTATGACTTTATATTCCATACAGTGTGTAAATCTAGTGATAAATTGTTGCAAAATATCATGTAAGAGTTATAAATATCAATCCTCAGCAGATCAGCTTTGCACCTGCAGGCCCTGGATGTGTCATTCTTTGCCATAACAGAAAATGTAATGGTTGACCATAAGATCGAGAACAAAATTCAAAGCAGCTCTGAGAAGTTTAAACTAAAGCTTTGCAGATAGAGGCTCCTAAGTTGATCAGAGTAACCTATATGCAGCCTGCTCCTTTACACTGTTGCAGTAGGTCAAAAAGCTGTGGGTTTTGCTACTCTAGATACCTAACAGCATGTCCTGGTGGAGTTGGCTGTAGGCACATGTCATTAAATGAAAGCCATCTGGAATCCAGAAACTAGACCTCCCTGTGTTTTAATGTCCCTGTATGACCTTAATTTCTTAGTTGAGAAGTGACAGCAATTACCTTTTATTAAAAAAAAAAAGTCAAAAGAAAGAAATAAGCTCCCTTAGTGGCTAGAGCATCTGCCAAGGAAGGAAAAACATTATGTCCAAGGCTCATAATGGAATATGAGCCTCCAGCTTCTGCACCACTGGCACCAAGCTCAGCAGGATCCTCAGAGCAGCAGCATCCACCAGTCCTTCTCTACAATGGGGCCACTAAACTGCCTGGTCACAGAGAAAGCAGGTAGGGTCACCTGTCAGCATAGCTCAGGAACTAGCGCAACTCAAGATGGAAGGAAGATTCCAGATCCTGCTGCTAAGGTCTATTTTTGTTTTACACTAGGCAGTCATTGGATAAAAACAGGAAAACAAACAAGAGGGTAATTACTCTGAAATCTAAAGCCAAAAACTTCACTTTTACAAAATACAGTACTGCAACCTTAAAATGTTGTTCTGAATCTGTATGGAAGAGTCCTCAAAATGCTTGGTACATTGTCACATGACCTCAGCTTTGCTCCACTGGCACATTCAAGAACTGAACTTCAGACATGTTAAAACATTTTAAGAAAATGAGACAAACTGCTGAATTTCTTGGCTAGTGACAGAGAAAAAAAGAAGATGGAAGTTCAACCTGTTTTAAAGTTTCTAAGAAACTAAAAAAGGTGGAACTTCCACCTTCTTTTTTTCTTAGAAACATTATGCCTTGAGAATAATTTTGTCAAGTATTGTATAAAAAAAGATACTAAGAGAAGTAGTAAAAGAAAGGAAGTGCTTGAAATTAAACAATTTTACTCACAGATGCAGTTTTTTCAACTTTGGAAAATCCTTCTAAATACATTTGAGGCTTGTATGTTTTTTAACAGCTAATGTTAAGTTATAAATCATTAATATTTGAGGGTTTTTTTTATTCCGAGGAGTCCTGATATTTTTAATTTTTTTCTTTTTTAAATGACACCTATGGCAAAAAACATTTTACTTAATTGCTTATGGGATTCTACTTAAGACTTTGTGCTCTTTTATTCATTTCTTTAGCTTCTCACTTTCATCAGATGATTTATACTTTTCTTACTTAGATATGTGTGAAAATTCATATGTATATACTTAATCTATGCATCTACTTAAACGTAAAGAAATGTTTTTATGCATTATTCTGAAGTTCTTGGAATTCCAGAAACATTTAACACTTACCAACACTGTATGTATGGAAATAAACAGTAGCAAAAAACACCTCACGATTGAAGTAGTGAAAAAAAAATACAATCACCTTGCCTATAAAGTTACTCATACCTGGTGTGGATGGTCTCTCCAGCATATTCAAATGATGGTAAATGAAGGCTTGGCTGTCATGAACTGTGTCCATATCGATTTCCTCTTCCTCTTGAGAGTTGGAGAACTAAGATATCAGGAAAGAAAATAAGCAAATGCTAATAATTCATAAAAACATTACCAGACACATTTTAAAATATTTTAGTTTTGAGGTAAACTGGGGGTGAGAGGGAAAGGAAGTGATATCTACCACTGCAAAGGAATAAAAATTAAATAAAATTAAAAAGGGTCAGTGTCTTTCCTTCTTTCTAATTTACTGTGAAGCTGTGTGAACAAGAGCATTATCTGTCAACTTTAGCTCTTGCCAGCCAATAAAGAATCTGATAGGAAATGATTTTGCCAAAGTAAGCATAACAACTGCTGTACGTATATTCACAGCATGCCTTTTGTTTCAACACAGCTTCAAGGGAAGCCAGCAGACACCACTGCTGTCATTCTGAAGACCCTACACATTGTGCAAGTTGAATTTCCATTTCTTACTCTGATTTTGAGTTTGACTTTACTGTCTTCATTCTTCTCTAGTATTTGCCCTGGCTCCAATGGAGACCCAAGTGGCATATCAGCCTTCCTCTTCACCCCCTGCTGATGACCAGAAATGCTGGATGCTGTTTCCTTAATAAGATGATCATCCTCCTGAAGCAGCATTAAAAGACCAAAATTAGAAGATAGCAAGATCCATGTTTCAGAGAAAGCGACCTGATACCTGAAAAATCTTCTGAGTAAAGTGGGTGATTTGAACAAAGTTTTCTCTGTAGCTCTGGCAAGAAGTATTTTCTAAAACCCTGTATGGATTTGTGCCAACCACTCCTACAAACATAGTTTCTCTTTACTTCTATCCCTGCTCCCTCTGCATATCTAGCATTGGCATCTTTTCTGTCGCTTCTCACAATCATGGTACTGTTGGTGTGCAACAACATTTGCTGCCTCTGAATAGCCTGTCTATAAATCTGTGCTTTGCAGACTCTCCTCAGGACAAATCTCAGTTGAAAAACTGTGATAGCCTCTGATCTACACATGGGATTTAACTAAATCTTCTTTGAGTTTGTTTTAAAGGCTAACGCTTACTTTACTTAGTACAAATCATAATGAGTACTTATAATTTATTTTTCTTTATTTTACAACAATATTTATTAAAAAATAAAAAAACTTTTGTAAATTACTGCTTAGATTACAAAAAGAACAAGGTCAAAGAAATAGAAAAACAGGAGAGTCTCCTAAGTTACACTTACAGTAATGAAAACAGGAGATAGGTGTTTCAAGAAGTCCAACAGACAAAATTTAGAAGGGAAAATAAAGCATCCACAGAAGCAAATCCACAGAAGCTCACTAAAAACTATAAAAGGCATATATACCATAGACTCTCAAGGGCATATACTGTTCCCCTGAACTGCTCTTCTTCTATGCTACAAAGGGCACTCTAGCCACACAAACTCTTGCCCTGAAAAATTCAAGTTCTGTTTTATGAAGTGGGTAACTTCTATCATTCTCAGCAGCTTCAGTGGCATCACTCTATCAGTACTGATTTTAACATGTTTATGCTCTCAGTGTATGTCTACTTTACAGAATCTAGTTAATCTCATAAATTCTATCACCTGTTTACTCTTTCCCCCCCTCAAATGTGTATTTCTTTTTTTTCATCCCTATTACTTTGTCCAAGGCACTGCTATTGTGAAACACTTCTGCATTAACTTTGTCTGACATAAGAGGCAGTTTTTGTTTTATACTACTGGAAAATCAGTTCCTTGAATTTTGGGGAAGTTATAGTGAAAACGGTAACCTTAAGGTAAGGGGTAGGAGAATGAGGATGAGGAACAGAAGATACAAGGGATGAAGTACAAACTGAGGCTTACACCAGTGCTGTACTTCCACACCAGGACAAGCCAGTATGCTGCTAAATAAAGCAGCCTCGTCCACGCACAGTTCTGTCCTGGGGTGCCAAAAGCATTTTTACAACTATGTGACAAACTGGCTCAGGAAACTGAAATGTCTTTTCATAAAAAGATACTGTTTAACCAGATCCTCCCTGATCCAGCTCTCTATTGCAGCAACCACTACTATGCTAGCACAAGGGAGAGGAAAGTTCAGAAAAAGGAGAGTTAAGAGGAAATCTTTTGGTAGTCTGGCTGCAAAAGAAGTTTGTGTGTTCACTGAACTGCAGCCTAAAAATCTGCCACAAAATGCCTCCTGCTATTTAATTCTAATGATTAGGTGCAGCAAATTAGGACTTACTACATGATCTGAAAATATGCAAGACAAGTCTAACAATATCTGACTCTACCAGCATTTTCTCCCCCTGCTGGAAAGGGCCTGCAGGGTACTGTTAATTAGTATTCTCAGCACACTTTTTAATAAAAACTATTAAGGCATTAACTATGGGACCGATAAAGTAAAGAGTAAACCATCCTACTCAAAAAGGTGGAAAGAGTTTCAAACATGCTAATCACATGCTGGTTTTGAAACCGTTAAGAAAAAATCACTTATTATTTCCACATCTGTTAATTTCCATGCCCCGCCCCCCCCCCCCCCAATTAAATTTGTCCAAAAAAATACTTGGTCTTGCAGCAGTGGCAGTTATTCTTGTGGAAAGTATGACCTTAAGAGTTTATAAAAATTTATGTTCTAACTACGCAATGCATATGTGTTAGGACTGAAGCCTCTGAATCCAGAAAGATACCAAACTGAATGTATGCCATTCTTCAGAAGTTGTTACACATCCTTCAGAGCACAATACTGAAATGTCAGATTCAAATGTTCAATGCATATGTGTTAGAATTTAAACTTTCAGATCACTTTAAGTTGTTTATACTGAGGAGTATCTATGTATTTTAAGATGCAATAGATTTACTGATAAAAGGGTTTGTTTTGGAAAACTGGATATAAGAAAACTGCTTATAAGAAACAGTCTCATGAAAAAAGCTTTCATCACAGCATCAAACATTTCTGTGAATCACTTAATATCTCATAAGCAATATATAAAGTTTCATAAGGAACAGAAATGATGAGACTAGAAAAAAAAAAACAAGTAAACGCATGCATATGCAATGCAAAACAGTTAAAAAATGTCCAAAAAGTCATGGTATATGCCAGCTTTTCAAGTGGACAGAATAAGGAGCCATAAGGTCAGAAGGTAAAGCATGAGAGGCTTGAACACAACACCAAATTAAATCAGCAACCCATGCAAGAACTTGGAGCCAACTGAGTAGGATGGATGCAGATGGTTTGTGCTTACGGTGCTCTGAAATCCTACTGGCTGTCCATGATTGTTAGAACTGTTCACAGGTTCCTGATTATTTGCAACTGATTCAGGGATAATCGTTGGATTGAGTACAGCCTTCTTTTCTTTCAGGTTAAGAACAAGTCCAAGCTCTGGTAATGGTAAACAGGAAGGTCTGCTGAGGCCAAAGAGTGTGAAATAGAGGTCCACAGCACCACATCGTAATCTCCAGTCATGTGAAGTTCCTAAATACAAAAGAGATTGTTAATACAGAGATAAAATCTCCTCCTCTCCCACAAATATAACAGCTTAAGTAATCCAGGCCCAGCAGAGTATGACATTTTCTGTGCTTAAGATACACTTCCTTCATTATTCCTGTCTCTTAATAGCTCTTACTCCCATGCTTTCTTTTTAAACTTTCCTGTTTAAAAGGAAGGCTTTAAGTTTCCTGGGTTGTAAATCCAGATACATTTAGTAGAACAAGACTGGAAAAGTAAATTCTATAATAACATAATGAAAAATAAAAGAAACATAACAACACCCATATGCCTTTATTTTTCAAGCTGTACTCTTAAGTTTTTCTACTGGACAAGTGAATAGAAGACTTTGTTACTACACTGGCTTCCTGTATCAATGGATTTGGTTGCATTTGCCCATGTATTCCACAAAATATAGTAAGAGCTTTAAGCATGACTACGATCTTTACTCTCTGGAAACTGCACTGATAAGAGAAATGCACAAGCATGCTTTTTAACACCATTACTACATCAGGTACTTCATTGAATACTCAATACTTTAATTTGTATTCATACTCAAAATATGTATTCTTACTGCACAAAACAATGATTTATTTTTAAATTATTTTTCACTACAGACTGTGTACTGCTTTAATATCTTCATACACAAATGGTCTAAGCACGTTTGGCACCAATCATGACAGAAAGACATTTAACATCTGGCGCAGTGCTGCAAATACAGCAGTTCTGGTGTTAACTCAGCCCAGCTCTTGACTGATTGCAAGTTTATTGAACATATTGTTCCCCAGCAGGAACTAAACTATATCTGGTAAACAAGACACAGATGTGCCAACTGCCATATTAATGTGGCTGTGCAAGACTTAGCACAAAATAAAATTACAAGATCTATCGCTGTAAATAGTAGTTTTATGGGGCCAAAATAGTATTTGGAGTAAGCCTAGCTTATCTTTACCAGTTACACTTACCCAGTTACAAATGAAAGCAACATGAATCTGGACATTTCTAACATTAAAATACTCCCCAGAGAATTACACATTCAAAAATGTTAATTTTAGAACAATTATGATATTTAATTCACATTAGCACAGGAAAAAACCCATTACATATATCAATCAGAGTCTGTTCTCCATTACATGTGCTTATGTTAAATGAAAGCAACTCATGATTCTAGAATCATGCACCTTTATACCTGGCTACTAGCTTGTCACACATCAACAATTTTTTTCAAGGCACCCTGGAATGCCACAGTTATTCCTTAATAAATGCACTGAAACATTATGTCATCTTGAGTCATAGAACTTTAGGTGCTTAAAGCCCCATGAACCTTAATAAGAATGTATACCCTATTTGTTACTTGCAAAAAGAGGTAATGCTTGTAACACTGCACACACTCTTCTCCCATGAAAAAGCAAAAACAAATTCTCTGATGAGAACATCAAAATTGTTTATTTTCTGTGTCTGACAGTTGGCAATTCCTATGAAACTGAACTACTAGTAGTCTCCTCACTTCAACCCCTGGAGTGTAGCTGTAAACTTTTAAACACTGAATATAATGACACACAGAGAACAGAAAGCCTGTAATGACCTAAAAAAGCTATATAAATGTTTATATGTAATCTGTGTAGCAATGTGCCAGATGTTAAAGGGCAGTTTGTCAGGACTGGATAAAACTGCTTCAGTAATGAAAAACAGGTCAATGGTAAAGATGCAAGCCCTTCTCTCACTAGGATCTTTCCTAATCTCACAAGGCAAATTGAGTTTTAGCTCTACAATGCACCTCTAAAAATCTCGTTTAAATTACCTGTATCAATGCTGCCCTCTCATATTCCCTGAGAGTTTAGAAAGAGAGGACAAAAAAAGACCATCTAATGTAAAGCAAACTCTAAGTGTAACAGAGACACTGTTATTTATGGAAACACTTGCTTTGAACAATTCTGAACATTCAAAATGTGATTCTGTGCAGAAGAACATCAAAGCACATTACATCAGTAACCAGAAGAATTAAAAAAAAGGTCTGGTAGCCTATGTCACAAAGACTGTTCTGGAAGTACATAGATTATACTCAGCTTCTGAGACTGGATTTTCCATTTCTGACTACTGAAACTAAGAGAGCTCTCTGCATATTCTGAAGCAAGTTTTTAATACTTATCTCACAAACCCTCACAATGAAACTCTAACACAACAAAAAAAAAAAAACTAAGCAAATCAAAAAACCTAACCTGAATTCATCAGTTTCCAAAGCTGATCTACCAAAGCTTCATTACATAAGGGGGACTCCATATTCTTGGTGAAAGGTGGATTCTTAGTCAGCATATCCAAAATCTTATGCCTGAAAGCAACACAAAAATAATCTTTATTAAATCCAAAAGAAAACCCCTAAAGATAAGAAGTCTGTACAGTCTGCAATATTCTTACAAACTTATTAAACTTACATGATTAATTCCAAATTTTAAACCAATATTTTATGCCCTGAGTTCTTCCCTCTGTCAACAAAATGCATACACACAGATTTACCATCAGCAATATAACTTGGAGGTAAAAGTAAGGTGCAACGCAGTAGGATGTTTTTAGATGTAACTGTCAAAAGTTGTAGGCTACATTAAGTTCTTCTGTTTAGTCATGATCTTTTTTTGCACTGACTTGAAAGTTTACCAAGAAGAGGTAACACTGACAAATAAACTCCTTACATACTGATACTGCAAATATTTATGACTGATAAAAAAATGGCAGGGCCAAAAAACAGTGACTTGTACATTTTCCTGGAAACAAACACTGCCACCTCTTAAGTTACACTGGTTTCTGAAGATCCTGCAGTTACCATGCTGCTTACAGTATTTACAGACTGAGCTGAAAGTAGAAACACGTCTGTTTCTTTAAACTTGGCCTTGAAAACATTTAATGAATTCTTTGTTTCATTACTTACTATTTTAACAATTTTTCTCTGAATAGCCAGCTTTCATTTGACTGTCTTATAGATTTGGAACAAGAAGACTCTTGCAGATACTTCTTTTTTTTTCATTTTCTTTTAGAAGAGGCTAACATTGCACTCAATTCAAAATTTAAACTCCTCTTTAAAAGGATACAAATAAAAGTAAATCTCCTTCTTAAACTGAAGCTAAACCTGTATTTATTTCCACTAACAAGAATGATAGAAATTAAATAGAATAACCTTGCAGCTATGGTATTTGTAAGAAATCACCTATATAGAGAAAGTAAAAGCAGTATTATTTAACTTTGAAACTCAGTATTTCAATGGCGGTCATAAAAATAAAGTGTTGGGAAAAACAATTATTGTGAACCTTGGTGTTCACAGGTTTTTAATGAACATACTAAAATACCCAACCACTCATGTGAGAATGAAGTTGAAACAAGAAAAACTAGAAATTTCACCATATTTACACATGATCCTTTCACCCCATCTACAGTCTGACAACTGCTTTACACCCCTTGGTGTACAAATATTGTGTGCACTGTGTTTCAGCCTCTGTCTTTTCTAAATATCATGAAGTCTTTTTGCCATACGCAACATCATATTTATACTCTTTATTTATGATCAGGAAATAATCTCTAACTTCAGACTTCTGCCAAGTTAGAACATAAAAGAGAAAAATAACACAATGCAGAATAAGAACAGAATATACTAATTTTGAGATGTGAACTGTTGAAAAATCTAAACATGTTTAACTAATGTAAAATAACAAGAAGGAAATACAGTTTTGTGAAGAAGCAGTTGAGGATCTGATCTATTATGGTGATTCCAGGTGAAGAATTTACTTAATAGCCTCAGCATTAGTAAAAAACCTGTCTCTTTATTAACTCACCTTATGTATGGTACAGGATCAGTCTGAACCATAGAGAGTAGCCACTGTAATTCTTCATAGCTCCTATCAACTGCAAAGCAAAATAAATCAAAATGACTATTAATATGTATAAACTGGAAGGATTTTGATGAAGACAATCATGAGTTCCTGAATTAGCACATAAAGAGCATGAATCATTGCAACTAAAGAGGAATTCCACTAATTATGGAGCAAATTCAAAGTAAAAAGTGTCTTACTCTACATGGATATAGAAACATTTAAAAAACTCTTACACACCTCAATTGTTCAGTAAAAACCAATTCGACTATGTGCATGAGCACTGATAGGGAAAACCAGAGTGAAGGCTCATCATCTTGATATTGTGTGCTTCCTAAAATGAACACATTCAAATATTCTTTCAAGAATCAGAAGCATAACATCATCTGTAGAGAATATACAATTCTCATACACAGGAATCTGTGAAAGATTACTATCTTTACAGAGGACTCAAAGAGGACTACTACAGGGCTTACATAAAACAGTAATCATGCTCCTCTCATTAGCCTTCATTAGTTTTTTAAATCATTGTACTTTGCAGCTAAAATGGATTTTGAAACCTATCATCACATGCTTCTAGAAAATTGGTGTTTGACACTGCTGGAAACAAAGTCAGCTTGTAAGTTTAAAATGTAACTTACATTACAAAATTCCTTTGATTATTGGAGTAATATTGCAAGATAGGAAACTACACAGGAAATCATCATCACTCATTAAACAAAACATGAAAGAATTTTTATTGTGATCTTTCTGTCAGGTGCATAACTGTAAGATTTTTACAGCAGTATTGTCATTTCTTCAGAACAATGAAGACAGTGGATGGACAGGTCCACAGACATTTCTATTGCTTTCCATCTTGTGGTCCTAGCAATTTATTTCCTTCTTCCCCAAGCCAATTGTATTTTTAGTTCTAAATACCACAATTCAACTTTTCTTCCTTATTTTGGTTTGTTTTCAGTCAACAACTTTAAAATATAACTTCTTTATTCCAACCAATTCATAATATTCTATTATGTTTTTGTTATTTCACTAGAGTAAATTGCTTTTAACAGAAGAGGCGTTTATTTATAATATAAGAACCAGCACTTCATTCTATTACAAGTTTTAAAAATGCTTTGGACAACTAGAATGTAAGACCCCTTTCTGGGGAAGCAACTACATTAAAATATTGCTTAGATAATGGCTAGAGAGTCTTTTGCAGGCCGCTTGCAAGTCAGCTCCGCTCTTCCCACAGTCTAGCCAAAACAAAACTGGTTACACTGGTGAGGCTCCAGTAAGCCCTGTTTAGGGGCAGAATATATTAGCTCACACAGGGCACTGCTCAGAACATGGCTACACACTTCTGGATGATGCCTGAGCAAATTTGTATCCATACAGATCAGAACTACAATCTCAGAAAAAACAAGAAACCTTTGAAAAACTATGCAGAGAACATAATTTTAAGGGATTAGTGACTTCTGGTGCTCAGTTCAATGCACAGCTGCTCTTCCTGGCTTGGGACAGAAGGCAGCTAGAACACTGCAAACAAATGCTGTTTTGCATGTAACAAAAATAGTATTTTATTACCACACAGCAAAGAATTGCAACACTGCAAACATAAAGTCAGAATCATTAGCAAATTGTAATTATTTTGACTAACAAAAGGGATTTTAGAATGCTTTTTAATTAGAAAATGAAAAGTCTGGGAGATTAATCCTTTAGGCTGATGGTACTGGATAACAAAACCAGGTAACACCACATATTTGTGATTTAAAAAAATGTGTTTTAAACTTATTTCTGCTAGAAATGAAGTAAGTCTTCCCTGCTATTTGCTTTATAGTGTAAACTAAGCCCTCTAGGCTTCCAAAGCTTTGCTACTAATGCATTTAACCTGCTCTTCAAATTTTTATAGGAACTGTGAAACAATTTGGACAGCAATGACAAATTAAACCTGACCTCAGGCAGAAGACATCTTATTAGCCAGAAGAACCATATACCAGGCCTGGTTTGGAGACCTCACAAGATAATCTGCTCCAGCCTTCCATGGGAAAGGGATCTTAGATGAGATTATCTAGCATTATGTCCAACTGCATCTTGAAAACCTCAAGCAATGGGGACTCCACTACATCCCCGGTGAGGCTGTGCCACTGATGGTTCTCACTGTAAAAAAAAATATTTTCTTCTATCAAGATGAAATGTCTCTTGGTGCAACTTCTACTTATTAATCCTTCTCCTTTCCATGTGAAGGAGAGAGACACTCCATCCACTTTGCAGCTGCACTGTAAGTACTGGAATATTGCGATGGAGCCCCGCTAAGCCTTCTCTTACCCACTCCTCTCACACAGAGCAGGTCCTGCAATCTTCATAAGCAAGTCTCTGATAATTTTCATGGCCCCTTTTTGGACCCTCTGCAGTCTGCTCACAACTTTCCTGAATTATGAGGGCTGCAACTCTACACACTGCTTGAAGTGCAGACTGACTACAAAGTAGAGTGGGATGATCACATCTCAGTCTCTGTTAGTATGGTCCCTGCAGATGCAGCCCAGTATCTGATCTGCTGCAGTCACACACTGCTGACTTATGGTCAGCTTCTCTTCCATCAAGACCCCCCAGGTCCCTTTCAGTGATTCTGCTCCCCAAGCACAGATCCTGGCCTGTTCTGGGCTCTTTGGTTATGTTGTCCCAGGTGCAGGACCTTGCACTTGTTAAAACTTCATCCAGTTCTTGCTCTCCTGCTCTCCCAGCCTGCCCAGGTCTCTCTGTCAGATGTCTGTCTCTTCTGAATGCCACCAGCATTCTCATGAATAAACCTGGTGAGGCTGCTTTCAATGCTGTTCTCTGCATCATTTCTGAAGATGTTTCCTGGGGGACCCATTTGTGCCTGCCAGCCTTAGTAAAAACCACTGATCACCACCCTCTGAGTGTGGCTCATGACCTGAATTCTTATCCACTGCACTGACCACCCATCCTATCTTGTCAGTTTGTCTACATGAAGGCTGTGGGAAAAGCAACATGTCTGGATTTTCATACTTCTGGTAGATATAAACTTCTGGTAGATATAAACACATGTGATTGCTTTCTGAAACAAAAATCCCCTTACAATTTTTTTTTTTAAATTACAAGCAGTGTTGTCGCAGTTCTCAATTGCAGGAGAGCATCTTTGATAGTGAACATTCACATTCTTCAAATTTGATAATGGTTATTTATTTAGAATAGTTTGTTGTTATCTGTTCTAAGTATGCAACTGCCTTGTTCTATACAAGTAACTATTAATAGTAATATAGTTCTCATAAGTAAACTTTAAAAAGTTAATAAACCCTCGTCACTTCAAGTGACTTTAGATAAACTGTCCAAGTCCTTGTATGCTGCCTCAAGCATTTTAAAAAGTACCATTTCTCAAAAAAACCCTTGCTATTAATGGCAAAGAAAACAAGTTATTCTGTTCCAGAAGAAATTATTTCTTTTCAAGTAACTAAAAAAAAGTTAGTGTTATTCCTACTCAGAAAGTTCCACCCAGAAAACACAGACTTTCCTTTTTATGGAAATTACAAAATCTGTCAGCTTCCTTTACAAGTACTGTTAAAAGCCAGCTCTGGCACAAGCAACAGGCACTTGATAGCTGCTGGTTTGCATCCAGTGTGAACTGGAAACCAGGTAACTGGGAACAATGAGAATCAGATCTCTTGGCAATAGATGGCCAATCATTTCTTCTTCCAAAGCCAGATTTAGGGCTCTGCAAGGCAAGCACTGCTAACTTCTTTATGGCTAGAGGAAGAAGTCAGTTAGCACACTGAGTTTCTGGATCATCCCTCCACCAAAAACCCACCAGTCTTACAGAAGGAGCTGGAGATTCTGTGTTCAGTCCTGGAAGCTTGTATTTGAGAAATGACTGATGACTAGCTAGATAGCAGGCTGTGTGGTGAATTGCAGTGACTTTACAGAAAATAAATATTTGCATCTGCTACCTCTGCATCAGGGAAAAAGCTGTTGGCAAGGGGCAAGGCAGTAAGGTATAGCAGTATTTGAGCCTGTCATCAGATCTCAGAGTGATCTCAGTCAAAAACCCTGTCCAGATCAATCACTGATTACTAGTAATCTACTACTTTTCACCATTTTAGGTTCCTGTCGGTTTCAAGCAACTTACTCTATTATCTTGCTTATACCACATCCCGTTTGATCAGCTGTCTTAAAGATGTCCTTTATTACTTTGCAGTACAAGCACTTTCTTATTCAAGCCAGTTATTAACTATAAATACCATCCATAAAAGGTCAAGAATTTAACAAGAAAACATTATTTCTATCAGTCTGTCTTTCCACAGGGTGGGATGAATTAGTGAGGAGATTGTTCTGAAAGAAGAGCTGGAGAGTAAGCTTTCTATTCTCCAGCAAATATTTCCACTAACATTCTATGAAGGGTGGAAAAAAGCAATTAGCCCACAAGAGAGAGATATGCACAGCACTAGCACAATTCTGATTTCTAGCTGTGTATCACTCACAGGACCACCAAGTGGTCTGTGTGCAGTGCATTAAGGATACAGTGTCTGGTGATTACAGGAGGGAGCCTGAGTACTGCTGGGTGCACAGCCTCCCTCACAGGTATCAGCTGCTCAGAATGACAACCTGCTTTCAGTCTGTGACTGGATGCCTGAGGTTCACTGAATGCATTCACTCCAAGACTCAATTGCTTTAAAACCTCCCACTGCTTATCTAGTTTGAGAAGTAATACTGCCCTTAAAATAAAGGAGAAAACAATTATTCATGTAAAAAGCAAAGGAAACTCTCCTTTACCCCCAAAACAAAACAAACCTATGAAATCTGAGGCAGAATAATTAGAAATTGAGATCCACCAGTCTGCTACAGAGGAAGAACTGAAGGATTTGACCACTTTGAAAGGTATAAACCTTCAAACACAAAAGTACTACAAATCTTCTGATCAAAGAAAGACTATTCGAAATAAATGAACAGAACAACATATCAAATTAACTTCATGTAATGCAGATCACTGAAGCTGTAATTTCTAACTCCCATTAGAAATCTGTCAGGATTGAGTATCAACTACAGAGCATTTAAGAAACTGTCCAGGGTTTTTTTTTCATAGATCTGCAATAGTTAACTAGGATAAAGGCAATATTAAAAGAATGTAAACATCTCACAAATATAAGCTATGCATAAGGAATGAGAAAACAGAATCAGCCAAAATATCTCTGCAATAATCTAAGTTTCCAAAATTTATAACCACAAGATGTGTGCAAAAAGCACAAGATACTAGGAAGAAGGTAAAGCAAAATCAATTTACTTTGACTAGCAATTAGGGCTAAAATCAACTAAATCCAAGTCAGTGAAGAGTTAAAGACAAATTACAAATCCCCTTACTGCCACTCATTATTTCAAAACATTGGTATCTGATTCAATTTGTAAAGCACTGAGAAACAATGCTTAGCACATCTTCAAAACACTTGTACTTGCTAGGACAAAACAATAATAGAAATCTCAGCTTTTTATTAATACACCTGTCACCACACCAGCTCTTCTGATGGACACTATTTCAACCTAATATTAATGAGGTAAGCATTACATTTGTGTAAGAATTGTTACAAAATGTCTGAATACTTGGTGAAAAGTACCTTTTGTATAGTCAACAACAGCTTCCAGTGCTGCGATCCGGACATCGACGAAGTGCCCGTATTCTGCGTATGACTTGAAGAGAGCAGGATCACTTGGGACATGGCCATTCTTCTGAAGCACTCGAATAGCTTTTAAACAGCTAGAAATGGTAGAAGAAAATATACATCAGCCTTATAGAATACCAGCCAAGGAAAATAAAATTACTTTCTTCCAAATCAAGTAGTGCAAATCTTCTGAATTATGTTATCTGTATTAACAGGATTAATATGTTACAATTACTTTCGCAGCATTAACATATAGTTCTTATTATCTCTGAATTAGGCAGAAACACAAACAAAATTTTCCACCCTGTCAAATGCATTGCTTGGTTTCAGTACAGCCATGATAACTTAGAGAAAACATAGCTCACATGATGTTGCATGCTCTACAGTTATTGTTACAAGGCAAAACTTGCATAAATGCTCTTCTTAAAGAGACATGGGAAGATGAAATTATGACTGCTACTAAAAGTTTACATTGACAAAAATTAATGCTGAAAAGTAAAGCAATCAAGAAAAACTTGCATAATCAGCTTTTGAAACTTGAAGGGAATTTGACATTTAAGATTAAGACATACAAGTTAAAATCTCAAAAGCTAACTACAGAAAGGTAGCTAAAACCCAAGAAAAGTAATCATTAAATCGTACCTGACTGTGATAGTATGTCTGTAACTGGGAAGAAGCTTCTCCATATTCAGAAAACGGGTAATTTCCTCAAGAATAAGTCGTACATCAGGATTTAAGTTATCCAATGTTCGAACTTCATTGTTCACACTGACTGCAGGAGTCACAGAGTTGGCTAGGGCATCAATCAGCTCAGCACGATAGTAGTTGTCTGAAAACTAGATAAATCCAGTATTTAACACAAGAAAATATAATAATATATATCCTTTCAAAGCTAAGAAATGCTTAAGCCCTGGTACAGAACACATCTTAAAACCAAGACCATGGAAGAAACTGCAAAAGAAAGGAAAACAGGAAAAAAATGGTTCTGAAAATCATACCATTAATCCAGTCACCAACTTCATGAGCTTCTGAAGCAAACCAATAAGCTCACTGCTGCTTAGTGAAAGATACCTTACTTCTTCATCCACCCCTCTTACCTGGGCTCATAGTTTTAGCCCTTCCATTATGCTGTCTTTTGCATCTGTTGGTTGTGTTAGTAAGCAGCAAAACATAAAAATAAAATTTACAAAAAGGAGAAGGAAGTACTGGATTTGAGTATTAGTTACTTTAACCTAAACAAACCCAAGATCTGTCAGATCCAGCAGAAGATGTCAAACAGGTGTAGAAGGGACACATGAAAAGGTGAGACTGAGGTGCCAGCACATGTCATCCCTTTCTGTGACTACTGGTGCTTGCATTCAGGTGTCCAAGTCTCTACCACTCCCCATCCATCACTGTTATTTCAGTAACAAGCAGCACATGTCTTGTGTTACAGTATGTGTTCTACACACAAGAAGAAATGAAATTTAAGACACATTAGACTGGTTTCACTTCATTTGGATACTTAACTGGGAAGATTATGCTAGGCTCCTAGCTATAGAGATGGAATTCTGTATCATCTCAGGATCTTAAAGGTCATTTAATCATTCTTCAGAAGTGTCTGTTTGGGAAGGAACTTGGGGTGACAACATTTCTAACTCAGATGGTTCAGTTTAGAGATGGAACAACAAAAACCTGTGTTTCACCTGTTATTTAACCAGATGAAGACAATCCAGTTCTGTGCGCTACAACTGATACTCAGAACACAGAATTCCAGAGCCCTGTATAATACTAAAAAAAGATTATTTCCTTTCCTTGCTCTTTCAAATACTCCCCTTAAGTTGAAATAAACATCAAAAAACCTGTGCTTAACTTCTCATGATACATTTTCTCCAAACACTTGGGTCTTTTGAACGAAAAAAAGTAAAGCAAGAAAAGTATGCGTGCAAATTAAGACAAGCAGGTCCTTAGTAACAACAAGCACACAGAGCTTTGAAACAGAAATGTCAGCTACAGAATATTCTTTAATATTTACTGCATCACGTTTTCATCAACTCTGAGCTAGGTATTTGCAGTAGTGGCATCAAACATCATGCAGTATACTAACTCAAACTTTTTTCACCAAAAGAAAATTAATAAGAGATTAACATAAATACTGTCTTTACCTTATTCTTCCTGTTATCGTTATACTTGATCAAATCCAAAATAAACATTAAAACCTCCTTAGGACAAAGGTTGTGAACATCTCTCAGAAGAGCCATGGCAACAGGCATAGTCTGTGTAATAAAATTAATGAATATCACTCTTTATATTATTGAAATGATAGTTACACCCTGAAAAGAGGTACATCCTGAAAATCAGCAATTAACAGATTTACAATAGCAGGTGTCTGAAAAGCTGTATTTACATACTTTTTTGAAAGTCAGACCATGTACTGTATAATTTTCAGATCAAATCAACTATGTAGTTATTGCTCAGTAATTAGTCACAGTACAGACATTAAAAATAAAAAGTTTATCCAAAAAACAGACTCTCAAGTCAAGACACTATCAAAAAGGTATCAAATGAAAAACAATGAGACACAGAAAATGATGATGGAATTTCTTTTGAGATAGACACTGAATTTGAGTGTTTTCATGTGAACATGATGTCTAAGCTTCTATTTTCACTGAGACATACAGACCCAAGAGGGTCAGTGAAGCCTGAACAATTATTAGCCAGATAGCTGTTATTCTGATTAGGTATTTATTTTAGAATGAGCTAAGCAGATCTCTAGGCTCCACTCAACATAGACTTAAGAACCTTACTCTAGATCTACAAACCTGGCACACAGCATTAAGGGAGAAAAATGTAAGATTCAGTGGTAAAGAATGAACAAAGACAAAAAAAAGCAGAAAAATACAAAAAGAAGGACCAAGAATGACACAGTTTTGGACAGAGTGAAAAAACCAAAATTTGAGTCTACTGAAAAATCAGGAATATGAAATCTATGAAACAAGAACTCAATCACCCAGTCAAGTGAATCTCGAGAGAAAAACATTGTAATTAATTTTATTATCCAATGAACAACCAAAAACTATAGGTTACAGCAAAAAAACCTGCGCTAACACCAAAATAAACAGCAGCAATATGTGATGTTGACAATGGAAAGAAGAGGGCAAGAAAGATTATGCAATGTCTTGAACTAAAAAAGTCCACCAATTTAAAAGTTATAAGATTTTACTTGCAGTATGGTGTAACTGCTATTGAAGAATAAAGGTAGTTGCTGAATTCACCTAAAAGATAAAATTAGTATCCTCCTTATAGTCCTTCTAAGAATGAGCTCACAAATAATTGTAAAGTAATTATATAATAATATGTAATTCACCAGTCTTCTGAAGAAACTGCTAATTTAACTTCAGCTAATCAGAAAAAATAGCTAAGAATTTGTTAATTGATTTTTTAATAAGATGGAACAAACTGAAACCATATGACAAAGAATAAGTTACTTTGATTTTTATTAAAGAGGAAATCAGGTTTGTTCTATCCACATTCTTGTAACTGTCAATTGTAGTAACACTTTTGATTTTTGACAATCCTTTAAAAACATTCATTGAGAAAAAGAAATTTTACCTTTTGAAGAAAGTAGCTCTGAAAGTTCATGAAGTTGTTGGTCTTCACAATGTTTGGACAAGTCTTACAACAAAACATTCGGGTAAAGAGTGACTTCATGGCTGGTGGTCCTGTCCATGTGCTTACCATGGAATTTGCAATCTGAATAAGTAGGGGGAAGGGAAATCATATTAACATAACCACTGCAAGTTTAGTTTGGCTGTAGAAAATTACACATTTCCCATAATCAAAAAGGATAATTGCCAAGAACATTTTCTCCTTTTAATAGATACTTACTTTCATGAGTGTATTATCTTATATTAGCTAAATTTTCACTGTCATTCCCAATATATCTTACCTACATTAAAGGTAAGTTTTATAGAAATGGTTACATTTGGAAGACATCTGCAACTAACTATCCTTCCATGATAAACTTCTGTTCTTAATTATTTTCTCTTTTATATATTTTAGATGAATATTCTGTGTTTACTAAGCCAAGTTCTCTGACTCTACGGAAACCAGTGATGGAAGGGGATTTTGCAATACCAGCTTCACAAATTTACCCTGGCAGTAACCTCAGCCTAGACTTTAAAACAGGCCTCAGCCACCCCAAGAATAAACGACTACCCCTAAAGTTAAAGACAAGGCAGCTTCCTCTAACTTTGTTTGTAATTTATTAAAGACTGTGCACTGAGGACAATTTATTGCTATAGTCTGCTTTGCTATAAGACAGTTAAGGTTCCATAAAGATAAAACTGCTTTTTGTGCCTTCTCAGCATGCTGGGTTTCATACACTTGCTGTATAGAGCACTGAAAGCCTGCAGACTTTCAGTCTGTGAAGAACACCTGTGCCTGCTGATGGTTAATCTGCCTGATGTGTGTGTGCACACAAACAAATGGGACCAATGCACCCAACACAAACTAAGGAAGAACCTGTTGATACACAGAAAAACCCGAATTTTCTGATTTCCTTCTAAATTATGTAGCTTGTTTCAAAGGCTATTACATATGCAGCAAGTGAAGAAAAAGCAAGAGGCTATTTGAACATGCACAGCAATCCACTTCTCCATTGCTTTTGGGGAAGTGTGGTGCTTTATTACTCAAAAACATTTTTCCACTAACTCGGGCTTCAAAGGAAAGTCAGAAAGGGAAAATACTGCAATTGATCTTCCCCTTGCAATAACTGAAGTGTTTGAACTAAATATACAGGTACAGCTTTTTCTGAAAGATACAGTAACTCTTCCTGCAGAGGAAGATTAATCCCAAAGACTGCTTAGAAACCATGAAAAAGAACGTAAAACTACAAATAGGAAATTTATGTAGCAGTGTCCAATAAAACTCAATCCCCAAAATATCAAGTTGCACTATGCTTATAAGATATTCACTATTCCATTAATATTAGGGTGTACATTTTAAAATATTAACTTCTTATCATAAGCATTTAATTTCACTAAGTCTGTAGATGAACAACTACTTTCAATTAAAATCAAGAGTAGTTCAGCCATCATCTTTTCAGTATTTTTTGGTCTTATGTGTTGTGACTCATTTGAATTTCTCTTTACAGACAGAATTTGATTTTTCTACTTAGTCTACTGAGACATACATTCTGAACTAAATGAAACTGCACATTCCCCATACAGCAGCAGAAATTGCTTGTGTTGCATTATTTCTACTTAAAAAGGCAGGAGGCACACTCCATTTCAGCATTATTCAATTCAGTACAGCATAAAAATGCAGACTAAGGTTTAACTTTCATGCACATTTATGAAACTCCTCAACATTTGGGAGGGAGAAGTTTGTGATGGTAGTGTTCCTACGGCAAAGTTTATAACACATCACCTACACTGCAATGAATCTGAACTGGGAAATCAGTCTGGGTACTCTCAGGAATTAACATTGTGACATTATTTTCTCCTTTCTCTGTATTTGTTATTTGTCTTGAAGGATTCAGCACAGCATGTGTACACACATGCTCACACATATCTCTTAATTTATCAATGAGGATTTAATATGTCACCTGGATAATTCACTGCTTAGAGACTGAAGTCCTTTTTTACAATGAAGTATATATACCAAGAAAGTATAGCAAATCCACTTTGACAATTGCATTGTCACATATCATTTCTCTCTATCAACATGAGTATACTGAGAATATTTGACAAGAGTAACCGCAACCCAGCTAGAAACTGTAAAACAACAAAAAAGAACTCTCCTCCTGAATAATCACAAGGGATTTCGCTTTTTTCAATAAAGAATATAAATCCTGAATATTTACAGCCTGAGAAAATTAAACTCAATGACAACAGGAAGTTATTCTTATTAACATCCTGATGTTGGAATCAGTAATAAAATGCATTACTTTCCTCCCAGGTAGCTTACATAAACATATCTACAACTTTGTTCTGCCATGCTCCTTCACCTTAATTTAATGTCACAGGCATAGTTTTTGCTTGCCTTATTATCTTCTCTTATGGAAGTCAACCATCTTATCCAGAGACCCAAGATTTTCCATACAATTACAACTGAACAAAACCAGCAATGATTATCTGCAGCCCAATTGCCTAAGAAGTTACAGTAAAGATAGAAAAAACTACAGCATTAAATGTTGCAACAACTGCTCTATTAATATTTACCTGTGGAAAATATACTATTAGATATTCCAAGTGAATTTGTTAGGAAAAGCATATATTTTAAGTCAGATAATGGCAGCACCAATACCAGAACATACATTATCAGTTTCACATCAGTGTTTCATAATATTAAAATAGTTTAAAATAGTTTGTCAAAAACAATGGGATTTTGATTTTCAAAAAAAGGCTGAAGGTTTTACTTCTGTACAGGACCTAAATTATTCCCACCAGGTACACAGCAGAAAACAAGCTATATGTCAATAATCTGAACTCTACAAATTGTCAATCAATATGTCTTCATGTGCAAAAAAGTCCCAAACATGCCATTTTAGAAATTCTTGTTCTTCTGTGTTTCCACCCACTTGTTGTAAAATTAAAGGTTTACTAATTTTAATTCTTAATGCTAATTTTATGTCTAAGAAAAAAATAGATCTTCCTTTTTCAAGGCAATTACTTGGCTTTTTAATATTTAATTATATCCCAACTTGATGTTTACTTTGTGACCCTATTCAATCTGAAACGATATAGAGCAGCAATCTCAAGTTCAGTTAGGAAAAGATGAATTTCAGCACTTCAGCAGACTGGCCAAGGAACTTCCCACTAAAATAATAAAAAATATACTTTGGTTCTGAAAAAAAGTAAAATAAAAGTCTTTTATTTCTGCCACTTAATGAAATCTGGAAAAATCCCTTGTGGTTTTCATGTCTGACATCTCAATTTTGACAATTATGAAAGCCTTCTGCAGTCTCCATTTACAGACTAAAATAATACAACTTTCCTTTCAAATCAGTCATGTTAAAAATACTTGGCAAATACATTTAAGAAGCTAAATCTCAAGCCAGTTTAGGAACTGTGATGAGTTTTGACCCATTTTAAGCCACTTACAAAGTCTAGTGGATTTCCTCCCTTACTGCCATCCCCACAAGCTCACCTTTGCAAGGCAGAAGCAGGCCAGCATTCTCACGCGGTAGAAACACTGCTCCTGCTCCAGGATGTCAGTCAGTGCAAGCCGGGATGCCGGAGTAGGGAACTTTTCCAATGCCAGAATGGCTTCTTCTTGTGCCACCACATCTCTCTCATATCTCAGCTGATACTGCCACATGAAATCAGACTGTTCAAATTCCACCTTCCTCAGTACTGACATATCGGGATCTATTCTTATCCAGAGCAAGGGGGAATCAGCACTAAGACAGACACAAAAACATCAGTAGTTTTACAAAATTTCAAGACTATAGAAATTCTAAAGATCTTCTAACTTGTTATGAGTTACTTGTAAAGTATTTAATTTCAAAGAACCATAACAAAATACAGGTTAGAGAGAACTTTTGAAAGTCTCCTGTTCCAATCTTCCGCTTCTATGATGGCAATCTGATAGCCTCCCAGGGCAATCTGTCCAAACCTCTAATTTATCAAAATGAATATAGTGGTTTATGATTTTTAACCTACAGATTTTTGTTCATGGTAAACTACTGCATGATCCCAGTGTATTTAATTCTATTTGCTTGGATGCTACAATTTTCCTAACTGATAAGCACTTTATCACCTTCTAAAGGTTAAGACTACCAAAAAAAATCCAAGAAAGAAAATCTGGTGGCATATACAAATTTTTTAATCAATAGATGTGAAAGTCCTTTACAACTCCTCATATACTATAATGTTGAGAGCTGACAAGGGTATTCATGAAAAATGATGATAAAAATCAGGATTAAAGTTATCCTACAGATAAAATTACTCAGTTGTATTCCAACCAAACACATATTTTATACTTTATTATTCACATGGCACCATGACTGTCAAAGTGTTTTATGGAAGCAACAAGCACAAATTATGCAATACATTCTCTTACTCATTTTTCCATATAAAAACCACAAGATCAAAATACCAACATGGCATTAGGAGAGAGTTTGGACTGATGAAAAGTGCATAATTATAAATATGATGAGTATTTCTGTATATGTTTGTAAAATCCAGAATTACCACCAAGTTAGTAGGTAGAGAAGAAACAGCGATGAAAGAGTGTATACACAAGATTTAGAAAATAGAATGTGTATTATCATACATGCTTGAAGCAGAAGAGCCCAAACTGGATAGCAGAATGAACACACCAAAGATCTGGTTATCAGATAAAGTGCAAGTGTCTTGCATAAAATCTGATCCCAGTTCAAAGGTCATTCTAAGATCACTGAAGTCTCAGCTCAGAGTAAAGCAGCAGGGACCTGAGCGCAACTGATCAAAAATAGCCACAAATATTTAGGGTAATTATCCTTCAATAAAATTAAATTATTCATATGTCAATTGTCATATGGAAATGATAGCAAATGACTTGCTCAATGTAAATATGTCTTACAAAACTTTTTCTCATCATGTATTAGATGAGGTTAAATTTATTAGAATCCGCAACACTTTTAAGATGACAATCCATCTATCCTTCTGCAAAGAGGCACCGCTGGCTTTCAAGAGCAGTTTTTTACTTCCCTCAGCCAGAAAACAAGGTGCCAACACCTCCACTGTCTCTGAGGGTACTACTGGCTCCAAGTCAAGGAGGGTAAGGCAGGTATTTACACTGAGCAACAATTTGCTTCCAAAGAGCTTAACAAATCCAACTGAAATTAATGTCAATGTGGATTTCAGTAAGAAGCACTTCATCATTATTTTAATCTACAGGAATTCTTTTGTAATTACAGATTTCAGGAACGTGTCTGTATTAGTGGCAGTTAAATGGTCTTCATCGAGATCCAATACAAATTGCTCTCACTTAGTTTCAAACAAATTCTTGTTTACATTTTACCTATGAAGTTAGCTGAAAGGTATAATTGGAAATGATTTAAAGTAATTTATTACCACCATACATGCTCAAGATTTTTTTATAAAATCTGATTATATTGGTTAACTCATACTTTTTACACTTTGCCAGCATTTCCCCAGCTACAGCAGAAAAGTTTCAGTAGAAATAGAGGAATGTGGGATACTCTTGAAAGTTGTCCACCATATAATGAAGTACAACTTTGTTATCCAATCCTTCAAAATAGCATGCTTTAGACAAGGGGAGGACAGCTCAGACTCACACTGAGAAACTCCAACAAGGCAACTTACTCCATAGCAGAAAGGTCCATATCCACTTCTTCTCCGTTCATCAGTGGAATCTTTTTCTTCTTATTTCTATTAAAAAAAGAGGGAAAAGAAAAAGTATTAGTTACCAGACTGGAAAATATATGTCTATAAATGAAGTTTAAGACTGCAAAAGTACTCTATGCATTTCATCACACAAAAGCATAATGCTCTCTCCTGCAAAAAATATTCAAATTTGAGCTATGCATCCATTTCTCTAATTTTTTCTCCCACTATTTTTACAATTACACATAGAAGTTTGAGAAGTAGAATTCAAAGTAATTATTAAAATGCATTAGAAGATGGAGAGAGTCTATGTGGAAAGTATGTCACTTTTCTTGTTCCTCAGGTTTACCTAACAATCCCAGCACTCTGTTCACTTGAGGCAATCCTCTGGCCTACATTTGTCTTCCTTCTAATTTGTGATTCCCATTCAAAGACATTTTGAATAATTTGATTAACTGGAGTCTTCATTCAACTTATTCTATATAAATGAGGTTTTCACAAAACTTCTACAAGATGATTTATAATTAAGAACTGTGTAAGGTTTCTTGCTGTCCTAAAACCGGCTGAAATTCTCCCCATTACATCACAGGTAAATCTTGTCTAGTAAGATTAAGAAGAAACATATATTTATCATCAAATGCCCTGTATGTTTTCATAAATCCATAGTAAAAATACCTGCAATTAATATTTTAGCTCTTACCTTCTGCTTTTAGAATGGCAAGGTATATCATGTTTAAGACTGTTTTCTTCAATCTGCAATGTATGGTTGAATGAGCCATCAAGTTCTTGCACTGTCACTTTAAGAGGACCCTTCAAGTTCACAAGATTTTGTTATTAACATTAAACTTATGCTTATTAATGTATACATCATACTTGTACATGTAAGTAAAATAGACCTTACCACGTATTTCTGAGTCCCAGGAGATGTGTAATCTTGTTTTATTTCCAATTCCAATACATTCCGTTTTCTATTAAATGCAAAGCTACCATAAAATTTTACAACTCCACTCTGATCCCTAATAAGCAGTATAGGAATTCTAGTGCACAATGCAATAGTTATAAAAACCCATAATTCTCAATTATTAACACTTGCTTTATGCTTCTTTATTCTTAGAATTTCCCATTCCAAGAAAATTTGGAAATGAAATCACTCATGTTAATTCATGAAATTCTGGAGTTTTACATTCTTTAAATTTTTTTTTCATGTTTCCTATGGAGAAAAACCAAAATGAAAAGAAAACTACCTAGTATGAAGAAATTAATTATGAAAAACTATTCTGGACTCCACCACATCCAATGTCCTTGGCATGCTCTCAGAAAAAGTAATTGTGTAAGTCTTAAGTAATTTCAATATGGTTTTGCTATGTATTTTAGTTAAATTAAACTGAGGGGAAAATGTAGACATTAATTTCTGTTTTCTATCCACACTACATTAACTCCACTATTCCACTGCAGTTTTCCAAACTGGGTCATGTGAGCATTCACATGTGTGTATATATGAATTCACATATACATGAAAGTATACAATATGAATGATAAAAAGTAACAATCTCATTCTAAATTTTTGCCCAGGCAATGATTTCTTCAAGACAACTTTTCCTGTAAATAATTCCATCATTCATTTTTGTATCACAGCCATTACTACACTTGACTTATAGTAAACTAAGCTGAAGCATTTCAATCTAATGCACACTCTCACAAGTCTCTGACAATATGAGACAAAAGCAAGGGAGGAAAATCTGTTCTTTCATGTCCCAACATTTAAGGGAAGAGCTTCCATATTCAAAGACACTTCTTATTGTACAGGCGTTATTACCTTTCCTCCCAAAATTCGGCCATTTGCCTAAATACCTCAGACTGGTTCTGTTCATGGAAGCTGCCTTCATGAAACTCTTGGACTTTGTCATCAGGTACAGTTTAAGACATTTTTAGTGTTTTTTCAGCACAAGGTTTACACTCAGCATCAACACAGCCCTTGCTAATGGCATAAGACAGCACTAGGTAATAGCAGCAGAATCCTCTCCCAAACAACATGAAGACCTCCTGTGATCTTACAAGGTGGGAAATCCATTGCCACAGGAATAGAAGTGTTTGAAGCATGGTAGGGAGGTTGCAGTCACAGGATTAAATACAAGTTATAGTTACCAGGATCAACCTTGGGGCCAAAGTATGGAAAAGGTGAAAATAATCCCCAAATGTGTGAAGTACAATTCTTTCTTCCTTACAGAACTGATGTAGTTAAGATTCACCCAGCTCAGACAGTAATGCTGACATTTAGGCATCACTGCAGTGTGAATACAGAACTCCTATTTTTCTTAAGTGCTTGGCACAGCAAGGTATGTAAATTAGAATAATGTGTATTTATACTTTATGAACACTTCTGAGGCAAATAGAAGACGAACCTCCCAAATTACTCTATAAATACTAATTATACAATGCCTTTTACTTAAGATATTGAGATGCATGAACGTTGTTAAGTCAGCTCAAATTAAGTACCTACTTTTGTTGTCTGTTACAACAGTAAGGTATGTTTTTGCTGCAGTCACGTACAATTCTAGCCTGGAGTAACAATGAAACCTGCTAAATGGAGCCACTTCAAATTTCCCCTCATATCAATTCAAAATAAGAGACCCTGTTTCTTGACTAATATCACTTAAATTTGAAGAATCAACACACAGAGATTTATTCTACCTGAAACTGTGCTATTAACACAAGCTACCAAGCTATTAAAGTATATTGTAAAATAATACTCTGTGCTTCAGGTTACTTATTTCATGGTGATTTACTGGAAATCACATATTAAAATGCACCAGACTATAGCATTTTCCATGTCCAACTTCAGCATATTTCTACAGGCAATGTCCTCTGGAATACTTTTAGTATAATTTGGCCTTAAATTCCAGCAGAGTTCCTGTGCTTCTTTCAAAGGAAAACTTAAAATAATGAAATCCCTTCTAGTTAAGAACATGCAAAAAAGCCAGCAAAGTTCAAAGGACTATGAAAAGATTGTGAACTTGTGGCTCACATATATATCTAATTCACAGAATAATGTACTTAACTGTTTTATGCAAAGGTATTTCCTTATTTCATGCCCTTCTTCACATTCTTTTAATAGTGCAAATTAAAAAAAACCTAACTCATTTTCCATATTAACAATCCAGACCAAGAATAAAAAGGATACACCCACTGCTTTATTAAAGGTTGGATGTCTTTGCCTGAGACATTTGAGATAGATTTCAAAAACCCAGATGTGGAAACCAACATCTGACTCCACATGTGTGACTGGAACTTCTGAGATGAAGCAGTACTGGCCAGACTCAACAATTTGTTGAAAACCTAAAATGATAAAAAGTTATTATTTTCCCTAAGTACTTATATATAAAATAAGCTTTTGTGTTTAGTTTCTGTTGAATTGCAACTAAAGGCCGATAAACTCACTTTCTGATAACTGGCTTTAAAAAAAAGGTTTTCAAAATAAAGACTTTACAGGAAATTACTTGCTTGACAATATCAAAACTTTTCAGTCCAAATGTATCTTCCTCCAAGTTACACATACACATGCATATACCAAATATATTAAAAGAACATCAACTTTCAAAAATTATCTACAGTAAAAGAAATCACTGACTCTACCTTCTTTTTCAGTAATTAAACACTCATCAGATTCTCTGCAGTATTTTCAACCTGACACTATCTAAAATAGCTCTGGCACAATAACATATGTTTTCCTTAAAAACAACCTCAAACCAAGACAAAAACCCCCAACCCCCCAAAAACCTGAAGCTGATAAGAAAATACCACTCATTTTTTAACTGTTTATTTGTAGCACCTTATTCTTTCTAAGGTACGTCACAAAAGATAATTAGTGAAGAAGAGAAACTACAGTTCTGTAGAGGTTCAGTATTTCAAATAAAATTACAATCTTCTATTCAAATGCTTCTTCTAATATAAGCATCTAAGTTTCATCCAGCACTGAAAACTGTATATAATGAGAGAGCTGGATTCTCATTATTTACAACTTCATTAGATTAGCTCACAGCAGCATCAGTCAGGGACAGGAAAACAGGCTCTCAGTGTTAACAACCAATCATATTAACTCAAACCAATTGAACACCTTAGGATTAAAGAGAATATTCAGCATGTAAAAAGTATTCTAAGTTATCCATAACAGTTGACCTTATCCTAACACAAATGACCAAATGTATCTGCATTCCTGTTAAATTGAAACTACAAATGGAATCCTATGATGACATGTTCTCTTCTCCTCTGAACTCTATTTAATGAACAGAAATGCAGTTGAAGACAAGGAGTTTTTTATATCTCACATAATCATCTAAATACCTACCTGTAACATGAACTCCATGCTAATTCTGTTCTCAATCAGTCTCATAACAAGATGTGCTTTACACTGGAACATAGTGTAATATTCCCAGGACAGTGTATGAGGGTGTTTAATAGAAAAATGTAAATGCGAAGCAGGGCTGCAAAAAAACAACAACAACATCTATTTTGCATTTTATTGAATGAAATTTAAAAGGTACCCCAGCAACAAAGCTTCGAGCTGCACCAACAATTACTCAGGATTTCCTGTACTGCTTTAGTCACAAATCATGGCACGCTTAAAATGACCACTCACTTTTCCAGAGAGGTGACAAGGATGTATGTAGCTGGCATACAGCAAGTACTGTACAGAGATTAATGACACCTGATAGCTGCTGTGTAGTGCTGTAGAGACAGTGGAAGCACCAGCACATTGAGCAAGGGACCTGTGACAGTCTGGAAATCACTCAAGAAGCAGCAATCTTCCTGCTCCATTTCCATTTAAGAGTGACTGTATATAGTAAATATTTTGTATTTAAATAAATAATTGTTGCAATTCAAGGAAAGTAGGAGTTTTACAATTCACAGAACACTTTCAGGTGATGAGCTGAAGGAATTTCTTTCCTTTTATTTTAGTCAGCAACTTTGTCTTTCGACATTTTGGCAAACTTGGTATCTTCTAAACCAGATAACACATCAAAGAAGACTAGGCAGGAAATACTTAATCCTTGAGAAGAGTAAGACTTTTTTGCCTCCTTTTAAGTAGACTCTTAATTGAGAAGACGAAATTATTAATAGTCTGACTTAATTTTCTTGATGAACCAAGTCTGTGGCAACTGTATGTTGCTTCACTATGTTTCTTCTTTTAGTATTTTTCACAGGACATCTGAGTTTTCCATGAATGAATAACATACATCTGAAGAAACCACGTTTGCTGAGGTTCACTAGCAAGTGTTCTAAAAAGACAATACCAGCACTTAGCTCCTTGTCTGCAGCCCTTAATACTTCAGATGGCAAGAACCAAGGGAGCTGCAATACCTTAACTTTCCCATCCTTCTATTTACTGGGAGAATCCCTTGACTTTGCTCATGAGTATCTGTTTAAATATCTTAAGAAGATACAAAAAAGAGAAATGTTTCTAAATTTAAGTATTACCCTTGTTAGGTACAGTAATTTTGTGAAAAAAAAGTATGCAGATTAACTCCTTGTTTGTAGTTGATAAGCAGTTGATGAAGTTTCCCCTTATCACAATTCTCCTGTTTTTCTGGATACTTCTCTATTTTGAGGTAGGGAAGGAATAGCAACCATGAAAGAATTGAAATTCAAGGAGGAAACTGAGGTTGTGGCTCAGACATTATATAATAATTTGGTCTCAAAATAAAAACTATTTATCCAGCTTCAAATTATACAGTTGATTGACTTTTGTAAAATTCTTTTCTTGCAAATTACAACTGAGCCAGTACCCACAATCCCAAGATCCCCTTTACTAAGTGTTGATTGAGTTTGGTACTGGTTACATTATTTAACTGCAAAAGAAACTGAGTCAAGTTTGCATTTGTCAGTTACATCTTGTAGTACACTCAATATTAATACATTTCTTCAGATTATATTTTTATAATTTCACAGATTTTATTGCACTGGCACCAAAACAATGTTAAAATTACCAATATGGACCTTTGTCAAAGTAGAAAGTGAACCAGCTTTTCCACAGAATTTTATAATGCTCATGCTCCTGAACACAGTCCAGCCATTCAATATAAACCCTATTAGTAAGCTTCTTCCATACAACATATAAGTTTCTATAAGTTTTTAATTTTTACAGTAGGGTGGTACCAGCACAATCAAAGGCTGAAGAGAATCACAGTCTGAGAGAGGAGAACAAAATCAAAAAGTTACACACAAAGCTTTGTTCTGAAGCTTTCATCCACATGGCAGTTAATCTGCAGTTTTCTCTCCTTCATTTTCCCAGGCTCTGGGATTTTGCCTTTTGGAATAAGCACTCTGGAGTGCAGTGTTTGTGCTACACCAGACATAAACAGGAAGAATCTGAGACCTTTGTTTTGCACACAAATTAATTTGTGTGTCTGAAGGAAGTTGGGTTTTTGGTTTTTTTTCCCTTGATGATTTATTATGATATTTTACTTCTAATTTAGCTGAAAATGAGATTATTACTTAATACCAAATTTCTTTATATTATAATTGATTGGAACTGCTGTGCTACAAATATGTTTGCCAGGAAACTGTATCATAACAAGCAGAACAAAGAAATGAAATGCATAGAGTATAGTGGAGAAAAATGTTATAGGCCCCATTATGCAAATATTTTCCTTAAATACAAATTATCTCTCAGAGTCAGGAACATATCCATAATTTACATACCAGGGAAATCTGCAATCTACAAAGAAGACCAAGCTGTAATTCATACTTAAGTGATGCTGTGGTTACTACTAACAAGCTGTAATACAATGAAGTAGTAAAATAACTGTAGAAACACTTTCCAACAATGTATCACAGCAAGGAAACACACCTTTAAGATCATTAGGACAAAATTTTGTCAATTATTTGTGTCCAATTCTAGAATAAATATAGTGAAACTAGTAAAATTATCAGTTAGAAAGAGATTTCCATTTCAGTGAGTTTCCGTCTTTAAAAATGTGCCCCTTATCTCTAGTTTAATCTAATCTTATTACTGTTAATTTAGTGATTTTCATAATTTATTCCATTCTAAACCCAGTTTTAACTTTAAATTAATAAAATCTGAATTTGCACACAATCAAATGTAAAAGAACCACTGTTATAGGCAATTTTCATAAGACAGGGCCTTCTGCTGCAGTAAAGAAGAGAGGCTGACCTAGCAGTCTACCTGCACAGGCTCAACCTTGTAGTTGTGCACATGCTGCTTGTGTGTTTCCAAAAAGCAACTCCTTTGTGAAGCTAAGTTAAATGGAGATCAATTTATGAAAAAAAAGAAAAATCCAGCAAAAGCTTGTCACTGAAACCCATATCAACTTACTGATCTGACATGTAGTAGTAGTTTTCTACCTCCAGTGTTCAGTACTGGAGTACTACAAGAGAGGGGAGGGGAATCATTCTAAGCTAGACACACTGAAGCTACAATTATTGGGAAAATAAAAATCCAGCCAGTTCACACTGGTAACTAACAGTACTTCACAGATAACTGATCTAATAATTTTCTACCCCCAATATACTAATAAATCTCAGTTTAAGACTACAACGTGGTATCTGAGAGCAGAAAGAAAAACGAGCAAAGAAATAGAAAGCTGATGATACCATTAAAAAGCATGAAAAATACTAATCACTCCATAAACAGCTCACATCAAAATTCTGGTTCCATGTTCTCTCTTATCCTCTTACTAAAAACCAGTTTTGTAACAGCATTAAAAACATTAATTATACTTCACTTCCTTTGAGATCCAAATTGAAAGAAAAATAAAAGAACAGGTATTACAATGTACTCAAGATGTACTTTATGAGACTGGTAATACATGCTTTGGGCAGCTCGAGATCTTCAGCCTTTGGCTTTGTGCTACACAACACACCCAAGGCATATATAAATGGCTCCATAAAAACATACTCTGCAATGACTTGCAGCTTAAATAAACATACTTGTCTTTCTCTTTTCCTCCTCCGAATATTGGATGCAGTAAAACTCCTCCAGTCTTCAGTTCATATGCCACGATTTGATCTAACTCCTAAGAACAAATTACATAAGTAAGCATAATTTTGAAGAGCAGAGAAATTATTTAAAGAAGACAGGAAAGCTTTTAATATTGTTCAAGTCATACCTCCTAATAAGCTTGTTTACAAAGGGATAAATATTTTAAAATCAGGGATTTTCCCCAAATGAAAAACAATAATAAAGAAGAAATTAGCAGCTTCTACTTGTTCAGGGGCTGAATAGGGAACTAATGCCAAACAGTGCTGAACTATATTATAATCAGAATATTATTCTTCAATAAATTGTCTTTGACCAAAAGAAATAAATGTGATCAGCATTTCATGCAATGGAAAACAACAACAGACACACACACACAAATAAATATAATATATTATATAGAAATATAAATAAATAAAATTTATGTCTGGCCCAAGCTCTGCACTGGGTCTGAACTTGTGTGATGCCAGGTTAACAAGCACACCTCAAGGCAGGATGTTTCTAAGGGCTCACTGTCACCCAAGGCAACATGATTCAAACTGTGTCAGCTTAAGCAGAGGAAATGGAAACTGCCTGCAATGTGTTGTTACAAATTTTCCACATGTTTATATGCACTGAGAGTTATTGATACATATTCACTTGCACACTTTCATATATTGATAATACACTAGAAAAAGGGCAGAACTGGAGGCTGTGACAGCAGCACCTCTCGTGGACACCTCTAGTTTAGTGTGGACAGACGGGGAACAACATGAACAACTGCTGCAGCTGCCAGCAGTGAACGCTTCCAGCAGACCTCCATCCAGATGTGCTGCTCTCTGCAGCACCCACACCTTCAGCACAGACAACACAACACTGGTGAACTGAATGAGCATTAGGCAGAGAGGGAAATGGTACTGGGTGTCCAGGCGAGTAAGGGATGTAAACGGAGAAATGGGGTAGGATTTACTTTTTGGAATAGGGAGAGTAAGAGAAGGTGTAGAGAGGAAGAAGATACGTATCTGTTTGTGAATAAATGTTATTTGCAAAGAATGAGGAGTCACCACTGCTATCACTAGAAAGTACCTGTCTCAAAGACTGCATTTGGAAATGTAAGCTACAGACAGAAATTTGTACAAACAGGGAATTTTTTACCATTTCATTGTTTTGTTTAGCCCTTCAATGACACCAAAAAGATACCTGAACCACCACTGATCCAAGCTAATACTGGAGCCTTTCTGAGCTATATGAATAGCCATCACAGCATAATAAATTCACCAAATACAAATCCTTATGAATCCTATATTCTATTCTAAGTATTCCAAAAGTAGTATCTTTTTTTTGACTCTTTATTTTGTTCAAGAGTCCAAACAAAAAGAGGAAAACGAATTGCATGGAGAGACAACAACAATTACTATTAACTATTCATATGGCAGTCAAAAAATCTATTTTGGTTTGTATGCTTGGTGCTCTTCCTTGCAGCAAGTGGTAAAAATATTTTAGCTTTGAGGTTTGTCACTACTAAAAAGGTCTTTAGATGGCAATGCAAAGCCATATTATATTTGGGTTTTATACTGTATTTTCTTTGATGCAAAATATCAGAAAGGTATAGAAAATGCTATGATGATACCTGTTTAATCCAGTGGCGATACTCGTTAACACCAAAGGTTTTTTTCATCCAAAGGCCATAAATGTAACCAGAGATTCCCTTTAGCACCCATTCATCTGACCTATTGTAAGAAAGAAACATGAATTGTATCACTTCAGAGGAAATTTTGTAAGGGATGGCATTTTTGACCAGCTCAAAAATAGCCACAAATTTCAAGAGGTTGTATAACTTCTCTAAGTCAACAAAAGTCTGATGAACTGTGAACCAATTTATGGAACCTGGCACCTGGACAGAACCAATGAAACTGAAAAGTCAGTGAAAACTGAACTTCTACCACAGAAAACCAGATTAAAATATAAAACCTATTTTAGCTGAAACAATAATAATAAACAGGTGGAAACGGGCACTAAATTTAAAGCAACTGCTAATCGATATGATGTTAATTTCTTGACACAACTCAATGCAGTACAGAAGATCTGGACAGCAAGTAGACAAAATACCTGTCTCACAATTTGGTGGACACCCTTTTAAACACACCTTCTGTAAGTTATGTTCTAAGAGATAAAAACCAGACAAAAACTAAAACATGATCATGAACTAGAACCTTAAAGAGAAAAATGCTGTTGTACACAGGGTATGATGAAGTAAATAGAACAACAACATATGAACTTGGAGTCATCATGAGGGATGCAAAAAATTGGCTTCATCACAGAAGTAGGCTAGAAATAAAGAAGAGATCCACAGAAATTACAACAGTACAAACATCAATTCAAGGACATGTTGATTTCCCTTGCTTAAGACAAGTATGGTCTGGGACATAGACTTTTGCCATTAAAAGAAAGTAATGAGTTACTTGTTCCCAATAAATAAAGTGTATGCAAAGGATTTAAGATATGTATTAATCAGAACTGCAAGAGCTATTTGGGGAGGTTTTCTGAGACATGAAGTTATAGCCACCTTAGAAGGAATTTTCCTATTTGACACTAATTTCTGCATTCTCCTCCCTGAAAAACTTCTTAATTTATTAGTTTTGTGCTCTACAAGTATTTTGCATGGAGGCTATACTTCATCATCCAAAATATCTAACAGAAATTGACTGATAATGCAAAAGACTTAGCTTTATAAAATTTTCAGATGCCAAAGCACACTACAACATTCAGGAAGATATATTCAATCTATACAATCTTTGGAACTTTTATCTCTCATGTTCTCCTTTCAAAACTACAAAAATACTAATGGATTTTCATTTATTGAGCTGGGTTTATTATTCTTACATTTTCCCCATTTTTGCTTTCTTCTACCATTGCTGTTTTACTTATTTTTCTGTTAAAATGCAATTTGCAAATTATAATTTGAGCTTCCTTGATACTCCCCATTTTCTGAAGAATACTATGGTAAAATACTTACCAGGACATTCTGGATATGAAACATCCAAAGAATTGCTGGGCCAGGGCCTGTGCCAAGCATCTCCTTGTCAGAGGAGTTTCATCTATAATCATTGCGCTGTGCAAGAGATTTGTGCTAGAGCCCCAAAAAAAGAAAATAACAAAACATGAGCACTGGCTCCAAAGAAACTAAAAAGACCTTGCCTTAAAGACTAAAACAAATAAAATAATTTCTTCACTGTTTTTTCTGTAAGATAGCAAAATTTTTTTTAATTTTTAATAATCTTAATGCAGGCAGATCTCCTGCTATTATCATCTAGACACAACCCTCTGTATAGAGTCTAAGTAGTTTAACTGGTGACATCGTCTTGTATTCCTGATACCTTATTTCAGCTGGAGAAAAATAAAACACAATCAAACTTCTGCACTTAATTTGAGATAAAAGACATCATACATGCCATTTCTAATTCAGAAGGAAAATCACCACCAGTTTTTTCTTAAAGTAAATCAAACATCTTTATAACAGATAAAAATGGAAATGGTGTTAGAAGCCCGTAATGTCAATTAAAAAAAGCCTTTTCAAACTAGAAAGCCCAACACTTAGGCTACAAAAATAACTAGAGTTTCACATATTTCTCAACAGTCTGGGATCTAGAGCTTCTAGGCCCATGGATTTAGAAGGTGTAATTTTCTCAAATACGAACCTGAAAATACTCATTGATGCATAAGCAGCTACTTCAACGTAAGCTTCATCTATAAAAACAGTCTTGAAACAGGAGTAAGGATAGCGGCAGGTAAGAATCTCCTCATAAAATTCAAACACCTCATGAAGGTATGATGTGGTATGTTTGAGCAGTGGAAGAAGTTGTGGTAAGCAAAAGTGAGTCACCTACAAACACAGGAAAATTAGTTGCAAGACCTACAAACATATTTAAATACATAAATATCAAGTATATTATATATATCTCAGGGAATTTCAACAAATTTACCCCATAAATTCAGACATAAATGGCATTGCTGCTTATTTAAAGGCTTTTACTTTGGAAATAAATTTAAATACAGGCATTACTAGACAAGCTTTATCATACATACTAATGAAGGTTGAACTAGAAATACCCATTTTTGGACTAATGTATAGAGACTGCAACATGAAACACCAGTAATGCTTTAGGAAAAAAAAAGGAGGCTTCTATGAAGAAGATTATTACCTCATGCATGTATGGATCAACAAGGATTTCAAAAGGTCCAATTGCCAATGAGATGTTAGAAGCTGCAGTTGGAATAGTCAACATGTAATGAAAAGTCTTCTTTCTCATATCATGGGTATATACAGTTTCCACCAAATCTCCATTTGAAACAGCCACCATTGCAGCATCTACAGTATACTCAAGTTTCCAGGTACACAACTCAGAATATGAATCCACACAAGGAAACCAAAATCTAGAAAAGTAAGGATTAGGAAGAAAATGGTTAACAATTATACTCTTTTCCACAGGAGATTTTTCTTTCAAGTTCCCAACTATATCCCTAAATACTTTAAGAATATGTGAATGCTGACATACTGACTTCTACAACACATTAGCTTTATAAAGCTTTACCAGCTTTTTTTGTCTTTACCTCCTGCTGAAGAAAAGAGACTAGACATTCTAATTACTAATCATTAGATGCTACTTCACATTGATAAGCTCCTTTCAAGCACAAATTAAGTTTTACAATTTTTTAAACTTGAAATAATGCAAAGAAATTATTTGTATTTCCTACACTTTGAGAAGAAATCGGAAATACAAATCTAACACTCAAAAAAATTTTCTTACCTTGTGGAATTTTGATAACCACATGAAAAGACATGAGCCCCTCTTTCTGCCATGTTGCCCTCCATATTGGGTACCACAAAATGAAGGCCTCCTTTTGGCTGATCCAGAGAAAAGTTTATATGCACCTTCAGGACTTTTAACTCTGCAGCACAAAGACCAAAACTGGAGTAAGTATACACAACTTACATGAAAGTTATTACAGCATAGTAATTCAGTTTTGGACTCTAGGTCTTTGAAGATTATGGGATAACTTCATTCTCATGGACTTCCTGGTCCACTTACAAAGTACAGCTCAAAGCTTACAAAACTGAGACCTCCCTAAGCACAAATTACAGGAGATGCACTTACAAGAATCTGTATTCATTAGTAAACTTCAACTGGAGTCAAATTTCTTCTTCTAATTCCCCAAGACTAAAGCATATTTATACACTGTATCCTAACAATTGGCACCTTGCTGAAAAAATTTTCTCCAAAAACTCTGGAAGCAGGAACATTCTTACAAGAATGTGTTTTTATTGTTTGCAGTTATTATTGTTTGCAGTTGCTTAAGATCTCTTATTATAGTTAATACTTTTCCTGTAACAACTTAAGTGTCTTCACTTTGGTTTAGTTTCAAAGAAATCTCACCTATGAATACATTGGCAAGCAAAGAAATTCAAGCATATGCTGAAATTTATCCCACAAGTGTCACTATATTTTGACATTCAAATATTGAAAAGTGAAATTATACATGTTTGAATATTTTCCTTCTAGGCTTGCACGTAAGGCAACAGGGACTTACACAAAACTTAAACTGAACAGAAGTGTCTTTCCCATTAAGGTGCATCTGACAATATTGCATGAGTCAGCCTCATGATACAGTTGTTATTGTTCTCTCAGAAGTCTCATAAATCCATGGGAAAAACCAATAAAACCGTGCAGGAAATAATACAAGAAACTAGTAGATCCCTGTAGGAAAATAATCAACACTGGAGAATAACTCATTAAAACAGTTCCTTGTTCCAGATCTAGTATACCAGTTTATAAAGGAGTCTATTTTCACTACCAAGTCAATTTTAAAATGACCATTCCTAGACATGAGATGGCCTAAAATTATTAGAGCTTTGTAAAAAGATGTATGTAACTATATCCTTGTAATTTTTTTTTGCTGGGTCATGTATATTGCAAGTAGCTTCAAAATTACAATTTATCCCCCAGTACACTCCATTATTCCCACTTCCTCAACTATTCTCCTGGGGTCGTGACCACCCAAGAATATGTCTGTATATAGTGTCAAGAAACCTTGCAACACTTCTCTCTATTACCAAAAAGTGAAAGTACTTTTCAGAATTCAAGTGGAGAGGAAAAAGGAAACAGTAATCAAAAATTCAGAAAATAATGTAACACTACTTCCATTTCTTCAAAGCTACTGTCTTCCTAAGCAAACTTGTAGCTGACAACTCTGACATCTTAAATTAATTTTTCAGTATGGTCTCTTTACCATCAACATGTTTCCACAGCTCCGAGGGAACCTTAATGCAGAGCTCTCCGTTTCCAGCATCTGGGTCCACAGCACTGACAGCAGCAGCATAGGCATTGGAGAAATAGTTGAGATTCCTCCTGTCAGAAATAGCCAGTTAATTCTTAAAATACAGTTGTGCTAAACTACAAAAAACAACTTTGGAAGTTAAGACAATTTCTATACTGAATTTCAAGGTGCATAGACAACCAAGTGTTTTGTTTTGTTTTTAAAGGAGTGGAAGAGAAAAGGAGTAAAGATTAGATTTCAACAAGCAGAACTTAAAATATAGCTCTTGCAGAAGTGATCTGTGATCAAAAAGACTTAAACAGTAATAACTCCCAATAAACTAAGAAATGTTCAATGTTCTTTTCTTGCCAGTAAGAGTAATAACTACATTTAATGGAATAGAAATGAAAAATTCTGGTTTTTATTTTGGATGAAGTTTCTATCTTTATTCTAAAGCTCTGTCTTGAAGATCTGGTTCCTCATACATTGCAGTTTTGCTTTTATTTTGCTTTTCTAAATGTTAAGAATTTAGCTTGGCAATGGTATTCTTCCCCTTTCGCTTGATGGATAGGAATAGGGGCATCTGTAAATAACATATAAAATATTATATGCTAAGAGTTTTGGCCGTAATATACAAACACAGAAATATGTGCTATACTTTTTAGTTTCTAGTTATATTTGAAAGATTCTTCTTTTTTAAAGTGTACATTTTTTATTTAAGATGCAAACACAGTTTTTTGTAATCAGGTTTGAGCAACTACATAGCAGTGTGGAATCCTTTGAACCCCTCAGGGAAATTCCCAGGGCCTCGCCTAGAGTCTCCACCTAAGCTGAAAGAGAAAACTTCCCCACCGAGCCTGGCAACACTGACCCAGTTTTCATTCCCAGTTTTCATTCCCTGTGCACTCCTAAGTCGTGTGGTTTCTCCTTCCTCTGTTTCCTCATTGGTTGTGGCATCCCTGGTGGCCAGCCCCATCTTCACTGCAGGGCAATACTTTGTCCTGCCCTTTGTACCACACCTGTGCCCTCAGACCATTGGCCACTGACCCCTCCATAACCTTGTGCACACCATGTGGCTTGGTCTTTTGTCCCTGTTTCCCCTGTGGTGTGCTGGAATAAACCTTGGCTGGAATTTATCATATAAAAGGCCCTTCTGCCTCTCTTGGTTGAGCAAGCTGTGGCATGTGTGGTGTGTGGACTTGACTACTTTGCCTGAATGCTTACCCAAGTTGCTTTTCCATGGGATATGCTTATTGGGAAATAGGTAGCAGCATCCACCATCTAAAGCCCATGCTGATACATATCAGATACTCATTAACTGCTTGCTTCATTACATAGTCAGATTATTACTTCAGTTATGACTTATATTAATTGTTTTCTATAAAATGAGCAGGAACAAGCACATGTCTTCTGTTAAAGTACTTACAAGGAGGATGTTACCTTATTATTCAATGTGGTTATATTTAACTACTGGAGTACGACCAGTAAAGTCCAAAAATAACCCTGCTTTTACAGCTTTATGCAATAGCTTGTATACTTTTCAAAATGGATTTCTAAACTGTTTAAAGCACAGAAGCAAAATCTTTCTTAATTCTAATTCTTCAGTACACACAGTTTTTCAAAAGCTTGCACAACTCTATACCTGAAGAGAAGGTGTTTGACTTACTTATCACCTTTTCCACAGAATTTAGGTACTGCTGATGAATTCAAGCACAAGGACACAATCAAGCATAAACCAGTCATGGAGTCTCAGAGCCACAGAACAATCTGGGTTGGAAGGGACCTCCCAAGGTATCTAGTCCAACTTTCTTGGGAGAGGACAGCGACATCTTGCACTAGGGGAGGTGGCTCAGAGTCGGATCCAACCAGACCTTCAGTGTTTCCAGGGATGGGGCACTACCACCTCCCTGGGAACCAGTTCCAAGGTTTCACTGACCTCAGAGTAAGGGAGTTCCTTCCTTGCACCTAGTCTAAATCTACCTTCTTTTAGTTTAAAACCATTACCCTTTGTCCTACTGTAACAAGCCCTACTAAAAGGTCTGTCCCATCCTTTTTATAAAGCCCCCTCTAAGTACTGAAAGGTTGCACTAAGATCTTCCTAGAGCCATTGTCTTCTCCAGGCTGAACAACCCCAACTCTCAGCCTTTCCCCACAGACAGTTCCTTCATCCCTTTTACCATCCTGGTGGCCTTCTCTGGATCTGCTCCAACAGGCCCATGATCTTCTGTGCTGAGGACCTCAGAGCTAGGTGCAAAACTCCAGGTGGAGTCTCATCAGAGCACAGCAGAGGAGCAGAATCCCCTCCCTCGCCCTGCTGCCCACACTGCTGGTGATGCAGCCCAGGACACCGCTGGCTTTTTGGGGTGCAAATGCACATTGCCAGCTCATGCTAAGCCTCTCATCCATCAGCACCCTGAAGTCTTTCTCTGCAGGGCTGCCTGCAGTGCCTTCATCCCCCCCAGCCTGTACTGATACTGGGGCTTGTCCTGACCCAGGGGCAGGATTACTGCACCACAATGGAGTAAATTAACTTTTGGCTGGGGACTCCACCTGCCATGGCATCTAAAGTCTACACAAAGCAGACATGATCTCATTTCAGGATTTTGCTCTCACCTAACCATTCTCTATTCACCATCCATGGAGAAAACAACCTAAATTACAGTACCTTACTTGGAAGAACAAAGTGTAATGAACCATGCCACCACCATCATTCTGTAAGTCTAGGTATGTCAAACACCCTGCTTAATATTCTGAATCTTCCACAACTATAAAAATTTTGCTAAAATACTGAAATATATTGAGAACATATTTTCATGTAGTTTTTCATCTTTGGCAACAATAGTGCATAAATTCCCTGGCACCACTACCAAGGCTGAGAATATCAGGAGCAGTAAGCTTTTCTATTTTGCTTGAAAGCTTCTGAATAGCAAATGGGACCATTTAAGCAGAGAAACACACAAACCTCAAGTTTAAATATATTTTTCTTTTCCTTTTTCACAGCTAACTGTATCTAAAGGTAGGACATAATACCAACAAGTTTTAAAAGGGAAAGGCTGAGTTTGTACCCTGGAATATAGTATAACTTCAAGTATGCCTCCTGAACAATTCCCACCCACTTGAACTCCAGCTGATGTGCCTCCTAGCCCCCCATGCACCACTACTACCTCACCCACTAAGGAGATTACTGTTCATCTGATCCGGTAGGGATAAAGTGTCAAATGGGAAAATAAGTCCTTTTTTTTCTAATCAGGCAGCTTTTTTCCTTGATCTGCCATACTGAGGGGTCAAAGAACCTCCCTAAGTAAAGCTGCTTTAAGCTGTCCTTCAAATGGCACCCTATAAAGGCAAACAAATACCACTGAGAAAACTCCATATAAAAATAGTCTGCATGACTAAGCACTATTAGTAATCAAAAAAAACTCAAAAAACTACCAACAGAAAACCACAGTAACATTCTGTTAGACTGTGTTTAATTTTACTCCAAACTATTTTTGATAGGGATCCCTTTCCTACACAGTGAGAATTTGTTCAAAGTTTGAGGATTGTGATGAGCTTGTGGCTACACTTTAAACGTCACTGGCTTCACAGACAGGAAAAGGTTATGATTTTACAGCAAGTAGGGAGACTCCAGAGCTTACCATTTTATGGAAAACAAGCCTATTCTTATATTTATATTTTTGTGAAGTGTTCTAGTTCAAATGGGTGATTCATTGTAAAGAGAATCCATTAAAGGCATAGCACCACAGATTAATCTTTTCATAGATTGAACTATTCTCAATAAACTGCATATGGCCGTTTTAAGAAAAACAGAGCATATCCCAAAAGTTACAGTCCAAGGAACAATAAATTTTCCTAATGTTAAGTGTAGATTGACAATGAAAAAACAAATATATATTCATGGTCTTTTCCCAGCAGAGACACATTCTGTTATCAGAATTCACCCCAAACACTGTTAATTACAGCCCAAGACCATGCAGCTTGAGTGACTGTAAAGAAGCAATACTACAGAGATTTATTTTTTAAAATTACTAATTTATTTCCAGCTTTCCATAGCATTTAACATTAGTAGCTGCACCAGTGCTACAAATATACGTGCCAAACACATAGTCTATAAACCAGTTTTCCTACAGTACTTAACATCAATTTGGCAAAGTAAGTTATTATATCTGCCTATAATTCATTACTCTTCATTACCAGTAATTCATTTACTATTTTGCTTTGCTTCCCATATAGAATAAGCACTTGATATTGGGAGTACATACATGATATACCATGATATACATTTATCATGTATAATATACCATCCATGATATACCATTGGATATACCATACATGATATAATACATACACATATAGGTGATTTATTAATAGGACAATGATTTGAATCTTTGTCATGCTGAAAGACCTAATTTTCATTCCTGGTCAAGTTTAAGGGCTTTGTCATCTCTCTTCAAAAGTGCTCTACACCTTTGTGTTGTGCTCTAGGAATTCTCCCATTTAGTGTTTCCACCAAAACTACTTCAAACCATGTGCCACTCTATCTCTCCACCCTGCCCCTGTGGTGGGCTGCAGAGAAGAAATGAAGCCACAAAAGGAAAGATTATGGATTGAGATAAGAAATATTTACCAGAGACAGCAACAAAATAAGACAACAAAAAGTAACAGCAACAATACCAATGACAATGTGTATGAGAAAAGAGGTGAATGATTCACACGGGCATTGGTCACCCCAGGTAACTCATGAAAATACCTGACCCCTCTGCCATGCTATGGGATCTGGAAGCGAGCTTTTTCCCATCCCTGGAAAATGAGGCAAGGTGGTATAGAATAATCTCCAGGTCTTAGCCTTTCCCTGCTCCTGACTACTGCAAAAATTAATCCTGTCCTGGCCAGAATACTTTGTTTATTTCTAACAAAGTCTATAATGATTTTTCAATTAGACAAGCATTATACCAGTGTAAATAAAAGATATTTATTGCAGCAATGCAACACATGCTCAGTCCACCAGAATTTTTTCTATTTTGTATAAAGTCTAAAGGCTGGATCGTTGACTTCCTAGAAGAAAAATACTGCAAGACAGATATGCCCTTAAGGCTACCACATTGCTCTCTCTCACAGCTTACTGCTGCTTGTAACTAAAGCAACAGTGAAGTCAGAGGATATCAAAATATCTTCAAATTTGTAATGCTTAAATACTATAGGCCTCAAGCTAAAAAAAAGACAAATGAACCAGCATTGCACAGGAAAGCATTATGTGCACATTAGCTAGCTATACAAAAACATAGCTTCCTTTACACAATAATAACAGTAAAATGCAACAGCTTCTCAGCCTGGCATCCTAATTATCCCACAAACGTGAAGCATGTAAGCAAGATCATCAAAAACTTCACTTATCACAGAGCAAACCACTGCACCCAAACTTTTGCTGTATCTGTTTAACAGTTTACAATCTCAACCATAAGATTAAAAATAAAAAATGTTTCCTTTGTCAGTTTTAAATAAACAGGGCTGAGATGCAAGCAGTTGTCTAAGTATTCAGAATACACACTGGGATCTCTACATAGAATGCAGAAGTATAGCCCAGAAAAAGCAAGCTCATTTCTCTTACACTGATAGAATTGAAAAAGCAACAATTTATACGAAAAAGAAAGATGACGAGGATAGACAGCTGTAACACTCAAAAACAGCAGCCCCAAAACATGACCCGAATAGACACTCTCCAACACTAAATGCAGTTGCCACAAGATTTGAAACTCTTCTCAAAAGCATGAGCAAAATAGGATTCTCTGCCATTTTGTGTACACACAGTAAAGCAACATGAATTATTTCATAGCTGTATATACAAGCACCTGTTCAGGTGTTTGATCAGTCGGGAAGGAAAGGACTGCTTTATCTAAGTTCATTTATCTATTCTGATATGAAAAAGCCTTGTTGTACTGAAGCCTCCAGAGGCTCCATTCTCAAAGATATTGAAAACTCAAATGGACACAGCCCTGGGCAACCTACTCTTCCTGACTCCATGTCAGACAATTATAAGACAGAAGTTCAACTTTGTTTCTATATAAACCTTTAAATACTCTCTCACTTGTCACCTAAAGTTATGGTTTAGGAATAATGGATAAATTTGCAATGGCATCAAAGCTAAAAATATATTAACTCATGGCTTCTAACCCTTCCTACAAATTTCACCTATTTTTAATTACCCTTTTAGTGAGAAATTTTCTGATATTCAGGGGAATAGAAAAAATGCATAACTGAAAAATATTATTTTACCTTCTTCAACACTGAGAATGTGAAATGACAGAGACCATGTGTCAATTATTTTTTCCTCAAAGATGCTAAAACCCAATAGTACTATTTCAACTGAAAACAAGTTGAATATTTCAATTCAGAAGACAAAGATGTGATCTCACAGATCTCACCAAGAAGTAGCAAAGAACATAATAATGAAGCAGACAGAATTCTGTCATACATAAAGCTGAATTCCTCAACCCTCTTTTAACTGTTTTCTTGCATGCTATAATTTCCACAACATAACGACATAACTATGTGAACCACTTCTCTTAACCTCCTATGAGCAAACATAACCTATCAAGTCAGAGATGCTGTAGCAAGTTTTCTAATCTGTACTCCATACAGAGTTTTCCGTTTTAAATAGAATTCAGTTGCTAACTAAGGGAGTAAGAAGTCCTCAGATTATTTTAACTTTGATAAAAAGGTAGGAAAGTGTCCATTAAATTAACAACTTTTCAAAGTACTTATGCCCCAGATAAGCTACTTGGAAAAAAATTCTTCACAGAAAAGACTGTAAAGGTTGGAACAGACTGCCCAGGAAAGTGGTGGAGTCACCATTCCTGTAAGTGTTCAAGAAACCTGGGGACATGGCACCTGAAGCTATGATTTACTGGTCATGGTGGTGCTGCATTGACAGTTGGACTCATGATGATGATCTTATGGGTCTCTTCGAATTTCAATGCTTCTATGATTTTAAGTCTTCTTTTAGAAAATAACATCTAAGAAACTAAAAGCATTATCAAAACAATATAAAATGTTTGTATATACAATTTTATAACTGGAACGTATACTTCTTACACACCACAGGGAGAACTAAAGATTGCAAGTAAAATATTTAAAATAAACAGGTTGCCAAGAACCACCCTCATTTCCCACTTACTAGTTCAAAAGACTACTTAAGAAAATTGTGCAAAAGGTAAAAATCCCTGTAAGATCAGAAACAAACCATCACGTCTAATCTGTGTCACAAAATAATTGCTGCATCTAGTTCAGCTGCAAGGGTACAAAGGACATCATCACTACACTTGCCATAACAAATGAGAACTTGGAAGGGATGAGCAGATGATTAGATACAAAGACTAGTACAAACCACTGTTTCTAGAAGCAGTTCTTTGTAAAGAAGGGCAGAGAAAACACACTGATGATTTTTTTGAGGTACTAATTCTAGAGTTTTTAGATTTCTAGTATTTCTGCTTGCAATCCTGCCTAAAGAGCAGAGATGCTGTATTTACCTACCCAACTGTGACCAGTATTTCAATGGAAAAACCCATCTAACTTCATCTAACATTTTGTAACTCATGTTGCCTTTAACTTCTGAGATATAGAAAGAGGCATACTAGTTTCTTGTTATGAATATTTAGTGACCTCTGTCTTTCAAAACTATGAATAACATAGGAGTTATGAAATACAGAGATTATCCATTAAATTTGAATAGTTTGAACAAAAAATCCTCACCTTCTCCACAAAATTACAGAATTCCCTCTCCTAATCCCTTTTTTAACATAATGGGATTCCTCACTCTGATCATTCGAAATGCTGCACCTTTCTTACACCTTCCAGGAGTTACACAGGATTCCAGTTATCACAGAATGGGTGAGGTTGGAAGCAATTTCTGAAGGTCTTCTGGTCCAACCCCTCAGCTCCAACAGGGTCACCAAAAACCACTTGCTCAGGAGCATGTCCAGATGACTCATATATTTCTAAAGATAGAGACTCCACAGTCTCTCTGAGTAAATTGTCCCAGTGTTCAGTCACCTTCACACTAAAAACTGTTTCTTGATGTTCAGAGGGAACCTCCTATGTCTCAGTTTGTGCCGACTGTGTCTGCTCCTGTCAGTGGATGTGAGTTAAAATACATGAAATTCTATCAGAATACAAGAAAATGCTTTTTACTTTGAGGGTCATCAGCACTGGAGAAGGTTGCCTGAAGAGACTGCATAGATTCCATCTTTAAAGATACTCAAAACCCAAAGGGACACAGCCCTGTGCAACCTATTCTACGTGACCCCATGTGAGGGGAATTGGACTACATTATTTCAGCCTGCCTTTTACAGCCTAAAGGACTCTGTGATTTTATCAGCTGCTGTTTAACAACACTTTCACTAGAAGTTTTTAACAATCCAGCAAATTGTAAATTCAACCAAGCCAACCAAAAGAAGCTGTGAGAATATAAATGTTCTAGTAAATCAAAAGAGAATATCTAGGGAAAACATGTCCTCATCATGCTCTTACCAAAAATGAAATGGCTAAAACATTTTTTTGCTAAAGCCCCTTCCCATATCAGTTCCCTACTGTGGGAACCCAGGGCAAGAGGAATATCTCCCTGTCTACCCTGGGCGCTCTGACTCCCAGGAAAGCACTGACTTTGACCCTCATTCATAGAAAAAACTTCCAAAGCCTCAAAGTAAACTAGAAACCACAAAAGTGTGAAATAGTTTGTAGAGACTGTAGACAGTAGTGTGGTATGTCACGAGTGAAAAATTTAAAGTGTTAAGATTCTTAGTATGTTATAGATGAGTTCAAGATGAAAGATAAAGTGTTGTCTCAAATTCCTTTCTTCTCTCTTCTTCTTGCTCTTTCTTCTTGGGTTTAGGTGGTATCTTGCAATTAAGTAGAAAAATCTACATTAAAAGTCTTTAAGAGTCAGTTATTGAGTTAGAAAAGAAAATAATTTCAGTGTCACTTCTTAATTAAGTAGTTTAGTTTTTGATTAAACTTAAAAAGACCTTGCAGCACGAGGTTGTTGGCCATTTTTGTACTGTTTTCACATATGCAAGGTCTGGGCGCAGACAGTGTGCTAAACTTTTGATAAGGTAACAATAAACAGAAACTGAAAACCAAAAAAGTCCAATGCATCTCTTGATCCTAACACAGAACTGCTCCAAGAGAGTCTGTCCTGCCAGGGGAGCCCCAGAGTTGCCCAACTTAGAGCCCACAAATTCACACCTAGAATATGCAGGATGCCACATGAATTAAAACATACTATTCAATATGAGAAGCTGAAGAAATTTAAAAATTTTCCTTTCAAATTTTGAAGTGAGTTCAGGTTCTAGGACTTACACTGTTATCTACAACAATAAATAATGCAAGTCTGATTCCTTAGAAAAGGCCAACAGCTTTATTTTCTAGCTCTTCACAACAATCTAGAATCCCTGCAATAACAATTCTGAATTTTTGACATAATGAGTAATAGCATCAAAAACAAAAACATCAAGTCACAAAGTAAACAGAATTACAGAATTAATGTACTCAAGTGGTTCAGTATCAAGACTCAAAGAAAATTTCATAACTGATAATAAATTCAGTGTCCTATATAAATGAACACTGTATTTGCAAACTGAATTATTGATGCTCTTGCATAACTGATGAATAAACGAATACACGGTGTCTGTCTCAAGCACACAGATCAAATCCAAGGCCTTTTTCCCCATTAAGTACTTTACAGAAAATTTTTTTATACTTTCACAAAACAATACAAAGATATATTAGCATGAGAAATTCTAAAGAAGATAAGTGTAAGAGTCAAAATTATTGCCAAAATACTTCCCTAAAATGAGACCAGACCAAAAGTTACTACTAAGAAATTACGAGATAAAACTTGACAGTAAAAGAGAATAGGTTGTACTTAAGAGCAACAGAAAACACTACACCTGCAGAGTCTTAAACACACCACTTACTGCTTTGACTCATGGTGACAGACCTCCAGTGTTGGATCATTATAGATGAAAGCTGCTTCTAAATCATTGACTCTCACTCTGTAAATCCGGCACTGTTTACTGTTCAGCTTGATTCTGTTCAGGTTTGCAACTGTGGGAAATATTGTGAGTTCCACATAACCCTATGAAAACACAAATCAAAATCTTCTGTAAAATATTTAACAGCTTAAAAACTAGAGAGATATAAAAAATTATTACTAATACAATTTTTAAAAATCAAATCAAAGATGATATTTTCATATTTGAAAAGGAAAATGATTTGCCATTTAGATTTTCTACATTTTCTTTCATGCCATTTAAAAGGTGAATTTTCACAGCTGTAAATGAAACAGACAAAGCAAAAAATTAAATGTGACTGACAATCATGCCTGTTTTACTGGAAAAAATCTGCCTCTATTGACTAGATTTCACGTTATTAGCATCATTATATTGTATGTTTTGGTACTTGAACTTGAGACGAGAATTCTTAAAACCTCAGCAGAGTCCTTTTAAACAGGTAAGTAAATTGACCAAGACCCTTGAAGACTTTAGGACTGAAATGATGAATGTCTCTTCAAAGCCCAAGTGAACTCACATACAAGGTAGAAAACTCTGTAAGCCTACCCCTAACATCAGCTAACGCTCTGTGAGCATGAATTTTGAACTGCAAATTGCTCTGTAATATTTAAAATGCAAAAGCCTTCATTTAAAAATATTTTTCTAGAAGTGCTCACAATTAGAAGAATTTTATCTCAAGCAATGACAGACTTATGAGAAGCATCAGATTAGAAAGTATAACCTACGAAGTAGCTGAACAGCATAATTAGCTTGTGAGAGCAATTTTTTTCTCTAAAAGCATGAAGAAAACCCAGACAATTTCTACATCACACTTTATTAGGAAATACTTACTACAACAGACTTTCTCTGAAAATTTATGTTGTTGATACAAACTACCTGATGAGTTGTGCTGAAAGGAAAAAAAAAAAAAAGTAAGGTTTTTCATAAATGCCAGCATTTAAAATAATATTTTATCCCAGTTTAACAGAGAGCCACACAGGATATATGTACATAAATACTGCAAATAGAATATACTTCTGTAAAAATCATTAATGATTGTCTTAATTTTTTATGTGGTCTAAACCAAATTATGAATAAAAGTTACCCACAATGTCAGGAAAGTCCCCCAAAAAATCAAACACGGTATCATGCCAGGATGACATTACTGGTAATACAGGAAGATAACGTAATTTTTGAACAACACTTATTTGTATATAAAGAATTACAAATGGCAGTGTCCAGGTCTAACACTGTAATGATGAGCAGTATCAGTAATGGCACGAGCCGTAACACTTGCAATCAGAGACCTGTGGAAAGTTTACCTGGAGAGCTGATACTCGTATGTAATTTATATAGGCAAGTATTACACGTTAAAAGATACAATATGTGCTTTTACAATTAGCATGCCATAAGAATTTGTAATTTAAAAGAATGCTAATCCATTCATCAAGATAGTTATTTTATACTAGTCAAATGCATTTGCTTAACTTTTGAGTGATGTATTAGAAGTCCTGGTAAATAACACTGATTTAAAAGGTAGGAGATAAAATAATTCCAACTTTCAAAAAATCCTGTAAGTTATTTCTATGTAATTTCCTGTAGTAGGTGTCACCTTTACAGTAGTGTGTTTCATGACTCAAGACAAAACCTCAAAATAATTCAACTTCTATGGCATACGGCACTTTATCTGCATATATCCTGTGCATTAAGATGTGACATTGCTGCAGGTGAGATAAAGTTTGATAAAAATTCTTACAAGAGAATTACATCTAAAAGTGGTTTCATACATTACTTACACAAATGTATTTCTAAGTAGAATCAGTCTTCTCATATACACTTAATGTAACAGATTTTAAAAGGAATAAAAGAGGTATAACGAGAAATCTATTAAAATGCACTGAAATATACCACCAACTGCTTTGTAGCTTGACTACAACCCAAAGAGTGAATGTGTGAAAATGGTAATCTGCTTAAGAACACGGCTTGCTGCAAAGCAAGTATTTTTTTTTGTACATAAAAAGGCCCTTAAGTCAAAAGGGCTTTTTGACACAGCAGTACATATAGAACATACTATGGTATGATCTTTAGTACTGACACTATGTTTACAAATGTCCAAAGTTTGAAGAGCATAATGTAAATATCTTCATGGGACTGCACGGTTGACAGACTTGCTGCTCATGAGTAAGTCCATTTACACATTCAAACATCCATATGCAACACGCGTTTTCGGAATGCAAGCTGCACCACAAGCTCCAACCTTCTTAAATAAATCATTACTAATCAGCCTGTGGCCTGACTCAGTGTGCATTGGTTTCAAGTATAGCCATTAAAAAAAAATGGATACTTATAATTTATAGGGTCTTGGGCTTTCAAATCCTTTGTCTCCTTTCTTCCTATTCATCCTGAACCGCAGCACTAAACACACACTGCTGACCGTCAGATGGGCATCAACATCATCCTCACTCAGCGGGTCCCTCGATTTTCCCCCGCGTCACGCCGTATTTGATCACTCATCTCCTCAGCGATGTGTGACCCCAGCAGTCAGGAATCTTCAGCTCCAGCGAGCGCCATCGCTACAGCACCACCGACAAGCAGTGTTTGCACAAACCCTTCTGGGGGTGCGCTCTCAGCCCCTCCGCCTGCGGGGCTTACGGAACCAGCCCAGAGGCGCTTCCTCTCCACGGGAACCACGAGAAACAACCGGCTCCGCGGGCAGGGCCGGCGGAATCAGGAGGGCCGCGGCCAGGACGGCCGGCAGGCACCGCGGTCCGCGCTCCTGGGAGCGCCGGCGGAGGCAGCGCCGTCCGCCGCGAGCCGGGCAAGGCGCAGAGGGCGGCGCGGGCGGGCGGCGGCCGCGCCCGGGGCAGGCTCGGCCGCGCGGGTCTCCCTCAGCAGCGCGCCCGCCGCGGCGCTCCCGCAGCCGCCGCCATCTTGGCGGTCACCTCCGACCCCGCGGTGAGAGGTCACGGCCCGCCTGACTGAGCGCGATCACTTCAGCGGGAAAAGCTGCTGGGGTTTCGCTTCTTACAGCAGGACAGCCAAGCAGCGGCGGCCGGCGGCGGCCGGAGAGAATAAAAAAAAAAGAAAAAAAAAAAAAAGAGAAGAACAAAATAATGCTCCCGAATAAGCCAAAAGCCGGGACGGGCCGCGCCGGGCCCCGCGCGCAGGCGCCGCGGCTCGCGCAGGCGCGGGGCTGGGGGCGGGAAGGGCGGCGGGAGCAGCGCGAGCCGCCCGCTGTGGGAGCCGGCGGGCGCGGCCCTGAGCGCCTCAGAACCAGGGCTGTTACCAGCACCCTCAGATCAGTTTTAGGTTAAAATAAATGCTGGCATCGAAAAAACTGATGGGAATTGAAAGGTCAGCGCATTTTGAATGTGTAACAGAACTAATCAGGAGCACTGCACACATGGAGTGATAACACACACATAATTAACTTAAACTCTTTTCATTGCTTTAATAGAGCTCTATTCATTAAAGACTTAATTTTTATTTGTTTTGCAAAGAAACACCTATGAAAATACAAACTTGAAGCACAAATACAAAAGTATCAATTGTGTTGTGTATTTCAACTAAGGGGCCTTCTGTGAGGCAATGGAAGGAATGTCCAAGGCTTTTCCATTCATATAACCATTGATCTCTTGGGGTGAACCTTCTGGTGCTATTGGGGGACCGGAGCTGTTGGAACCAGAGAGCAAACAAGGCCGTCCTTCCAGCAGAGCCATTCCAGTCTCCACACAGCTGGTCGAACACCACACCGCTGCAGCAACAGTGTGCAGCACAGGGACTGACCTTGCAGCACTGGGCAACAATAAACAGAATTCAGGAAGTAGCTTTTATTCAGCTTTTTATCTGTACCAAATTCCAAGTACGCACACAGTGTGCATCTTAAGAGTTACATTTGATTTAGGAGGAGTTTCTCTACTCCCCATACTCACTCTACATCTGGAATGCTGGCAGTTTCAAGGTATTTCCTACCTCACATCTGAGCCTGATGGAAAAAATCCTTTTTGTATCAAATAACTAACAACTGTTAAGTTTAAAATATGAATCTGAAAACTATCTGATATTAAACTCTGGTTTACTGACATGCAAACAATCCTTTTTAATGATTACAAAATTACCATTTCAGGCAGTATCATAAAAACATCCTGTTTCATTTCTCTACATAGAGCAGTATTACCATTACAAAACTGGAAGGTTTCAAGGCACAATTTCTATGTGCTGTTATTTGCCATAACAGAGTTTTAAAAAAAGAACTGTACTACAAAGTTTTGTAGGTTATTTAAAAAGCACAAGTAGTTTCCATAAAACATTAGTTTTACCTCAGCTACATTTTAATAACAGTTTATAGGCTATTTGTAACAGGATGTCCAACTACTCTCTAGTATATTCACACTTCACTGCAATTTTTTTTTGTAATATATATAAGGTCATTCTGCCAAGTCTTAAAGTGTCAGGTGCTTGTGCTGATGGTGTTCATAGACAGGACCTTAAAAAGAACCACTTTTCAAAACCAAGACTGGTGTAGTCTCAATGGGGAATGATTTGTTCATGAGCTTGATGAGCTCTGTGCTATTCAAAAATGTGAACACTGCATTGAAACTTTAAGAATGGCCAATAATGGGCAGAAGACTAAAATTTCCATTTTGCTATTCAATTCAGTTGACTGAATTATTATTAAGGAGGTTTTAAATTTTCATTTCAGACTTATGGATAAACAGATTACATGTATTCAAGAAGTAGAAGTTGGACAAAGGAAGGTAGGCAAAGAAAGCTGGCAAAGGAAGGTGAGCTGAATACCATTCCTTAGAGGCCACAAGTGTCCTCATACTCTCCTTAGCTGAGCAGAGAACACAACAGATTCAAGTAGCCTAGCTGTTTAAACTCAAGGTCACTGTATAATGATGGTTGGCAATTCTTTTCCCCAGAAGGCAGCAGCAAGTAACATTCACTGTTACTACATTCAGTATCCTCAGTTCTTCAAACAATACTTGTTATGAGATGGGTCTTCTAGAATTATAAACTTTAACGCCATTCAGCATTGAGGAGCGAGCATATTTTGTCAGAAGAGCACCAACAGTTTGCTTCTCTGCACACAAGTCTCTAAAGAGGAAATAAAGTACGTGACATTGGCATTAAGAAATACTCTCACACAAAATGAATCTGTAAAATATTTGTAACTACAGCAATAAACTGGATTTGGATGTTAGGAAAAAAAACCAGAACTACTGTAACTGTCGCATAATGCTTTAAATTACCTGAAGTTTAGAACTTACATTGATATTTATGCACTAGGCAAAACTACATGACTTACTTCAGAAAAAAGTATATGGAGTTTTATTATTACTGTTCTCTAACAGAGTTTTCAATCTAACAAAACAACTAGCTCTGAACTATTCATTTATATTATGGTAAATTTAGAGCCACTTATAAAGGATTGATGCAGTTACTTCTGGGTTAGCATCAACATCTGCTCACTTATATCACAGCTGGACATTCCAGATAGTGCAGTAGTGTAAGTCTTAACCACCAAAGGAACAACAGCTGTGGTACAGGACGCACTATTGCTTTATAGTTATAGTGTTGTAAATATAGAGACTCATTGTAAAGGTCAGGAAGTTTAGCCTTTGAATTCTCTTCTTTAATCAAATGAGAGTTATCACCCATTTAGACCCAGTAGGATCAGCTTTTTACACACATTTAAATCCAAAAAAGAGACTTACAGATCCCAGAGGTGGGTATTCTATTAATATAGAATCCATTAAATTTAAAATGCAAAGTATAGTAGTATCACTGAGGCAGTGATAGCTCATCAGAAGCCAGTGATGCAAAAAGGGAAGATTATAATACTAATTATGTTTTAATAAAAAGAAATACATCCTTACTGTATATAAGGGGTAATATCCACTTCTGTCCACTTTTCCCGTATGCGAAATAAGCTGTTGAATCTTTCCTGATTGTCCTCAGGTAAGTCTTCTACTTTTAGCAGAAAGATGGTCTCTGGTCTTGAACTTTTATCCACAAGAGCCAAGCCCTGTAGAACAGCATCAGAAAGGAAATGTTAAGTACTGACAAAACAATTAAACATCCTTCTGACTATATTCCACCCAAGTTGCTCTTTGCAAATCCAAAGCCTTACAGAACTGCACTACCAGAGGCAAAGTGTACCATAAAGGCACCGTCTTACAGGCAGTATTTTAATTTCCTTTATGACAAGAAGGAAGGGAGAATCCATTGGTTTCCAACACCTCTCTGCTTTCTTTGAGCAAAAGGATTCCAGTAGTGTTTGCTATTCTACTGGCTGTCACTACCATCTGTTCAACAACAGCTTCAGCTTCTGTTCCAGTCATATTTACAAGTAGTAAATTACAGCTGCAACCTTTCTTCAAACAGTGAAACGTGCCTGAGTTACAGAAACCTGCATTATCATGATTCCAGACTACTGGTGCTCATAGAGGACATCATAAAGCATACTTGAACTCAAAAGCTGACAAAAACAACACAATACCCAATAATGGATAAAATCTATATGTGGCACAAGTCAGTTACAGCCTACTCACAAAAGCATCCATGCTTCTTTATCTGTTTACCTGAAGTTGATCAAGCCTTGTTGTCATCCCCTCAGGGACACTCTGTTGCCAGACTTCTTGAAACTCTGATAGATTGAATTTAACTGCATTTTGCAAAAGCATTTGTGCTATAGCTCTGCATATTTTATCTTCATGCATTTTGAAGAAAACCTCCCCTGCTGAGAAGCAAAAACTAGGTTATCTTCAGTTTTTGCCTTTTGATAAAAGAGCAGTCTTTTATTTCCATTCTGTTCTAGTCTTCTATACACCAAGTATCCTCTTTTTTCTTTTCCTTGAGAAGTAATTTGATTTGGTGTTAATTTGGATAAATTATGCTATCTTCTCATTCTCAAGAATAAATTATGCAGAATAATTTACTGTCCCAACTACAGTATGAATTTATATCAACAGATGTGTTTTCTCTCCATGTTTTCCCCTTTCACAGTGTACCATTTCTCCTATAGCTCTCATTCCTATTTCTGAATAGAAAACAAAACTTTCACTTTAATCACCCTTATGAGGTTATTAAGGGATGAGACTTCATTTTCTCACACACTGACTTTAAAATTCTCTGAACCAAATCAGGTATAAACACGTCCTTCTATTGTTTCAGTCACCTGTCTGTAATTCAGACTGGTTCCTTGTGCAAACTGCCTAAATATATTAAGACAAGAGTCTGTTGTCACTCCAATATTTCCTATGTCCTTTAAGGTTGAGTGCAACTCCTATTTCAGCCGAAGGTGAGATGGAAGTCACTGGGGGGAAGAATTCAGACTGAATTAGGGCAGTGAAGTATTGTATCTGTGTGGGAGATGGGCAATGGAAATCTAATCACTACAACCAGTGGATCTTGTGGTGCAGTTCAAGAGATCATAAGCAGATACCTACTTCAGGCAAGCTGAATTAAAGCTATTGACTACTCATAATAGCACATGTAATTACTTAAATATCTGAGATCTTCTAGGGTATCTAAACAGAGATGTCATCTAAATTTTACTAGCGAGCTCTCTTTAGTCATGGAATTATGGCTTGTAGACATCTAATAAATCACTTCTAGTACCTCTGTTCGCAATTGTCTTGTACAGTTTAATAGCCTTTTTTTCTGTGAAATTTCCTTTAACAGTTGTACTGATTTTTAACCCAATTTGCTCCCTCCTTATACCAGCACTGTAGCAAAGTAATTTGTTTGGGCCATTCTTCACAAAACCTACATTTCCTCATTAATGACTATTGATTCTATGCCAAGTTAAACCAGGTAAGCTTTCCCAAACTTACCATCATCAACATATTTCCTGCCATAGCTTAAAAGAATGTGTTCTATCATCTCTCTGGAAAAAAAAAAATCAGACATCAAGCTCTAATACTGTTTACTAGGACACTACTGAAACAGTTACCAAGAATATTATGAAACAGGTATGGAGAAAAAAAAAATTAACTGAGGAGAATAGATGATGAGACACATTTTTGTGGGTGAAATTAAGAAATTGGTAAAAAAAATATAAGTAAAAGAGACAACAAAAAGGGACAAATAATTCATGAGAGTGATTTAGCCTATCAACCCCAAAGGTCTCTTCCACTTTCTGGTTATAACTAGCAAAGACTAAAATGATAAGGGAAATAAGGAACAGATTCTTGCAGTATCACTTTTTTTTCCAATGAGAAAGAATCGTATCCGCAACAGTGTGGCCAACAGGACCAGGGCAAAGATTGTCCCCCTGTATTCAGCACTGGTGAGTCTGCACCTCAAGTCCTGTGTCCAGTTCTGGGCCCTTCACTACAAGAGGGACATTGAGGGGCTGGAGCACATCCAGAGAAGAGCAACAGAGCTGGGGAAGGGTCTGAAGCACAAATCTGATGAGGAGCAGCTGAGGGTGTTTAGCCTGGAGAAAAGAAGGCCCAGGGGAGACCCTATCCCTTTCTACAACTTCCTGAAAGGAGAGTATAGCCAGGTGGGGGTCAGTACTCTTCTCCCAGGCAAGAAGTGACAGGATCAGAGGAAATGGCCTGATATATTTAGATTAGATAGAAGAAAAATTTCTTCATGGAAAGCATTGTCAAGTACTGGAACAGGCTGACCAAGGAAGTGCTGGAGAAACCATCCCTGGAGGTGTTTAAAAGATGTGTAGATATGGCACTTAGGGACATGGCTCAGTACTGGACTTGGCAGTGGTGGGTTTATGGTTGGACTCAATGATCCTAATGCTTTTTACCAGTCTGAATGATCCTATGATGAAAGTCAAAAATTTTGCAATTAATTATCCTTTACTGAATAACAGGTACTTTTCTGAACCTCTGTCATAAAATTATAGTCTAACTGCAAATACCTTTTTGAGCCAAAAGGCAGTTAAATGGAAAATGCTACATATTGTAAGCTTAAGACTTTCTCTGAAGGGTAATTTTGAATTACACCAGAAAACATACCTGCCTCTCAGCTAGTATGCAATAGGTAAACCAAATATTTTTGGCTAGCTATAGCTTCAGAACAGGTATTTCAAGATACTCAGCAATTTACAACTTAAGCACATGCTACTTCCATCATTTACAAATCAGCAGGAATGTTTCTGCTGTGGATCACTGGAAATACTACCAATAAACACTAAAATCAGTTTACTAACCTGTCTAGATATTCCCTTGAGTATTTTTTAGAAACAAAGAAAATGTATCATTTACATAATGGTAACTAGAATCTAGATTTGAAAGACTGTAATTCTAATAGACAGTTAACCAATACTGTAATTACTCATAGTTAATAATGAATGTAGGCAATTTTAAGTACTAAAAATAATTGTTTACCTGGGTTCTAGAGATCCAAGTTCTTCAAGGCAGGCACACAGAGGAACCTTACTCAAAGGCCAAGACTCTGAATCTATTAGCTGAGTCACATGATTCAAGAGTTTCATCTCATAGTCAAAGTCTAAAATTCTCCAATAGCCTGCCAAACAGAGCACCACAAAACACTGTTAGAAAGAAAATATTAATACCTTAATTCTATTGCCATTACTGGAGTCTGGACATTCAGGTCACACCTGTGCAATATGCAGCAGCATTGTGGTTTTTTCAGGATTAAAAGCTGAGAAAGGGAACTAATTAATAAGAGCAAATGTAAGGAGAATGAAACTTAATTATCTCAATTGTTTGTAATTCTTTAGTAATTCTTCAACTGCCACAGATACAAAGACACTAAAAATATCACTCCAAGATCAATCAGATGTGGAAAAACTAACAGCTCAAGAACAGAACTGCAGGAACAGGGCTGGCTGCATTGGCCCTACAAAACAACAGCTCAGGTCCAGAGGAGGTCACAAGAATTCCAAAATCCAGATGACTCTAGGACTGCCATCACCTTGTGTCCCAGTGAGGGTTTGGGCATGGCCAAGTAAAGGATGAATAGGATGTCCCAAGGTGAGGCACTTGCTCAAGCCTTTCCTCACATGGTAGGAAGACACTGAGACAAACCAAGTCTGGGAGGAAGAAAGGACTATGAAAAGGATGGGGGTACCTAAAAATCAGCTGGTTTTGCCTCTAGAACTACAGAAAGCAGCACCCACTCATTCATGAAGAGGGTGACCAGCTAAAAATATTCATGCTGTGGGCAGGATACTCTGATGCCAGTGTTTGTAGCAGCAAAGAAGGAGTTATGCTGGAAAGAGAAGAGACTGGCAGTGCCTGCTCAGCTTTATCCTTCTGATCAGATTCATAGCAGCAGAGGACATGGATCTATGGAAACAAGTCTTAGAACTTTGAAGTATCTTGCACCTTGAAAGATGAGGATATGGAATAGCTTAGAAAAAGAAAACATTTATTTTGGGGAAAATATTTCCAGGGTTATTTTCTCATAGGTAATAATATTCTTTAGATATGAATACCTTCAATTTTGCAGGCATCTATAACCTGCAATTGGTGGAGTATTTCTTCTTCACTTGCTTGAATCAGACTTAACAAATCTTCTGTTGTATACTGCAACAAAGGAAAAAAAGGAAATAAAATAGGTTATTCTTACTCCTCCTTTGCTTTAGCAACCAGACTAAATGCATTATAAGCTATAATGAAGACCTCAGATAGATGTCTTTTCCCCTAAACTGAACTTTTCAAAGGCTTGCCACACTCTCTGGAACTTTTCTTGCAACTTAAAACATTTTCTAAAAGGGTTATTCAATATAAAGGCAGTCTAACTACAGTAAAGACTTTGTACCAGGACCAAGTAATATACCTATATATCCAGAATGTCAAACTAGCACAAGCAGACCTTGTAAGTGAAGTATCTCAGCAAGAATAAAAAGCAAATGTGTTCTGGCTTTCCTGAAATCACATATTTTAATATGTGAGATTCAAAGAAAAGGCAAAGCAAAAATCACTTATCACTTCTGGATAGAAGTCGGAACCTGTACTTCGTATCCCACTGAGGGAAAGCCTCCTCCACTATGACCTCAACAGTTACATGTTGTGTTTTGGTGTCTGCTCCTCAGTTGGCACACACAGAGCACAGACCCAGCCAGAACACAAACACCTCCCTGCAGAACAGTTATGTGGTGAGATGGGAAGGTGCTGTGGGATACTGTGGTGAAGATGTGAGTGGATCAGAAGTTATCATGAGGAGTGAAGTAAATGGAAGAAATACCACACTTCAGTGCACAGGAAGTAGGACATCAATTCCTTTATTCACAGTAAAGCCTTTTTAATCAACTGTAATATTATTAAAGTTTTGTTGATTATAGCACAAGAATATTTCCTATCAGAAAGAAAAAAAACATTGGATTAAGTATTGGACTGAGATCTAGCAGACTATGGGAACACTATACCACCACTAAGTTTGGAACATCCACATGTTAAAAAACTATTTAATAAATACAGAAAGGCCTCCACTTCCTTCCTGTTATGCTATTCCTATCAGAGTATGTTGAAATATCATCAGGCCAAGCTTCCATCAGTATGTCAATGAGGGATGACAGTACTTAAAAAAACACTGCTAGCAATTGAGAGCAAAAATATCCCCAAATCAGTATGTGTTTGAAGTTCATTGCTGCCATTCAGATACCCTGCACAGGTTTCTGCTTTGAGGCCAGCCCAACAATCCCAATAGGTTTTTTGAATAGTCACTGCTCTCAGCTCTGATGGTTTTATCAGCTGCATTGCCCCTGCAAAGTTAAAATGGAGTGTGTTGACTTGTACCATGTCCACACCAGCAACTTCCAGATAATGTATTTAATATGTTTCTTATTCTTTTTCTTATCAGATGTCTATGATCATCTGAGTATGCCCTGTCATTTCACTGTAAAATTCACTACTAGCCTATATATTGATAAGCTTTCCTCTAGTTTGCTAAATCACAAAACTATGCAACAGGTTCCCTACACAGCCACAGATCTTTATGGCTCTTTTGCTAGGGTTCTCTGTGTATGATACAGTCCTGAAAATCATGAGAGTCAATTTACAGTAAACAACCAAAAAAGTAACTTGCTTTCAAACAGATTAAAGGTGGCCTATAAATTCCCAACACACCATAAATATTAAGTGTAAGCAAACAAAACAGTGGAAATCATTACTACACATACATTTTTTGGGATTTCAGTGACAATTATTCCCATAGGAAAGACTTTTTCCCTGGAGAGCTTTCAGATTCATTTAGGAGTTCCACCAGAGCCAAGGTTAAGACTTGTCTACATTTATCTGCTGTATCTCGTTGCTATCCAGTAAGCTCAGAGAGGAAATGCATTCTCCTTCAAAAATAAATGCTGAGCAATTCTCAAACCAGTCATGAACATTTGGAAGACACTGACATCATCTTAATAATACTCAATATTATGAATAAATATTATTTCACATGACTTTTTCATGTTGCTGGCCTTTGAAAATGCTTAAAAATTTCAGACAATTTAAGCTCTTTAACCTTTGCCATCCCTTATTTTGCTCTATGTCCCTCTCTGCCTAGATCAGCATAGGTAGGCAATTCTGGGGGCAAGATGCTGAACTAATCAGAAATCAGCCTGTTAATCATCCAAGAAGAGAGAGAAATCATGTCTCTCCAGAGAAAAGTAACATCTGTGTTTGCACATCCAAGCACATGCAGATGGTTTTGGTGGTGTCAGCTTCAATCAAGCCTCAGCATAAAATACTTGGGAACAACTACTTTTTGGTTTTAAAGTCAAAAGGAAAACTAACCAAACTAATAAAATCCCAGAATTTTATCAGCCTTTTAGCTGAGATCATATGCTGCACAGTCCAGGTCTCCCCATTACTCTTTAGGTCCCAAATTGAATATCCTGGAAACACCATAAGACAGCAGGATAGGATTTCATTTGTATTTTCCCTTCTTTCAGTGTGTCTTATTCCATGCCTTATATAATCCCTGTTACTCTCTTCAACTCCCTTCCTCTCGTTGTCATCACCAATTACTGACTGGCAAACAACTTGCACATGAGTGTGCTCTGACCTCATACATTGCAGACACAAAGAAGAAAAGGCTGCATACCTTAGTAGTCATCTAACTCTGAAGGAATCTAGAAAAAATTCTGAGGGTTGTGCTTCAAGAAACTTCCCACAGGAAAAGGGAAATGCCCAGCCTCCTTCCATGTCCTTCATCTTCCTCTTTTAACTAATAAAAAGGTTGTTTACCCGTACTCACTGGAAGTGCTAACAACAATTAACTTGTTTAGAATAGAAGGGTTAAAAAATTAACTCAAAGAAGCACTGTGAATCATACCAGGAAAGGGATTTTTCTACTTAAGGATGCATTGTCACTTTGACTTGCTCATTACTGATTACAAGAAAGTAATTTTCACAACTGATTTACCTTTGAAAATGTTGAAGTCTGCTCTTTCTGACTATCAGGCCCTTCATATGGATCTTCCATTAAAAGCTTCCTCAGTTTCTTCAGTTTTGGTCGACATCTCCTTAATTCCCAATAGTTCTTGGAGAAACCAGCAATCTACAAGAGAAAATCACAACTCTTTAAACATTTTAATGTAGCATCTGGACTCAAAGCTGATTACCAAAAATTATCAGCAAGCAGTGTCAACCCACTCGCTGAAAAAAGTTAACTATTAATAGGGTAATTACTTTAGAGATAAAACAAAATTTACTATAGAAAATGAAGAATAAAAATCCACTGTTGATTGATAAAAAATATGTTTGTAATGCATAAGACAAAGGTAACAACTCAACTCTGTATGTAAATGATAGGAAATCACCATGCGATGTATTTCTGCACAATTCCCCTCAAAACTGCTTTTTGTCCTAACAATAAATTGTATTACTGTCATAAAAGCCCTCCTGTATTAACCTGTGTCTATCTTCCCCACTTCTTCCCATGCTTGAGATCTACTTCATGGTCTTTTTAATGAATCATCATAGTCCTAAGCTCAAGCAAAGCAGACCTCAACAAGTACACAAAGCTACACTTGCACACAACTGACAAGACATCTCTGTTCCTTGCCTGAGTTAACACACAAATGAAGAGTGTGCAACAGGAAGTTCGGCTGCTCTTGATTTGACAAAATCAACTTCCCAAAGCTTCACTTTCTGAGTAATCCTCAGGTGTTTCACAGGGTACAGCTTTGACTTCCTGCAAGATTCTTTGAAGAGGCCAGACTATGGGAGGCCCTTCAGCATCACTGCTACTATTTACCAAACTGACAGAAATAGGAACAGAATCGCAGAGGCAGAGCAGGCTACAGCTTAGTGACTCCAGACCCAATCACTAGTCCCATGTTAAAACATCTTCCATGAAAAAGCCTCTAGACAGTGCTTTAAAATACCCTAAGTGCTTTACTGGAGTACTTGGGATATTTTAGAAGTCCTCACTTAAAAAAAAACCAGCTAAACTAAAACTTCAAAATAATATTCCATCTAAATCAACTATATGCAAAACCACTTATATACAGAAAAAATTGTATACAAATTATAATACAAAGAAATCTCTCAGTTTTAATCTATAACACAACTGGCTTAGCAAAAAAATTCAGCTAAAAATTCAGCTAAACATCAAATTCCTGACAAACTGCCAAGCTTCATGTCGATTAGCATTTACTTAAGTGATAGCCTTTTTTCCTGCCAAGTTGTTTTCTGATCATTTGGTAATAAGAAGACACTCTGCATAGAAAAGAAAATAAATAATTCTAATTAATATTCCAAAGCTCATAATAGGAGCTTTGTGAGGTGCACAGCTCATAACAGCTGTGTGAGGTGAATAAAATGGCACATGCTTTGGCTGTATCAGCTGTGCAAGTGATACAAAGATCAGCACTAAGACTGCAAGTGAAGGGCAGTAAAGCCCCGAAGTGCTGAGTACACACAGTATCTTTTGCTATGTTTCACAATTTGCATCGTTAATAAACCATCTTACATTTTTGATATCATTTTGAGAGCTTTTAGAAATAAAGCTTTTTAAATAATTCCTAACCAAATCACATTTCTATGATGTGTAACTTCACAAGAATAGCGGAATTATTAAAAGGAGCAAAAAAAAGTATGTGGAAGAATATTACTTTCTCATTAATCTACTTCATCTTGAATTAACTTTTTATATTAACTCATTAGACCTCATGGAAGAAGTGATGTTGAAGTAGGATTATTCCTCAATAATGCCATTATGTTAATTACAGCAAATAATTAACTAATAATATTTGCCTAGCTATTTTAAATATAATTTTATTAACTATGCTTCAGGAGGGCAGAGAACAATGAATTCTTAAACTGACAACTCTAAAATCATTCACTTTGACAAATGTTTTGATACACTAATTGAAAGCACCACCCTTGAATACATCTCTGTATTTAAAAAATAGTATTCAGATAGTAAAATTTCCTTTTTAGGGAAAGTACTCCTAAAAATCAACCTGTAAAAATAGTTGCTAAGACTGAGAAATTATATTTTCTTTCCAAGCTTTTAATACCTACCATAAGTAATTACTCTGCAATGAAAATAAACCACAGTTTTAACTTCTTTGAAACAGTAATAATCATACATTACAGAGAAAGTTCAGCTGCCTGAAGAAAGGCTCTAAATCCATTTTGGACAAGCTAAGGCATAGCATGGCCCTATATAAAAAGCACATTTATAAAGACACCCTCCTGGAACTGGTCAATACACAAAGAAGCTACAGGAGACTCGTCCTTTCTCCAGTGGCAGCCTGCAATGGTGGCTAAGCAATACCACAGGGCATCTAAAATGGCATTATGTCTATGTTTAGGCAACTGAATTCCAGCTGAATTCACATATGCATCTTGGACAAAATACAAGAAATTACAGAGTAAGAAAGCAGAGAATTAAAGCAAACAAACAAAAACCCTGAAAAACATACCTGTGAGTGAATAATATTACAAGATGCCTGATCTGCATTCAGCTCCTCTGGAGTTTTGCAACCAGGAACAAACAGCAGCATATTTGAGGTATCTGCTATTTTCATGTCATACGTTTTATCTTTGCTGCACAACACTGCATGTTCATCCTTTTCACCACGGATTACTAGGCTGAGAAAAAAAAAAACAGCATGGAAATAATGATGTATTTTTACCTCTGTTTCAGGATGAACACTTATTAAACTTGTCTGACATTTTTTCACATTCCTACCTTTGTAAAGAAATTACGAAGTTCTGTTTGGTAGCAGCAGTCACAGTTCACAAAAATATAAAGATGCAAATGTCAGTTAATTCTAATGGACTATATTTTCCCTTCTTGTTTTAGTGTGGGAAAACTCAAAAGACAAGCATTCCAAGTTTTCATGCAGAACACAGTTGAATGCCTGTATTCATACACCAATTCGCTCAACCCCCGTAAAACATTGATAAAGTGATGTTTAATGTGTGAACTAGTTCACTAATCTTAGAAATTAGATTACAACTAGAGTTGTTCTTTAATAAGAACTGAGGCTGGCTCACTGTGAAACAAGGAAGCAAAGAGAAATTGCATAAATTGTGCAGACCCCTTCAGATAATTAATATCTATTTTCTCGCAAGTAATTCCAAGCAGGAAAGAAAATAATCTTCTAGAACAATTCTGAACAAAGAGACAATGTAAACAACCCTCTTCAGCTCATGTGCTTGATGAAAGAAAGATTCTGCATGAGGACGTGATAATTCCAAAGCCCCCAGGACAGGGGAACATTCAGTTCCTCCCAGGCTACATTAACCCAAGTGCTCAGATTCAATTAAATTCAACTGCTCCTCTTGTTTCCCAAAGCCTGCATGCATTAACAAAGCTCAGCTGTTTCCCAAGGAATCAACTTGTTTCAGGCCTCTAACTGCTAATACTTCCATCAGTATTGCACTGAATAGGAATGGACTTACTAACATACATCTCAGAGAACTACCTTCTTTAGAGGGACTTCTCATTTTGTATCACTTCAAGGATTTTCTGTGTGTCACTGGCATTGCAGTTAAGAAGAAATTTAAAACAGTATCAAAACCTTATCTAGAACCTGCTCCTGGTTCAGAGTTTGCAATCACATAACCATCCTCTCCCATGCCCACGCTAATAATGTACATATTTCCCTGCCAATTTGTCTATCTTGTAGGCACCCTGCCATCCATGAGGCTTCGAGAGTTCTAACAAGAAAATTTCATAGTCAGGAGGATTCTCTTAGAGACATAATCTCTTTTCTAAACCTGTATTTCTGACCATAGAATCACAGAATATCCCGAGCTGGATGTGACCAACAAGGATCATTGTGTCCCGCTCCCGGCCCAGGACTGCCCAAAGAATCACAGCACGTGCCCGAGCGCTGGGCAATGGCTTCTTGAGCTGCGGCAGGCTCGGTGCAGGCACTTTTTGGGGAACTTATTCCAGCATCTTCTGAGTTTTGTTTAGAAGTCTCCAAGGCAGGAAGTTTTCCATTAAAAAAAAAACAAAACAAAAAAAACAAAAAACCCAAAGACACACACCCACAAAAGCAATAAAAACAAACCGAAGACGCTTATAAGTGTAAGTAGTTTTTAGCTTCCAGCGTAAGTGAGATTTAAGGGATTCAAGGCGCAGTTGGGCACGCCGCAGCAGCAGCGCACAGCACGGCCAGGGCCCCGTGCCCGGGCCGGCCCCGCCCCGCGCCCGCCGTACCTGCGCCCCGCCTCCAGCTCGGCGCAGAGCGCCGGCTCCAGCTGCAGCAGGCAGCACTCGCCGCCAGCCTGCGGGCCGAAGCTGAGGCAGTGCACGGCCGGCAGCAGCTCCGCCGGGTTCAGCTTGGCCGTCTGCAGCGTGGCGTCCACCTCGGCGCGGCTCCGCGTGGCGGCCCCGGCCCGCTCCGAGCTCCGCGCCACGGCCTCCATTGCCCCGGCCCGCGCGGGCGGCGCCGGCGCGCGCAGCCTGCCTTGGTTCCGCGGTTGGCGGAAGGACGGACGGAGGGATTGGCGGCGGGGCGGGCGGGAACGGCTGGGGGTGGTGTCGAGGGGAATCGCTTCCCCCTCCTCCTCCGCCGGGTCTAATCTGGGGCAAACCTCCTGATTTCTGTCCGGCTGCACAGGAGCCGGGCCGTGCTGCAGTAAGAGCTCTCGTTATGCCAAAAATGCAACAAAAATATACAAAATACGCAAAAGTAAATACAATGATAAAGCATTGCAAAAACACGTCCAATATGGAAGTCACTGCCCAGCTCTGTTTAGGATGGAAAAGGCTTCCAATATCATAAAGTCCAACCCTTTATCCAGCACTGCAAATCCAGCACTAAACCATGTCCCTGAGTGCCACATCTACACGTCTTTTAAACACCTCCAGGGAGTGGTGGCTCCACCACTTCCCTGGACAAGCCTGTTCCAATGCCTGACCACCTTTTCTATGAAGATATTTTCTCCACTATCTAATCTGAACCTCTGCTGGTGCACCTGAGCCCACTTCCTCTCATCCTGTTAGTTTTTAGCTGGAAGAATTCCTGCCTGGCTACAGCATCCTTCCAGGGAGTGGTGGTGAGCAATAAGGTCTTGACTAAACCTCATTTTTTTTCAAGCTAAATAGTCCCAGCTCCTTCAGCTGCTCCTCACCTGAGCTGTGCTCCAGACCCTTCCCCAGCTCTGTTGCCCTTCTCTGGACACACTCCAGCTCCTCAATGTCTTTCTTTTAGTGAGGGGCTCAGAACTGGACACAGCACTCGAGGTGTGACCTCACCAGTGCTGAGTACAGGGGGACAATCCCTGCCTGGTTCTGCTGGCCACAGTTTCTGATACAGGCCAGGATGCCATTGGCCTTCTTGGCTACCTGGACACAAATGTTCATGTTTAGTCACTGTTGACCAGCACCTCTTTTCCACCTGACCAGCCACGCTGTCCCAAGCCTGGAGCATTGCTGTGCCATTATCAAAATTTTTCCTTGACACCAAAGCATGACAGCAAGTGTGGAGAGAGGGAGATTGAGTGTCCAAGCCACCACAGTGGGGCCTGACAGTGGGTGGGAAAGCACTGCTGAGGCAGCTGCTGAGCACTGGTGTCACTCACCCCAAGTGCTTCTGTCCTTCTGCGGACAGTCTCACCAAGGGCTTGCAGGTTCTCATCCATGCATGATCCCTTAGGAAGGCTTGCACAGCCACACAGAGGTTCATCTCCCTGTACCTCACAGCTCAGCTCAGGTTCTTGCTGTGGCTACGTCTGCCAGAGGAAGCTGTGAGGAAGTGCTTGAGCTAAAGCCATGACACAAATGAGTGGAAACAACAGGCACGGGCAATTATTGCAATGGAAATAGTCTGCAGCTCAAGAGATTCAAGGGGAAGTTTATTGATGTCCTTAAACCATAAGAAGAAAACAGAAGCAGAGGCTCAGAACACAGCAGCTAAGCATCAGTGGGAGTCAGACTTCTGCAAGGAGCAGCACAGGATGCCTCTTCCCTGCCTTGTCCGGGACAACTGGCTCCTCAGACACTCACTGATTTTTGCTGCAGGTCATATTAACACTCAGCCTGGCAGTGTGTTAGCCCTCGCTGTCTGCTGTCTGTATCAGCTAACAAATAGTTAGGACTCGGTGGTCCTAAGTTATATCTATCCACTTGCAGAATACCTCTGTACTTGGTCAAAGCCTGTATCAAATGACCCAGAGGAGGAGGTCATAACCCCTATTATGTGGGAACCAAAAGCAGGAGCTGATGGGATGGAGCTGGCTTGGTTCAGTCCCAGCCTGGCAGAGACCAAGTGTTGCTGTATGTGACTGAGTCAGGCATCTTCTGTCCTCAGAAGGTGGTGTCTGAGTGGTGCCAGTGGGGCAATTGGCCTTGGAGAAAACTTTGCTGAAGTTACTAGGCAGTTACCTCTGTCACAACACATGTGCAGTGGCTTGTTCAAAGACTGAGACATCAGTCATGTTTTCATGTTTTATTTCAGTTATTGGAAAGTGGAAATACCGTCATTGTGCACACAGGAAACTAGAGGCACTCCAACTTTGGCTAGTTTCTACTAATGCATAAGTGAAAACTGAAATGTGTATACCCTTATTGGAGACTTACATTTTGACTTAATGTAAATTTATTCATACACACCTCTCAAGTAAACCAGAAAATCACTTTTTACCAAGTAAATATTGAAATAGTTACTAAGCTTATTTGTGCTGGCTTTAATTTATACCTTAATTTGTGCAATTTTCCAATGACCTTGTACACCTTCTTCTTTCTACTTTTCATTCTGTGAAATACAAAAAAAGTTCTGGTATAGCCAAGAGACTGAATCCAAGTCATGGGTTCATGGAGTTTGTACCTTAAGAGATCTGCTATGTAACAGAAACTCAATAGTAATTAAATCACTGGATGTTATGCAGGAGTTGGCATTGATCTGTGGTCAGGAACATTTGTAGTAATTATTAATTTTTCTAATCAGATTTGCTTATCCTGGTAGTTCTGGTTGAAGATGCTTTTTATATATTATATATATAAATTTCAGAACTGAAATGTATGTGCTTATGCTGTCTGCCATCTTTCTCTGCCTGTTCCTCATTTATTCCTGGAAGTTGTTCAAGATCAAGCAAATTTGGCACGTAAATTTCCTGGAATTTTGGTAAAAATCAGTGGCTGGATGATATATTGAAACCCCTACTTGGGGGAATGCTGCTCTGATCCATTCTGAGAGGCAGAAGCCAAGTGACCAATCACCAAACACATGGACATAAATCTAAAGAGATGTCTCATTTCTCAGGAAACAACTGGTATTATGTATCTGTCTTCACTGAAATTGCTTTAGAGCAGTGACCTGACAAAAACAGGTTTGTCTAAGAACTCATGAAGTTGGTTTCTTGAAACATGGATGAATCATTTAATGAATTTGAATTGCAGAGGAAATGGGATCTATCGATGTTGCTGTCAATTTATGAGGAAATGCATGCTATGGCAAGACAGCTTCGTAGGATCCTGAAATTATTTTGTATTGATGCTGTGATGTTATTTATTTGCATTGGAGTTGCTATAGCATAAATTAGTTCTGTTTGCAGCTTTTGCTGGTCTGGTGGACTGAAACTGTCAGGGTGAGGGGTATGTAACATCATGGTACGAGCAGGGGTAAAAATCACCTGTAGGAGGATGGAATCAAGAGTTGAGGAAGCAGTAACTTCAGTCATCCTGACTTATCACCAACTGCTATCAGTCCACCCAGCTGCCCATTGGAGGCTTTAAGTGGCTGCTGTGTGTGCAGCTGTGAGTGAGAGGTATAAGGTGTACACCTGTCAGCATAAGGGACACGTGGACTGAACTGCCAAATAGCCTCAGCTGGGCTGGGGACAGGGCAGGAATGCAGTCAAGCCTCAAGCAAGATAAGCTTTGACATAGTTTTTCAATTTACAAATGTTAATGGAAATTAATGTTAATGGAACGTGGTTGACAATCATTGAGTGAAGTTAGCAAACAAAAAAAGGATTGTTGAAGATTTTTATAGTTTTTCCTTTGAAAACCTTGGCCCTGTTTAATCTTTCCCAGAATTCAAACATCAGGGATATGAACCATTAAATTAATGAAGGGCATCTGTGACAAATAAAAGAAAAAACTCCAAAGCTCCACAACTGAAACACAGAATGATGAACTGGGAGATAAGAGTGCATGGTACTGCTGCACTACTGCTCTAGTCATTAGGTAGGGTGGATTAGGAGGATGACTTCCCAGTGTGATTGCCATTCAAGTGCTTGGGAGCTCTACAGTAAAATGTAGTGAGAAAAACAGAGCTACATGAAATGGGGTGTTCAAATGACAAAGATGTACACACTAGAAATTTATAAATGTCCTTCAAAGTACAATAGAGGTAGCTGAGAAAAAAAAAAAAAAAAGATAAAGCCAGCACTAGAAAAACTGACACAGTGCCAAAGTTGAATATAGCAACACATTATCAGCTCTGTGATAATTACACAATTCACAGTTACAGTTCTTGGAAATTATTCCACAAGAGAGGCTCATTTTGATTAAAGCTTCATAAACCCTAATTCAAGAGTCTTTCAACATCTTTTTTCAGCTGGAATGCCATCTGCAATATGTAAAATTATCATGTGTGTTACATTTTCACTCATTAAATGACAATTTCTCATTTTCTAGAAATACCTGCCATAGAATGTGCTGATTCTGTTTCAGTACAGAAGGTGACCACCTAAGCTGTAGGTGTGACTGGGGTTAGAGCTCTGAATCTCATTCAACACATTGCAGACTCCTGTGAGACACTGGGAGAATGACTGTCTACAAGGACTGTGTTACAGTTCCTTCATAGGAAAACAAGAAAAAGACCAAACAGAAAATATGATACCATTGTATAAATCCATGATGCACACCTATCCCGAATAATGATTGTCTTAAATATAAGAACTGGGGATTACTGATGAAAAAACAGAAAGTAATGGATAACAGGAAAGAATAAATTTCTATACAACACATTGAGAAACTTGGGAGATGTGGTGAAAGTCAAAATTACTGTGATCCACAGAAGAGTTAAACAAGTTCATAAAGGTGTGCTTGTCTCTGTAAATCACAATATTCAGGTTTTAGTCATAACTCAGGATCCTAAAAAATTCAGACCCCCTAAGTCACCAGAGCACACACTTTTCTGCTCTCCATTGGAGCTGATTATTGAGACATACTTTAATTTTTTAAACTTTTTTTTTTTGTCACTGAAATGTAAAATAGCAAAACAGCAGCTTGCATATTCCATGTTGCAGACCTTGGTTCATTTGTATTACTGTACCTCATTTGTATTACTGTACATCATACCTGATGATGTCAGCCAGAAAAGCACCACAAAGCAGGAGCTAATGAGTCCAAGACCCAAACAGAGAAAATTTCAGCCAATTAGTAGAATAACCAGATAGCTCATTGCTACCTCAGACAGTCTGTCAGTCTTATTAAGTCTTGTCAGTTTTAACAGGCCACCAGGGAGATGCAAAACACATGTATTCAAATTAGAAGAAAATAAACAGCTGTAACCAAACCTACATATTCTTGTAAACCGTACAATAGCTTGGAGTATCTTGGTGGCATATAACTGGTTCTGGCCTGGAAATACTGGAGAAGAAATACTCAACCACAAAGCTGGAAAGCATACATCAAATAGTCAGAGCTCAAGCATGATCAGGACAATTTGGAAATGACTTTGAGAATGTCACTGCACACTGTTGTGACAAGCAAGAACCCAGATGCTCAATGCTTATGAGACAACCAGCAATTAGAGACCTGTTTCGTTGCTATGTTATTTCTTTGCAGGGACTGCATGTGTAATTGTGAACAAAGGCAGAGGATCAGTCATGCAACATTGATTTGAAGATAAGGTGGGGTAAACCTGAGCAAGCTGCTGTCCAGCCTACATTCAGAGCTTCTCCCAGTCTCAGCCAGTCAGCCAGGACATTCATTGCTGTCCTCACAGTGTTAACACTGGTGCAATGAGTGGGGGAAGATGCTGTGATCTTTGTTCACATTGGGATGAAAGAGCAAGCTGTTTTTTTCAGTAATGTAAGAATTACAGGGACCCTTTTAAATTTAGAATATATGTCAGGCAGCCATGGTAGTTCATGCATGAGTACATCATTAAAGTCTTTTGCTCCCTGTACATAATTTTCTGGGTAGATCTTCGGAGTGCTTCTGCCACAGCAAAGCCTGTAATTCAGACTCAGATGATTTTGCTAGTTGGGAAAAATAGCAGCAATACTTTACTGCAGGCCCTAAAATTTAATCACATAAAATACCTGCTGCTAGAGATAATTAAAACAGAGTTATTATTAATATTGAGAAGTTACATGAGATAAATGCAAATAAATGTAAGTTTTTAAAATACTGTGTAGAGAATTTTGTAGCTAATTTCAGCCTGCAGATCTTATTAATACTGATAACCTGAATACCAGTATGTGTCATCTGGCAAGTTATTCCATCATTTCACTTCTTGACTAGATGCTATTTGCATAGCAGTAACCTCTGCTATGGGGGTAGTTTTTAGTTTATTATTAATCTTTAAGTCATTGCTGGGGGATATATACTACAAATATATCCCAGCAAACTACATATATCCCAGCAAACTACATACTTACACTTTCTATATGAATCTAAAATAAATTAATAAAATTAATGCAAATACTGTAGCCACTTAATCCAAAATATTTTTTAAAACCCAAAGAGGAAAATGCATCAAGTATTTTATTTGTAGAGAGAATACAATGGAGGAGTAGAGTGGTACAGGAAAATTACAGTGAAAAATGGCAAGATGAAAACTTAGAAGAAGCCGATATGGGAAAAGCTCATGTAACAAAGGTAGCAGAAGCCTTACATGGGAAAGAATAAAATGAATACAAATGAACATATCATAACAAATTATGTCCAACAAATCTAATGCTGGAATGAGCTGCAGAACAAATATCTGATTCTGTTACATTCTAGGTGTTTCTCATTCTTCTGCTTGTAGGGCCTTCTAGTTTCACTCTCAGTCATGATGAATAATGCAATCTCAGGCTGTAACCATCCAAGAATTACCATTTCATTCAATTTTGTCATTCTCAACTTTCTTCCCGATACAGAAATGTTAGATGAGCAGGCTGTACCCTTCCCATCTTGCTCCCCAATATACTTAGAAGCCCTTCTAATCCCATGCCCTTTTTAGCCCCCAACTATCGACCTGACATGAAAATAGAAAAACTCTGCAGACATCTCTGATGGAAACATTTTGTTTTGAAGATTTCCATCTACCCCGCTCATCAGGTTGTAGGGCCTAAGCATAAAGCACCCCATGTCTATTATATTTTTGATATTTTCCTTTGAAGATGCTAACCATCTTTTTTTTTTTTTCCTCCTGATGCTGAATACTGGAGTTTGTTAAGAGGACAAACATTTTTCCGTTGTAATCACTGTGTAAACTAGTATCTCAATATTTTTTACAACTCTGTGAGTAATGAACAGTAGTGAGTGTATCAAAAAGGTTGTCAATGTCTTGAGATGTTGAACAATTTGACATAATGTGGTAAGCTGTAACCAGGATAACACAAGTAATTTTCCATTCACTGGATGTTTTGGCCTCTTAGATCCTCAGTCACTGTTGACTCAGACAAGTTCACTGTCTGTACAGTTAGGAGAGATTCTTGTCCTCTCACCTTCTCCTGCCTAAGTGTTGGAGACTGGGTCATCAGTTTTGACACAGACCTTACCTACCAGAATTGCCTCAGCCTGGGAAATTGCTCGATCAGTGGATGATGAGGCTGCTCTCATCAGGAATTGTCTCAGAAGAGATCCTGTGTGAGGCATGAGGCAAAATACTGCCTTTTAAGTCCATCTTCAGAGAGCTAAATGAGTTTTCCTCCAAAATTAATTAATTTGAATGAGGGAAACATCAAAGGCAATTAAAAAACTTCAAAAGCTTTAATTAAAAATTCTATGCAGGTTCCATTCCTGGGGGAGTGCACACTGGGGTCTGCCAAATTGTGTTATAGAAGAAATACAGGTGTAGCTGATCCTGTTCCACGGTGAGGATGTGCAGTAAGTGGGCCTTCTGAGATGCTTCTGGGTGAGTTTTCTATATTGACATCTTTAACAGTGGTAGCTTGGAGGGTTCCTCTCCAGAGAGAGAAGTCAGTGCAGATAGGGAGGGAAGGGCTTGTCTCCCTGACATTGCTGCGAAGCCAGTGTAATACAGGGAGAAAGTTCTGAGGGACTTCACAAAGAAAATTTATTCCTTCCATCTCCTCCCTCGCCATGGCTTGATTGCTGATGTTCCAGCTTCTTTCCCTGTTTTCTCCAGCTCAAGTCTTACTTATGTTCTAAATATTCTCTGGTAATTCCTGGACCTTTTTATCCTCATTTTACCCTTTCTCCCAGTGGGAGTACACCTTGGTGAAATTTTCTGCTTGGACTCAACAACTACAGACTGATTGTTACATGCTTTTTTTTTTCTGCTGAGCTGTTGAGAGCAAAACAGTGTTCCCACTACAGTTTAGCCCTTGGCAATATTGTTTACCAGGTTACCAATTTCAAGAAACATGAATCTAGTCATATGAGAGAACCTTGATATGGTTCTGTTTCATCCCATTTCTGTCTTTGGTGCCTCCTTACAACAGTTTTTTGGCATCCAGTTACCCTGATGCAGATCTGCAGAAAAACTCTTTCTCCATTAAAGAATTCTGGTTCTCAATAGCACTAAAAATACCTTCTCTTTAGTTCAAAAGAGAGACTGGTCATAGCTGATCATTTTGCTATATCTCAGCACAATGTAGATTCTGATTTATTTTAGAATCATGTTCTACTGAGTTAATCCGATAGCTTCGGCACTGTAGAACATCCAGAAATACTTTGAGAACCCAGGAAATCTCAGACAAATACTTGTAAACTGCCTTCCTTAAAAAGAATATTGAATCATACAGTGTTTTACTGACTTTTTCATTTTTACTAGATTGGGCAGTTATTTTTGGTGTTCATTGCGGAGGGAAATTAATGATGGAGTCAAATATGTTTGTGTTTTTAATTGTGTGCAAAAGATTGTATTGTCTAAAGATTATTCCTTTATAAAATGAGCTTAATTTAACAGTCTTTTTCTTTTGTGGAGCATCGATTCACTACAATTTTCTAATTGGCATTTTCATATTTAAATTCTTGAAAGAGCCACAGGGTGGCAGAGCGATCGAACGCTGGCCGCAGTTCTTTATGCGGTCAGGGTAGCTGCTGTGCGCCTGTCCCGGGGGGGCTGAGCCGTGCCATCGGTTTGTCGCGCTGCCGATGTCCCTCCGCAGCGGTGGCACTTTGTCAATGTGCCCCAGCGAGCTCTGTGAGCCAGAGGAGCGGCTTTGCCGGCCGGTGTTCCTCAAGCACGGGACGTCTCTGTGTGCCCCACGGCCTCACCTAATGAATTACGGGGTGGGATGTGGTGAAGGACTGACCCAATGCTGAAGCCTCAGCCTGGGAGGTGGCCTGTGATTCTGTGCCTCACAGACGCTGCTGTTTGGACTCTGTCAAACTGTTTGCCTCTGTTTCTGCCGCCAGGATCACACATCCCCTGAGACATGCGCCCTGCACTTGCACCCACCACCTTCCCCACGTGGCTGTGATGCTCACCGTAGGAAACAAAGAGCCAGGTGCCCTATGGCAGAGTGTGCTCCATCGTGGGCAGCGTGGAAAGAGAAACAGTCAACAGAAACTTGCCATTTCTGAGAAGCAGAAATAGATAGCAAAGGACACTAAGGAGTCTTAGAGTGAATCTTTACTCTTAGGTGTTGTCTCCCAGAGAACAAGGAAACCAACCGATGCCTGAGTGTTCAGGGCTGATCACAACTCAGTGTCAAACTGCCAGTTCAAGCCACAGTGCTTTAAGCAAACATTTTAAATCTTGTGGCCAGACATCAGAGTGGCTGGGGCATGGCTTAAGAAGCTGGCTTTTACCACGGAGATAGAAGGTGTTGTCTTCACATGTGAGAAGTGGTTTAGAAAGCAGTTCCTTTTCAGCTCTTAGTCACACTTCCCAGCTGACTCAGACCTCCCAGTCCATACATTAGGCTGGATATTACACAAGTCTAGGACTATGACCTGGAGTGAATACATGATATAGATGAATCTCAAATTGTACAAGGTCATAATTGCCATTGGTTAAAATACAGAATAAAATAAAGAGAAAACAAACAAACAAAAAGAACTATTGGAAATACATATGAACATTTTCAAAGATAAACCTGAGGTTTCAAACAGGTTTATAGGTGCTTTTAGGCTTGTAAATATTTTTGTGATGCTCAAAATTTGAAATCATTGGAAAACAAATATATGAAATAAGAGGAATTAGAAAATATTCCAGGTATAATAGAGGGCAGCATGCATTGGGTAATGCAAAATGCTGGTTTAACAGAGCATCCTGTCAACTGGAATCATTTGGGTTACTGGTCTGATGCAAATTTCTGATCTTTTATCTTATTGAAGCTGCTTGTTTCTATAAAATATTTAGCTCCTCACAAGAACAAGCACTAAAGCAGGTACCCATCTCTTGGTCATGCCTTAGCTGTCGGTCTGCACAGAAATCTTGCTACCTCTGTCTGGCCTAGTGAGTCTTTGAATATTTAATGCAAAATGGAAAAGCTGTATAGGGACAGGCTTAGAAAATCTCTTTCAGGTTGTCTCTGTATATGTCAAGATCAAAATGCCTTTTTCTCTCCACTCCAGCTCACTATTACAACAACTACCAGGTCAGTAACACGTGAAATATAAGAATATAAACAGATAGGATTCTCTAGTGCTGAAAAGTTGGACAGACTAGGAAAAATTCCTTCTATTATCTCACCATGGAGGCTTTTGCAGGAACTTGCATATAATAATAGAAAAAGAGAAGTGTAACACATATCCTTGTTATTTGGGTTTTTTGTTTGTTTGTTTCTTTGGTTTGTTTTTTTTTTTTTTTGAACACTTACTACTTACTAACTTTCCTGTGGTTTGTCACAGGACTAAAATTAGCTTGGCCAGATATATTATTTGAATCACACAGGCACTGATTTTTATGACCAGTTCCTACCAGACAACTTAAATGGTTCAAACTTAGAGCAGCAATGAATGTAATCTGTGCACTTCCATGTATGGGAAACACTATTGTACACAGCCTGAAAAGAGGAGGGAAGATTGGACAATACCTGGTAGTTCCTATGGTGCCCCTTCCCAGGCCTCTAGTGCTAAGGAAGTCAACCAGTTGAAACACAAAGACAAGGGAGCTCTCTTTGCAAGTAAGCATGGGAATATAGGAAAAAACCTTCACACTCATTTTCCATGAGTGTTGCAAGAGCTACTTAGATAAGAGGTCAACTTAAAAGCCAAAAACCATTTTGTACTTGTCTTTCTCAGCAAAGTGAGAGAACAAGTATTTTTAAATTTCATGTTTATATAATGCTGTCTCTTATACAAAAGATGCTAGGGAAAAAAAACAAAACACAACCATCCAACAGCTTACCTGCTAATGCCTTTTGTCCCTAAAGTGCTTCACCATCTTTTGCATGTGTCATTTTCCTGTTTAAAAAGTTCTAGTCATCCCAGCAAGGGAAAGCCAAACAACTTTATCTGGGACTTAAGAGCAATGCTATAGGAGAAATGAGAAGTATAGACATGAATACTTGCAATTCTTTCATGAGGATATTTTGTGTTAAAATAAGCTTGCAGAAAACTGACTAGTGAGGCAAAAGAATTAATTTACCAAATTAGCAGATTAATTTATTGAGTCATAATGTAGGCCACAGATACAACAGTCTTCAAAGCAGTGAAAGCAATATTCGTATTTCATTATGTAAACATCTAGTGTTTCACCACTTGGGCATTTACTAAATGAGATAAGAAAGTTTATACAACTTATTAACATGTTTTCTAAACCCAGTACTCTAATACAATGTGCCTATTCATGCATGGAGTTCCACAGAGTGTTGTGACCTTGGTGGTTCAAGTGTACTGCCTTATACCTCCCTGCATGCCAGAGAGCCTCTAATGTCACCAAAAGTCACTGGAAGACACTTGAGCTACCCCTCACACCTGTGATACCAACCCTCTAGCAGATGTATGCAGCTTTTGTTACTCTCTTAGTGTTGTGGAGGATGAGTTTTGAAGTGTCCCGGGGCTCCAGCTCAAAGATCTGTCATGCTTTTGGCTGAGGACTGCCTTACTGGTGGCTAGCTAAAGTAAAACTCAGGGATTCATATCTAAAATAGGTACTAGCTTCTAAAAGTTATCCTGTATCTGAGAAAATAAACCAATCTACATACCAGAGATTGTCTCAGAGGGATGCCTCTCTGTCTCTTGCTGTTAGGATTTCAAACTCTGCACATGCTGTCCCATCTCTTAGAGGAGGATTTTAGTCTTTATGACCTCTCGCTTAGGAGGAAGGGTCAACACACACAGCCTACTTTTTTGTTAGACCTTATGTTCTATAGCAGTCTGTAGATTAAAAACAAGTTGCAAACATCCTACCAGGTTATTTTGTGTAGCTTTTTGCAGGCTCTTGCCTGCAACATGATCCTTCAAGGTTATGTCATTACCCTTTTTTGGGGGACAGCAGACTTGGAGTAACTTATAGGCAATTCCCTCCTCAGGATAACTGTAACTAAGAAATTTCAGTGTGAACATGTGGAACAAATTACAAATGGGGTATCAGTGTGCAAAGGCCAACATGAAATTCTGTAATCATAAAATAATCCAGTACAGGAATTTGCAGTGGCCTGCATTTTGCAAGTTGCAAAACTGTACAGGGAAGGGTATGGATTTCAGACTGCAGTTCCACAAGCACCCTATCACAATACTTTGTCTCTGTATGAAGACAGCTTTTTCTCTCTCTTCCTTCTCTTTCATTCCTGTTTCAAGCTGCCAAGGCCCTCTCTACCTTGGTGTCAGCTCTGGCAGTCATTGAACCCTGCAACCGTCTGCACAGCTCTACTTACTAGCTGAGAAGAAGGTTCTCCACTTTCTGTTACTCTTCTGCCTGTTTAGTGAATTGAATTGCAACAAGCAGAGAACCTGAAAGTGGGAAAATGAACATAAGACACATTGCAGATTGTGTTGCCAGAGCCTGGAAGAAGAGTGTATCTCCTTTTAGCAGCAGCAAATGGGTGAAATCAGCCAAACCCAGGTGACAGAGCCAAGGATTTACCCAGAAATGGTCTGCAATGTACATTCTCTTGAAATTGTCTTTCTTTCAGTCATGTGATAAAGTGCTTGATAAAAATTGTTGTGTACATTCTTTGTCTTAAAGATAAGGTCAGATGAGATGGTTGTTTCAATTCTCTTTTTGTTTCCAGTTCTGCGAATCTGTACTTTTTATGCTTGCAGTTTGACTGAAATTAGAGGCTGTTTGCAAGTATTCAGGTTAAATGCATGTCTTCCAAATTTACAGAAAGTAATCTCAAGCTGTAGTGCTTGCAGTCCTAAGGTGTCCCTCTCTCTGGCCCAAATGAAAGAGGGCAGGTTGTGTTTTTGTGTTTTTCTCCCTTTGGCATTCATGGATATCTAGTGCTCTTTGAGATTCACAAAGGTGCTCATTAAAAGGACTCTACTGGATTGGACCAAAGGTCCATGTAGTTCAGTGTTCATCTCAGTGCCTATTAACAGATGCAGAGGGAGCAGCAGGAAAAGTACATATGAAATGTCACACAAGTGCTTGCCTTGCGAGACCATTATTTTTAGAACAGAGAATTTCCTGAGCTGGATGTGGCTGCTGTCTTCTTAGTAACCCTACGTAGATTTCTTTTCCAAGTGTTTTTCTCCTTTATTCCAAGACCATTCTTTTACATCCAGAGCCACCTTTGGTAATAAATGCTACAGTTCTACTATGGGCAATACAAACAACACCTTCTTCCCGTTGTCTGCACTCTCATTACTACTAGGTTCACTTGATTCCTTCTTAGTTTTTCTTGTGGTTCTATCATTTTGGTTCTGAATCGATGACAGTATTGCAAGAACTTTAGCAGACACAATTTCCATGCACACAGAGTATGTGCAGACAAATATAAAGGCAATGAGTAGGCAATCAAGGTATTGCATGTGTTTGCAAATGAAAACCACGGTTGGACCACTGCAGAAGATGCCTCCTCCTGGACTTTTTAAAAGAAAAGGGCGATTTTTTTCCCCCCATCAAAAATGTTGACAGTGTTTGTGACCTTGCAATTTATTTCCCGTTTCCAAGACAAAATGTTCCTCTGCCCTCAAGAATTCTGCATCCTCTGTCGCCTGGAGACAAAGAGTTGATGTGAGCAGGGGACCAGGGTTTGGACCCTGGGTGGCAGATAAGCGGGAATGTAGACAGTAGGAGGGCAGTAACAGTTTTTTGAGGTTGAAACACCAGATCACCAGCTCCCGAGCTCCCCTTTCTACTACCTGCCCCGCGCTGCATCTCCAAGGATCACTGCCAAGGCGCAGCCCGCACTACTTGAGCGGGCAGCAGTCGCATCTCCTCCCGCGCAGTCGGATCGGCTTCTCCCGAGCTCATTGCTCCTCCGAGCAGCCCGTCCTCCCGGCAGCCCCGCGTTGAAGGGAGGACGCGGGACTTTGCACCCGCGGGAAGGAGCCACGGGCGGGGAGCGCTGCGCTCCCCCGTGCGCGGCCGCTTCTGCCTCCCGGGCCGGGGCTGGCGGGGAGGGCAGCGGCAGCAGCCGCTTGGCTGCAGCCCCCGGCGGGGAGCCGGCCCCTTCCCGCGGGGGCAGCGCCGACCCTGCCGTGTGACAGCCGGGGGGGGGCCGCTGCTGCCTCGGCGAGCCCGGCTGCGGCGCGGCGGCTGCAGCCATGTGTTTCTCCGCCTGCCAGTGACACAATAACACGGGAAGCGGCGGGAGGGATCCGAGCCTGCCGAGGGGAAAAGTGACCTGAGGCGCTCAGGTGAGCCGGAGCGGCAGGACGTGGCTGTCGCTGCCCGTCACCCCCGCGAAGAGCTCCGGAGCCGGGCGGGAGGCGCCCCGGAGCTGCCGGCAGGGGCAGCGCGGCCGGGGGGCGGCGAGTCCCGGTCCCCCCTCACCCGGCGGTGCTGTGCCCGCAGGCCGGCGGCGATGGAGGAGGGCATGAGCAGCATGCAGCAGAAAGCGGCGGAGCTGGAGCACATGGCCGAGGTCCTGCTCACCGGCGAGCAGCTCCGGTAAGCGGTGCCTTCCTCCCGCTTTGCCGGGGACGCGTACCCGGGGTCAGCAGCAGCCCCGCTGACGGCGGGAGGGGGTGGTTTGGGAGGCGGAGGGCGAGGGTCTGTCCCCGCGGACTTTCACTGCACCGGAGCACCTGCCCTGCTTCCATCGCGGCCCCGCGCTCCGGCCCCGCTTTCGGCAGCGACGAGGACGCGGGGCCGCAGCGGCGCTGCGAGCCCGGGGAGGTGAAGCAGCGCACGGGGGATTCTGCCGCGGGCACCTCTGCTCGCCTGCGTGGAACACCAGGCGGCTGGGGAGAGGCTGCTGCGTCACGAAAGGCATCAAACGCTGCAGGAGAGCGGCGTTTTTAAAGATCGAAACCTCCAAAGAAACCATAAGAGACAAAGTGTCTCAGCACCCCATGGAGAGCCGAGGCGAGCGCAGGGCAGCGCTCCCGCACAGCCCGGCCGGCACTGGCAGCGGTGCCGGCCACTGACCCCGCAGAGCTGCGCCTCACTCCAAGGGACTGCTTTTATTTTGCATCAGCTGGTCCCAGCAGATGGAAGGGGATCCCTACTGTCAGTGCCAGCAGCAATTAACAGTGCTGTGTGACTGGAGTTGTGAGCAGCACAGGAGTCTTGAACAAAAATGCCTGTCTCAGTTAATTTTTAATTCTATGGTGTATGCTGGCTGTGTATGCCAGCTGTACCTATACAGAGAAGAAAAAGTAATTTTAATAATGTTCATTTGGTGATGGACCATCTTGTGATTCAGGAATAAAAATCTCACTATAATATGTTATATAAGTAACTAGAAGGGGATAGTGAAATTATTTTCCCGGTAGCTTTTTCTTGAATTTTTAAAAACTTTTTTTTTCTCAGATCCCAGGCAAACACTGAAAAGTGATAGAAATGTTCCCTGCTTTGGCAGATCCCATCATTGCTGGTAGTGCAGACACTGTTACTGTTTGCATCCACAAAGTAAGGAGAAGTGCCACGTTGTGATGCACACCAGTGGTACTCCTGTTTGGCAAGTAAATGTTATTTTGGTGATCTGGCTGCAGTACACACCAGTGCCCCCTTCAAGCTTGAGATTCTGCTTCAAAGTAGCCTTTAGGGCGACAGAGTGCACTGGCACAGGTACTGCATGGTGGATTTGGTACAGAGTTGAGCGTCCAAGTATCAGATAAGAATCCTGTTGTTCCTAATTTATTCCAGCTTCAACTGAAAGTTGAAGATTTCAGGCTAATACAAAATTTCTATAAGGATCACATTAATCTTTCTGTATACCTCATAGTTAAATGTAAAAGCAAAAGCTTTGCAATCTTTCCCAAAGGAGAAACTGAGGAAATGTTATCAAATCAGGCTCCTAGAATCAGCTCATCAGTGTTGTAATCAAGAATTACATTTATCGTTTTATTTATTAAGGTATTGAAACACAGTCATCTTTTTGGGCAAGATGATTTGCAGATACAAAATAATTATTGTCCATCCTGTGAAGTTACCTATGGACATTGCTTCATGAATCTATAAGAAGTGGCTTAGATCTGCTTGGGCTGGGAGTTAATGAACAAGTCAGTGTGAATAATGTCTGGCTGCTGATGAACAAGGAGATCTGCTCTTCTTCTGACCCTTTGCCTACTACCCAGCAGTGTAGTCCCACCTCCTCTTTGTGCCTGCTCAGGTAACTTCTTGGACTTCCTGAAAGCAGATCCAATGTGGTGATTTTGTGTGTAGGTTAATTTTCTGATCTGCTGACTTCCAGAAGCTACAGAAAATAGGTGTTGGGAATGTGGAGACAGGAGGAAGAAGTGGATGTGGTGGAAAAGATACAAAATTTCTATTTGGATAGCAGTGAGCTGTTGGGTCAACTGGAACTGTATTGTGAAACTGCACCCAAAATTATCTGGTTCTCCCCAGTTTTTTCTTAACTTCATTCTATTTCTCTGTAGGGATATTCTGCGCAAAGGATTTCTATACTTCAGTTTTCCAGGCAGTAAAAGCCACAAATAAGTGATAGAAGACTGGCTGGCAGACAAGTTTTTGCCAACCCTGCATTTAAAGTTTCCCTTTTCCTGTCCAAGATAAGCGTATAATTGCAAATGCAAAATGAAAATGTGTAGTCTTTTCAGGATCAAAGACAGTTTCTATCAGCAGGCTTTGGGGCAGGCAAACAGATGATAGAAAACCAGCACACACGTGCACTCAAGGCAGCATACTGTACTCTATTCTTAGGGATGCCTACAACTGCAAGATTCCCCAGTGGGATTGATGCAGCCAGACAGGTGATTATGTGTGTATTTGGGTGAAAGTGCATGCAAGATGAGCACATAACTGAGGAGTAAAAGTGTAAAATGAAACTGTGAGCATGGTGTAACTTACACAAACCCAACCAAATGGAGGTATTTAAAGCACTCTTGTACTAGACCAAACAGCACGTGTGCCTAAACTCAAATACTTACCAGAGCTGCTTGATTTAAATTCCTTATGAAGTTCTTAGTGCCTGTCTTGCTTCAGCCTCCTGTGTTGCCTCACAGCTCTCATTCCCATGGGATGTTGCATATCTGTTCTTCTCTGGCAGGGATCAGATGCAGTGAGGGTCAAAGTTGTCTGTGCAGCACCTTGGCAAGCCTGGCTTTGCACACTGGCAGTGCCTGTGGTGGAAATGGAAGCCCTTTGCCCTCTTTCACTCCCTAGACAAGTGCACAGTGGCTGGGGGAGGGAAAGGAGTAGGACAAAGAGTTTTATCCTTCTCCTTGTTCCTGTCTCTTGGTTGCTTGTGATGTGTGTTTTGTCTTTGCAAGGTCAGGAGCCTCTGCCCTGATGTGTGCAATATGAGCTAGCGCCCAGGAACTTGGCTGCTGGCACAGGCTGTGATGTGAATCCTGGCTCATGTATGGGGTGATTTATGGAAAAAGAAATGAGAGCTGTATGTTAGATTACATGTATGTTAGATAGATGTTGATTTTTATATCTAGTAGTGTCCTTTGCCTCTATACCCAGTGGCTGTCTGAGCAAATGCCTATTACTTTTGGTTAATAGAAACATATCTTTTAAAGTGAGGACTTAGAAGTTTGGCTCTTGGCGAGCCATTAAATTATGAAGCTGACAGCTGTGAAGGAAAGCTGAAGATTTCAGCAGTGTGACACACCAGCACAGACCCTTTGGCAGCTTCTGTTGCCATGCAAGAGATTCACAAGAGCAGAGCGAAAGCTGAGCTGGGCACGACCCGGCCGTAAACTTTGGCATTGATGGTCCTGCAGGGACAAACTACAGGCTCTGGCTGCCTCACAGCTCCAGCGACCCAAAATCTCAGCTCTTCCTTTTGTTCTGCTGCAGAGACTTTACAGCTGTTGAGTGGTGAGCTCTCTCTGCTCAGGAGTTTGCAACAACACTGCCCTTAAAACATTTGAGAGGATCACGGGGCCTTCAGATTCCTCAGATCTGCGAGAGCCCTTGGTAGCCTCCACCCTGCTATATCCCTGCCTGGTACAGCCCTGGGGAAGTGAATGTCCTGAGCTTCCTTGGCCTTGCTGGGAATGCCTGAAGGAAGGTGTCACATCCATAGTCATTGTTGGCAGCTTAATAAGGGCACTACTGAAGTTGTTAAGAATTTTATCAGAAGCAGAGTAATTCCAAGCTCATTTCCCTCACGGCTGAAAGCAACAGGTTGTGCCCATTTCAGCACTGTTTGGCAGAAGGATTAAAGTATTTTGTCTGGGTTTGAGCACTGGCTTGGATAGAGCTGATCTTGCCCTCTGGCAACCAAAAGCAGTTTCAAAGGGCATGTTTTGATACAGATGCCGGTTGCCTGTCTTCCAAGGTAAGGGTGTCTGAAACCTCCTCATCTACTAATTGTGTCTTGATGCCAGATTGTCACCAAAATCTTGTGTATCTCCCAAAAGTCCCTAATTTCTTGCAGAAAATGTGCCTAGTAATGCAGGAATCCTCAGGCTTCAGACAACTGAGCAGCAATATTTAAACACCTATTATTGTCATTGTATATGGTGTGTAGTTCTCTGTAATAGGTGTAACTTCAATGACATTTAACGTCCCTGCAGATCTTTGGATCCCTCTTTGTCACCAGCTCTCACAAGAAACTACATCTTTCCCTATCCACACTTCTGTTAAATAGTTGGGTAAATAAATATGTTTTATTTATGCACACTTCTCTAGATGGGGCAGTGATTTTGATAGAATAGTTTTTATAATCAGCATTGTCTTTCTACTTAGAGAAATATGAAGCATGTTTCTTAGAGATTTTTCTTTCTTTTGGAAGAGACAAAAGTTTCAACAGAAATTTATTTCCCTTTTTGTCAGAGTTGGTACATGAGTTTTGATTTGCGGAGTTAAAGGTTTTACATGATAAACAGCTACACATTTTGAAGCTGTAAGACAAAAACAGTTTCACTCATCTTTCGCTTCACTTCAGGAACCTTATCAATTTCAGAAGCTATATTTGAGTGCCTAACTTTCAGAGTCATTAACTTGTGAAAGGTGGCAGCACCTACAGGTTCATAACTTTTTTCTTATTCTAAGCAATAAACAGTCAACATTTTTTCATGGGGGCAGGATTGAAAAGTTCATTGGCACTCTAAGGTGCAGAAAGCCCATGACACATAACAGTGATAGTTTCTAGAGCAATGGTATCAAAAGACCCTTAGTGTTAATGTATCACTATGATACAGGATTATACAAACTATACAGTTAGAGAATTTATTAAATGCTATCACTGTGTTTGAAAGGGTGTTAAGACTATGGTGTAAGCTTAGACTCTAAAAGAATTTGAGATAATTGTTTAGAGGTCACTTATTCTCAAGTCACATCCCTAGATGTTAAACAAACACCTGTGCCATTTGAAGAACTGACAGATTTTCTTAAAATGAGATTTTGTAATCTGCTTGTTAGAGACAATCCAATTTTGTGCTTCCTCCTCAGGGAATGATTGTTTTTCTACCCCTAACACTTTTCTTGCAACTTCCTTAGTTTTTTACCAGTGTTTGTATTTCAGAAGCATTGATTGGGTTCAAAACTAACTCTGAAAAAGTAGTTTTCAGGTGTCTCATTTGAGAAGACCCTTGTATGCTCACTTCTCCAGCATGGTTAGAACACAGAGATTATATCATCAGATCTCTGTGGAACAGACTCCTCCAGAACTCTCTGTACAAATAATTTCACTTCCATCAATTTGTTTTCCAGAATTAAGCAACCAAAAAATTGTCATTTTTCTTTGTGAGGTTTTACCAGAGTGATATATTGAAAGAAAAGATGTCAAAGTGAAGGTTGGTAAAGCTGCAAAAAGAAGTGTTCTGACATGAGGCTTCCCGCTAACTCTATCACAATTTCAATTACATATTTTTATTACTATATATTATTTATATTTTACAAAAAAGTGTTTTTCAAATTTATATGTTCAGTTTTCCTAGAGTCTTTGATTCTTCATACTTTCATGTGTTATCTTGCCTGTTGGTACTAATTCTAATGACAAACCCCATCTGTATATATATATATATATATATATATGAGATTCCTGGGCCAGGAATTTCAATTTCTCATGTCCTTCAGTAAAATCTGGGCTATTCAACATTTGTAGAAATGAAGATGTAAGGCTTTGTTTCCTTATTTCTTTCCTTGTAGCTATGCCTTTTAATAATTCAGTTGTTGCCCTCAGCAGCTTTCCTCAAGTGCAGCTCAGAGATCAAGTAGTTAACAACGCATGTGCAAATAGTGATCGTTCTTTCACTATGTACATAAGAAGGCAAATGTTGTATGAGTGGTTTGTGCTGTATATTTTATGTATTCCATTCCAGATGGAGTCAATCATTAACTTTTGTCTCAGGTTAGCAGAGATCAGCAGGCATCCTGGCAGAGCAGACTTGTGTAAGTCCTTTTATTAACTCAAAGATACTTTTTTTTTTCCTGTGTTCAAGGCCAGTCATCTTCTCAGAATAAATTTAAGTGGGAAGAGGCTAAACTGATGAAGAGCTGGCAAAGGGGATCAAAGGCCAGGGAAGAAGCAAGAGCTAATCAGGCTTGGTTTGTGTGTCTGGTCTTTGAAGAACTGTGTTGAAGCTCTGAAGGTTAATAAAGACAGAATGTGTAAAGGGTGAAGTTTCAGCAGAACCACTGGGATTTGTTGAGGGAGGGATGTATTTCATGTGTAAATCATGAGTTGTTGGTTTTATTCTTAAGCAAGATCACGACATGTAAACCATATATTTTAAACAATTTTAATGTATAAACCACTGGAATTACATAAGTGTTCTTCCCTTCTGGTTCCCTCCTCTGTGTTTCCCAGTTCTTTGGACTGGCTTAAGCACCTCTGGACCATCACCATATAGTGATGGGGAGTGATCAACAGGGCTTTTGGAAGGCTGGTATTTCAGTTGGGTCAGTTTTACAAACCAGTTTACCACATGACCACAAAAAAAGCTTTCTCTGAAGAAGTTCAGGGGGAGAAATGGGTTCTGGCTTTGCCCATGTCACTGGAATACATACTGTTTGAGGCTGTGCTTTACTGATAGAGCAGGTCCAGCTGCAGGCTGCTATTGCCCCACTCTTATCACTTCCCTTGCACTTCGCACTGGTGTTTGTCTGGAATCAGAAGTTCAGGGAACTGAAGCAGCTGAAGCCAAATAAGAAAAAATTAACTTTCTAAACTGGTTCGGCATGAAGTCAGACCAGTGCCAACACTGGGGTGAAGGAGAGAGTGGAAACAACATGGTCAACTAGATGGGAGAGGGAATGGTGGCAGCAGCCACTGCCGAGTTTGCTTGACCACTCCCTCAGGGCTTAATTTGGTGAATTCCCATTAAAGAATTTCAGACTCCAGTAGAAGACATTGTAAAAATGGTGTTGAGTTTAAAATGCCCAATGTACATGCTCTTATTGGACAGGAACAGAGACTAAGTTTGACAATGGTTTGTTTTTTTTTTTCAAGGCTTTTACCTTTACTTCTGCACACTTGTCACAGTACTGTACATGAATGGACATTCAAATACTGACATTTCATGTGTTTTGAAATTTGTACTGTGCAATTTGCATGACCAGCTTATCATCAGTGTGACAGCACTACTTCAGAAGGCAACCCTGACCTCAATTATCAGCCTTTTACAGTTTTCATAGTTTGCCTCTTAGCAGTGCCTCAATCTAGTAAATGCATTCAGACCTCAAAGGTGCAGTTGCAAATAATTTTAAAATGTTTCTGTTTGCTCTTGCTAATTCAGAATGAATATAGAAGCATGTTTTCACATCACAAGGCTGTAATTCCCATTTCCTTACAATTGTGTGGTTGGGTGCATGGACTACCACAGCTGTGTCACAGGGATTTGCAGGCAGGTGAGAGTTTTCTGGTTTCTGTGAGGAACCAGGGGAGGGTCATGCTGTGGGTTTTACAGGACTGTTGATTTCAATGTGTCTGGCTACTGCTGCAGAAAGGAGCAGCCTAATTCCCTTGGACTGGGGCTTCTGCTGCATGGCTGGTGCCCTGCATTGGTGCATGTCTGAGCCCATGGTGAACAATCTGGGGGGTTCGGCCAGGGTATCATCCTGTCATATGTCATAGCACTGATGACCATGTAAGATCAGCTGGCCTGAGGCCAGGGGATGGGGACCCTACAGTGAGATTGTCTTCTCAGGGAATCAGTTCTTGAAGTTAAAAGTACAGCTCTGCCCCTTCTCAGCCCTGTTCTTGCTCTGCTGGACCCTTATTTACATGTCAGGTTTTTGTAAGAGATCATAGCTATGCTAGACAAGATTTGGGTGACTCCATCCAAATGGGTCTGTTGCTGTTTGGATGCGATTGCTTATTGTAAATGCAGGCAAACCCAGTGGGAAGAAATTATGATGTCTGACTCCAGTTCAGAAGGCTGAATGATTTCTTTATTATAACTATGCTATAATACATCAATATACTATACAAAGGAAGATACTAAAACTACATACTACTTGTTCTAACTACCATATCTCTAACTAGTTAGTTAGTTACAAATAACTAACTCGCAACTTGTGACCCTGTATGTGAGAGTCCAGACAGGTGGATCTGATTGGCCATCAGGACCAAACAATCCTCATCAGAATCCAATCAAGCAATCACCCCAGGTAAACAATTCTTCAAGCACATTCCACATGCAAAAAACAAGGAGCAGAAATAGAATTTGTTTTCTCTTTCTTCTCTCTGTGCGCCTCTATGAAAAATCCTGAGAGAGAAAGAAATGTGCTTGCCACAGTTGCCTTCTCTATTAAGGCAGCAAGCACAGAGATGCTCACTTGAAAGTAAGAAAATCAAATGACAAACTATTACTAAATGTCTGATCAGAGCAAAAGCCAACACACTTAAGACATGGTGAGAGCAAAGATGGGAGCTTAAAAGTCAAGTATGGTAAGACTGTTTGGTGGGACAGAAGAGGAGAAGGCAGTGTTAGTCTTCTCAAGAGCTGTGGCAGCTGTATTTCCAAGTTGTAATGCTAAATACGATTCAAACAAGATCATGTTTGTTGAGGACAGTGCATAGAAGACTTGAGGTGGAAAATAATAGGGAAGGAGAGTTTGAAAGAGTACTTAAACTGTCTGGTGAGTGGTATAGCTGTCCTGAAAGGGGTACAAGGAATCTGCACAAGAAATCTGAGGAGACCAAAGTTCTGCTGATGCAGCACTATGATATTTATCCTGTATGAATCTTATGTGCTGTGCCTGGTTTGGGAAGATTCTCTCACGCCCAGCAATATAGTGGTCATTCAGCACAATAGCCTTTGACTGCGTGTTACGGAGGTTTGTGTGGGTTTGCTTCCTTGCTTCTCACACTACGTACTGTTGGGTGTTTTTCTGTAGTGCTTCTGTTACTGTCCAGCTGAACAGCTGTACAACCCGGCTCCATGGGTTTGTGTCTGCACCTCTCACTTGCACATTGGGCCAAATGTGTTTATTGGCAGCTAAAAAGAAGTGTTTGTATGTCATGTCTGTTGCTCTTCACATTGTGACTTGTGTCTTCAAGGCATTGTGGCTGCTTAAAGCATGCCTGCCTGTCCCTTTGTGTTTGTACAAGCCAGTCTTGGCCCTGATTTAAGAGGCAAAGCGAATGCAAAACATAATTACAATATGGTTAGTAAAAACAGTGATTTTTTTTTTATTTAATTCCAATGAGTATTGCAAAATATTCATAGGAAGCTGGATTTTTGAGGGTTTATCTGAGGAATCAGTCCAACATTTATGCTCATCCTCTCTGGAAGGAGAATCTGACAACACACAGCCAACACATCACTCAAAGTTAGGATTGAAAATAATGGAAATTACTTCTGAAAAGATATTAGCTAGGCATTATTTATAGCACTGATTGTCAGCAGTGGAACAATTTCCTTTCATTTTTTTCTGAAAAGATCCTTGTCTTGATAATCATACATCCTTTTCTGCAGTAGCATATAATTGTATAGCTTAGAAATTAGGGCAATATAATAGAAAGCTGTTAATTGTTTCCTTATGCTCAGGATATAATTAACTTACACTTTCCTCTGGTTGAAATTAATTTATTTTTATTAAGATGTTGAAAAAGGAACTCCTAGCTTAAACTGCTATTTTGCTGGTTGTTCAGTGCAAACAGAGGGATTTTGTCACAGGAAGAAGCTCAAAGTAGAATTATCATGTATAAATCCTAAAAGACATTGTACAAATACCATTTTGAGAGTGTCTTAAAGACTTACCTTGGACAATTATTTTCAAAACTCTTAGCATGTTAGACAAACTCACACCTTTCAAGTCTTTTGGAAATAGTAGAAATACGTGAGATTAAATGAGGTTAATAAGTAGATCTCAGTGACAAGAAAAATGGGTCCATAACAGGAGCCATTGGTATCATGTTGCTACATGTCTAATTAGACAAGGGATGAAGATGGGCTCTTAACACACTGAACAAAAGAAATAAAATAGGGTTTATTAAAAGCTTTATTTTATCTGATTTTATTATGCTTTATTTATTTATCTTCTATTTAAGAAAAATTATGCAACTCTAAAATAGACTGCAAAAAGTCTTCCTACCAGACTCAAGCCCAAGTAGGGCTGTCTCTCAGGCTGGGGTTGGGTCAGGGCATGTGATATACAAGGAGGTGCTGAGGGCTGGGTCTGCTCAGCCTAGAGAAGAAAGGCCTGGGGGATTCTTCTGGTTGCAACTACTAAAATGAGACAATGTAGGGAAAGGGGGAGAGAATTTTCCAAAGTGCATGGGAACGGTACAAGAGGCAGTAGTCAAAATTTGCAAGGGACTTTCTAATCAAATATTTAGAAAGAATTATTGCCTGTGATGCTAAGTAAAAAACTGAAATAGGAGTCCAGAGAAGCTCTGAAATATTAAAATCTTGCCTGGACATGAACCTGAGCAACTTGTACTAACTGGTTATGCTTTCAGTTGGACCAGATGACCTCCAGAGATCCCTTCCAACTGAATATTTTATGAAGGCATAGTATGTTGTCTTCTTTAAGCTGTGATGGCTGATATTATCAGCTTTTTGTTATTGGCTGGCAACCAGAGAAAATTATCCACTCAGTGACACTGGTGGGAGGGCTTCTAAGAATGCCTCCTAACCTGCTCCAGTGGAAAATCAGCTGGGTTAGTTTGTACCACTGCTTTCACATTGTCCAACTTTTCAAGCAAATTTTAGCATGAGAAATGTATCCATTTCCAAATGAATCCCAAGAACTTTTGAAATCTCTCTGTTTCAACTAAGATTTTTAGGAAGATGTGAAGGTGATAGCCTGACTCCCTTGATCTCAATATTATAAGTTAGGCTAGGATTTTACAAACTCAGATCATGTGAGATTCATCAAATGCCAACATCACAACTCTTCCCGCCACCAGATTTCTTTCCAAGATGTTTGTGATTTGTAGATTCATGTCTCAAGAACTTGGGGTACAGAAACCAAAGCACACATATTTGAGACATGCTGGTTTTTGTCGCAACCCTTGAAGAGTGAGAATAGGGAAAAGACTGGAGACAGTGCAGAGAGGAATATGTGCTGTGAGGCCAGTAGGTCACGGTGCCAGAAATGCTGCTGGCTGTGCCGTGTTGGCATTACAGGAGGAACAGTAATCTCAGGGCCAGCCACCTGCTCCTCTTTCTCGCTGCCTGCATGACACTCTCAGATCCCCTCACAGTGTGCACAAAGCAAGGACCAGTTTGGGAGTCTGTTTGCGTGCACACTGTGTGCACTGGTTCCTGTGCATAGTCCTGCAGCTCCAACTTTGCTTGTGGAAAGAGGATTTTCATTCACATATTGAGAGAGGAAGGTTGAAGTATTAAAATTTTAAAATTTTGATAGTTTAAATTTTAATAGTTTAATTTTAATAATTTATTAATTTTAATAATTTAATTTTAAATTTTAATAGTTTAAATTTTAAAAAACTATTAAAATTTTCTTTCCATGGAGGGGCACATCTCATCCTGTAGTCTGTCCTGCAATCAAAGACATGCTTATATCAAGCCTGTGTCCTACCATTATCACACTTATTTAAAAATAATAATATTTCTTTCAACACACACAAAACAATGAGATTTTTACTTTCTGTATACACCATTGTGCTTTATCTCAATGTTGCAAGGTCTAGGTCCTTTAAAAATATTTCCTCATGGGGGAAAATCCAATCTCCTTAGTTTTCCATAAAGTGGTGGTTTTTCCAAGTGCTACGTATCAAACACCAGTGGTTGAAAGATAATTGCTTGCATTCACTTTGTTGGGCTACAGAGGGGCTAGATCTGCTCCAAACTGATGTATTAATAGCTTCATCTTACTTTTTTTTGATTGAATCTGTAAATCAACACCAGCTGAAACAGTGTTTCCTACATAATTTCACACAAAATATATTTGTACCCTGTGTTGCTTGCTTTTCTGATGAATATGGAACATCTGAGTTTAGATAGGGCCAGTAACAACAGTACTCTTAGGAAAGATATTATAGTACCAAAGGAGGAACAAAGAAAGGATTGCATAAACAGTTCAGGAAAAGCACAATAAAAATGGAGGGAAAAGAAGAATTTATTTAAACATATAAGGAAAAGTTCCAGTAGGGTGGAAATTGTGAAATTTTGTTTGCAGGCTGAAAATTACACAGCACATCTTTTTATGTGAAATATCAGTATTCCCTCTCATAAAATGAAAAAACTGTAGTAAGCGGCACAGAAAGGTGTTGGCCACTTGATCAATAGTTTCATGTCTTCAGGGGCTACCAACCTTTTGCAATTTCAGCAGTTCATATCTGCACAGCCTACTTACATATGGACTGAAATTTTGCACATCTTTATCTACAATCTGGATCAAGGGCACCCTCAGCAGCTTTGCAGATGATACCAAGTTGGGTGGAAGTCTGATCTGCTGGAGGGCAGGAGGGCTTTACAGAGGTATTTGGACCGGATGGATCAGTGTGCTGAGGCCAATTTTACGAGATGCAGCCAGGCCAAGTGTCAGATCCTGCATTGTGTTCACAACCCCATACAATGCTCCAGTTGGAGATGAGCGGTCGGAAAGGTGCCCTTGGAAAGGTGCCCTTGGAAAAGGACCTGGGGGTGCTGGTCAACATGGGACTGAACATGAGCCAGTGAGTGCCCAGATGGCCAAGAAGGCCAATGGCATCCTGGCCTGGGTCAGCAACAGTGTGGCCAGCAGGACCTGGGCAGGGATTGTCCCCCTGCACTCAGCACTGGTGAGGCCACACCTCGAATGCTGTGTCCCTCACTACAAAAAGGACATTGAGGGGCTGGAGCCCGTCCAGAGAAGGGCAACAGAGCTGGGGAAGGGTCTGATGAGGAGCAGCTGAGGGAGCTGGGGGTGTTTAGCCTGGAGAAAAGGAGGCTCAGGATAGACCTTAGCAATCCTTACAACTGCCTGGAGAAAGGAGGCTGTAGCTGGGGTGGGTTGGTCTCTTATCCCAGGTGACAAGCAATAGGACAAGAAGTAATGGCCTCCGGTTGACCCAGAGGAAGTTTAGATTGAATATTATGAAAAATTTCTTCACTGAAGTGGTTGGCAAGCACTCTAACAGGCTGCCCAGGGAAGTGGTGGAATCATCCTCCCTGGAGGAATTTAAAAGAGCAGCAGAACTTCTCTTGACTCCTTAGGGATTTATTTACTACTTTAAAGGAAAACTTCCACTTAATCTTAAGAGGAGAGGAAGAATGGTTCTGTAATATTAATATTTTCAAAGCTTATATACTTGTGAGCTTTTGACAAGGCCTAATCAAACAAGACAAGATCCTTGATAGCGTCCTGACAGAAGGAACTATTCATAAAGACTGGTTGTGTCATAGCTGTGTATCTGTTCATATCATAATATATGAGACATAGAAAAATGCTGAACTAATCAAATAAAACAATCTCCAGGCTGGATTTCTGCAAAAGGAAAATATTTTAAATAGATTCAGTATTTGAATATGATTTTTAATAATAGATTTTCCCTAATTATGAAGTTTTTCATTAGCCTACCAGAATTTAGGCAGTGACCAACTTCATCCCATTAAATAATCCCCTTAAATTCATATACCGTAATTCTTGCTGTTATGTGTTTGCATGACATAGATAGAGATTTAAAGCAGATAGGATGTCTTTTTTGCCATTAAAACATTTGTGTAAGAGAGCAGGCTTTTCTGTGTTTAAAAAATAAATGCAGTAATGTTATGTTGCAAAGTTGTTGAGTAAAATCATTGTTACCTTTGGCATGCATTCATTTGAAGCTCAGTCTGGGGCAGTCAGTAGATTTCTGAGACATTTTTAATTTTTTCGTCTGCTCATGGTGGTTTATTTTTTCTTTTTCTTTTGGCAGTGAGACCTTATTGAATGTTACAGGATTTTCTGTAAGAAGAAAATGTATAAATGAGCAGAATGTTAATTAGGATTATGCTGCATTGTTGCCTCCAGCTGACTGGAAAGGTCATACTGGCTTATATTTTACTCTCAAAGACAAGACAACTTAAGGGAACTTGAAAATGCTGTAACACCATTTGATTCAGACTTCTAACCTATAATTAGTTACTCTATATTATTTCAATAAATAAAATAAAATTATGTGCCATTATATAAAATTAGACAAATTCCAGGCTAAGACCAAGCTGACTATGACTATATACACATGTTCTTTGCAGTAACTTCACAAGATCCCAGGTTAGAGGCTGGAGGCCCCTGCAAACCTGGTGGTCTGGATCTCAAGAGGATGAGTGAATGCATGCTCTAGGTATGCTGCTACCCAGCTGATGGGTTTCCTCACAGCAGATCCCCAGCTCTGTCCTGACACAGTTGTATGCCACAAAGGTTTCCTTCAGATGCTGGAGGAGAACATGCCTCTAGTTTGGTGTTGGCTGGCCAGTTAAATCCCCATCCTTCCAATCAGCCAGGTAAAGACTATTAGATGCTTGCACAGTAAAAATGGAAACCAGGGAACACCTTGTGGCAAAAGCAAGGCAGCATGTTCACAAAATGGGGACATCTCTTGTACTTATGGCTCCTGAGCTCTGGCAAACACACAAAGAAAGTCTGTGTATCTGCATATACACTTGTAATAAAAGCTTTGATATAAACAGCAAGTGTCTGAATATAGGCAGCATTTGAACTTTCCTTTTTTGCTGCTGACATGAACCAGACTTCAAAAAGGCTGAGCCTCTGATATTCTTCCACCTTACACTATTCCCAAGGTTGTTTGGAGATAGCAGTGTAAATCATGTAATTATAAACCACGGGACTGGAAGGTCATCTGAAGAATATCACAATACATAATCCCTTGATATATTTCTTATTATTACTCTTGCCTTAAGCAAGAATTAGAAATATTTTCTCCAAACTTTGTCTAACTCTTATGTTAGGATCCCTCAGTGCTACTTAAATAGCTTTTCTTGCTCTCTGCTTTCAACTCACCTGAAAGATTATAGACAGCAATTCTGTTCTTCTCACTCTTTGTCTAGGTAAACTTCTTCTCACTTTTTGTCTAGCCAGACTCCCAATCCTGTATTTTTTCTCTCTGCTCATGATACTGACTTGTCACTTCTCATACCAGAGTAGAGCTACATCATTGCATCTCTCTGAGCTGATAATTCTTGAATGAGATGTCACGAACAAAGCACAGTACTTAGATGATGTTCTGTAGTATCAGATACAATGAAATAAGCAACTGGTTTTCCCATAATTTCTGGAAACATCTCTGTTAGCAGAATATGAAGTTCTTCTTGGTTTTTGCATGGTCTCAGCCTGTATCCAGTGAAAGTTTCACTACTGCATATTAAGCTATTTCTTACTCTGTTGCTTTTAGCCTCCGAGTTCCCAGATTTCTGCAGGGCATTTTGGTGTTACAGCAGAGCCTTACAGTTTGTAGTTTTACCTGTTCCTCCATGTCTATTTATGAAATGTGAAGGTCGTCCTTTAACAATTTAATTGCCTCTAGGCAATCCAGTGAAATGGATCATTACCTTCAGTGTTTAAAAATCTGTAGCAGATTTTCAGCTTTGTTCAGCTTTCAGTTTAGTAGTCAACCACTGAATTTCAATAGACTTCTGGAAGACAGTGGAAAGAACTCCCTTGAATCATGTCTGTGGTCAGTGTAGCATCCTGCATATTCTGGTGTTGCCAGGTGGAGGATGTAAAAAAACATGTATCAGTGTCAAAACATGGCAGATTTTTTTAAATTTAAAGAAATTCAATGCAAATTGCCTTTTCTAGTGAGTACTTTTTCACTTACTGCTATCACAGCTTCCTTCAAAATAAAGATAAATCCTAGAAATGCAGTTATAATAAACATGAAATAAAGGAAGCTATTCATTTAGGATGTGAACAGCTAAACAAAGTGTGATGGTTTTAATACAACATATTGTATATTGAAATAATATTGTATCTCTATTCATTTTAAGATGGATCTACATATTTTTTGGAAGTGAATAAAAAATTTTGAGTCATAGCCACAGTACAAAATCAAGTTTGTTAACAACTGTACGTAACACTAAGCATTTTATTACTCATTATCTTACCTGTTAGTTACTGGATATTTATGCTTAATTATTCAGTCATGATTCAGCACAGTATTTGGGTAAGAGTTTTGTGTGGAGATGGAAAACAATTGTGAAAAGCAATTGAGATATTGCTGCAGTATGATGCTTTATTAATGATGAAGGCAGATTTTTTGTTCTTGCATTCAGCAGGGTTGCCAAAGACCACTGAAAGGAGTCCAAACAGCTCCTCTGAGAAGTGCAGAATATCAGGGAGAAAATCTCCTGCAGGTCTGTGGTTCTCAGGCTGAGAGCAGCCATTCCTGGAAGGACTTTGAGCTCAGAGTTACACATATAATGTCCCAGCAAAACTATTTGTCACTTACTGACAGGGTGGGAGAAATACCAAACGGTGCTCAAGATTAGTCAGTTGAGTGATTTCAGTTCTCCCATGTATTTCTTGGGTTATCTCTGGCATATAACAATCCCTTTTACTGTTTGCACTCCAGGCTTGTTCAGCACTGTGCTGCATTCTGGGTGTTACAGATTTGCTCTTCCCAGATGTGCTGAGAGATGGGTGTTTCTTTTTTCTCAGCTGGTCTGAAACTTGCTGCACACAGTGCAAGTGCCTACCAAGGTTAAAGCCTGCTTTGCCCTCTGGGTAAAAAGAGGTAAAAAGAGTCCCTTGCTGCATAAGGGACTTCAGCCTGTAACTTTTTTGGTTCCCCTGCCCCCATGGCACGCCAGATGCATCCAGGAGAGGAGTTCTCCCACAGCAGGGCTTTCTGGTACCCACAGCTGTTTGTGTCCTTGGTCCTCTTCTTGACTCCAGTGATGCAGTCCTGTAGCTGAGCATCCTATTTCCTAGCTGCTGGTCTGTCTCTCCAGGTTCCTGAATGGCAGTGCTAGCAGGAATATCTGGAGCAGTAGAGTTTGGCCTCTCTGACCTGTATTTTCTCTGTTTAGCCCATTTAACATTTCAAAGGAACATTCTCTTCTTCCAGCCATGTTACTGAGATAAGAGGCCTTATTCCCTGACACAAATTTAATTGATTTTCACTGGCTTCCCTTGGGACCTCACTGCATCTTCCTGAGTTTGCTATCCATAAAATAATTCCTTTATTGAGAGATATTTTTGCATAAGTCAACAAGAGCTGATGAGCTTATTACCATGTTAATCCAGTCATAGAATGTCTGTAATAACAGTTCTGCTATGGTTTCTGGTCTGTACTTTGAAATTTTGGTGGTCTTTAGTTCAGATTTGGGAAAATATCCTTGCAAAAATATTATCCTCACAATACACATTGATTTAATAAGCCTAGGAATATCTGTGCAATGGAGACACAGAAAATTAATGTGGTTACAAAACCTGGTTGATTGATATTATCAAAGATGGCTTGTTTTTGAGTGAAAATTACATCAATTCTTTTGGGGATCCACACAGTGGTATCCCATAGACTTTGACCTGCATACATTTGTCCCATGGTGCATCCCAGCTCATCCATAACTGAGTGAGAAGCACAATTATGTCTGACTTCCATTTAGAGAGGGAGGGCAGTGATTTGCTGAGTTATGACTTCTTGAGCCCAAAAAGTGAGCAGCCTGACTGAGACAGGCAGGCTTCCACTTTCCTTGTATGACTAGGGGCAGGTGAAATAAAAACTTGCCTGTATTCTATGTTTTCCTATTTTTAAAACCCAGTTTTATGCTTTCCAGCAAGACAGAATCTCTCAAGGTTCAAGTGCACAGGCAGTTAGATATATTATTCCTGTTTGAACACATTTTATTTTAAATTGAAATGCAAGTGAAATGGCTTGGCAGGCAGGGAGATTAGTCACTTCACAGCTTCTGTAGGTTTTACAAGGGATCTCTAGTTTTATGACAGATCAATACAAACACACAGATTTAATTTCTTTTGCAGTCTGGGGTACTATGGAGGCTGCGGCTCTGAATTTGTGGGCTGAGAGTCTCTGAGAGGCATCATGTTGATTTCATCCCATACCCTGAGCAATGCCTGTGTCTGTTCCCCAGAGTTTGCTTAGATCCCTGACAGTGTTAGTAAGGTGTTATGAGTACTGGGGATGTCCTTGTGCACCTTTGGGTGCAGGCTTAGTGTCCTTAGTACTTTCTGAACGTGTAAAAATACTTCATAAAAGAGGCAGCCACAATATTTTGTTTAAAGCCACAGGGACACTGGTGAACTGTCATTTCTTTGGAAGCTTTAGGATTTCCTCTGCAGTGCACCAAGAAATGGTTTATGGCTCTATGTTCTGGCATTTCCTCACTTTGACTACATACATGGCTGTGGGCAAAAAAGGGGAGATTGTCACAGTGATGAGAACTGCTATCAGGAGCTGCTTTGAAGACACTCTTTGTATTTGAAATGGCAGAATTCCTGCTCTGCTACAGCTACCAAAACAAAAATATCTTCGTCCTATTTCCAGTACGACCCCATGTTTTAAAGGGTAATTTAGCTCCTGTGAATATCAAGTAACAGAACGAAGTGATTGTGGAGCTGAAACATAAATAGAAAGAGGAACAGGCAGCAGTGAAATGCTGACACTTCAGCTGAGACTTGGCAAGCCCAGCTGGAAATGCTTGTCCTAGCAACACACACTGCATTCACAGAGTACCTTCACGATTGCTTCTGTGTACAAAGTTCATATCCTCACTGACCTATTTTATTTTTTTGCTGACAGTGCAAAAATTTAGATAAAAAACATTTTAAGTAGTTTTTTCCTGGGTGTGTATATATACACAAATGCCACCTTATACTCATTTATTTTGTAATGAATCAGGTGTATAACTGACTTGTAAGTTTTAAAATTCAATGGAACTTCTGCTTCTCAGTCACTGAGATGCTTTGGAAAATGTGATCTTTTAGTAAGATGCCCATCTACCATCCTTTAGGCAGGTCATATGCTTATGTTAGGATCTCCAAACTTTGAGACCTCTGGAAAGATACAGAACTGTTCTATTTCAAACAGAAAGGGGCAATTCTACCTACCAGCAGAGGATGTAGGATGTCCCTTGAGAAGAGGTGTGAAAAATCTGTCTTCTTTTGCCACCATGAATTGTCCTTATCTTTGGCAAAATGCTTCTTTTGTCCATGTATGTTTCCAATAAAGGACATCATGACTAGTTTTCCTTGGAAATAAGTAAAGCCTTATCTTATAGAAGTTCCGGAAATACATGAAACTTGTGAAAGAACTTTAAGATGGCAGAAACCACCTGCAGGCCTTTGCCTCTCTGCATATAGCTGCTAATTTTCAAAGGATCTAATAGAGTTTTGTGCAGTTTACCCAAATTTGATAAAATTGTGGTTCAATGAGAGCTGCCTGGCAGTGCTCTGGGATAGTCACTGCAACCAAGGGTGTTATGCAAGGTGTAACACATACGCAGTAACCCATGAGCATGCCGGAACTCCTCAGCAGCAGTTGAGCATGCTGAGGCAGGACATGCATTGTGCTGTGACTAATTACATCATCCGTGTGTATTGTTCAATAATCAGTGAATTCTGATAGGGATTTCTATTTTAAGTGATCTCTTCACTGGTGTTTTGTTCTGCCATTAAAAAAAAAACATTGTTTCACCCAGAGCATTGTGGACAGCAGGTTGAGGGAATTGGTTCTGCCCCTCTACTGCACTCTGGTGAGACCCCACTGCAGTGCTGTGTCCAGCTGTGGGGTCCCCAGCACAGGAAGGACATGGACCTGTTGGAGCAGGTCCAGAGAAGAACCCTGAAGATTATTAGAGAAATAGAGCACCCATTGTGAAAACAGAAACACAGACTGAGAGTGTTGAGGTTGTGCAGCCTGGGGAAGAGACCTTATTGTGGCCTTTCAGTATTTAGAGGGGGTTTAGAAGAATGATGGGGACCAACTTTTTAGTAGGGTCTGTTGCAAGAGGTAATGGTTTAAATTAAAAGAGGTAAATTCAGACGAGATAAAAGGAAGAAATTTTTCACAATGAGGGTGGTGGAATACTGGAACAGGTTGCCCAGAGAGGTGGTAGATGCCCCATCCCTGGAAACATTCAAGGTCAGTGTGGAGGGGCTCTGAGGAACTTGATATAATGGAAGATGTCCCTGCTTATGTTGGACTGGATGACCTTCAAAGGTCCTTTTCAACCCAGACTGTTTGTGTGCCTGTGATTCTATGGTTCTGTTATATGTACATTTCATGTGTGTGTGATTGTCTCAGGAAGGCTAAAAGAGGTGAAAGGGTGGAACACATTATGAAAGTCTTCATACCATGTTGTTCATTTAGAGTGTCAGAGACCAGCCTGTTCCTTGCACATTTTTTTGAGCCTTGCTAGAATAAGCATAGGGACTATATAGGATGTAGGAACTGGGAGATTAATTATTCAGAAAATTACCAGGGAGAGAAGGAGGATTTTTTTTTCATTCATAGAACTCAAGATTGGATAATGCTTTTTAAGATCTATGTTAGCCACACATAAACTACTAGACCTAATAGAGGGAAGTAGCTGGGTGAGATATTTGGACTGTGGTTCAGTTAATGATACGTATTCATCCAGCATTTTGGTCTTTTCTGGGTTTGGAAAAGAAAGCTAATTGTGCAGGCACTGTCTCCTAAATTCTTACCCACTGGTTTAGAAAAGAGACAAGGAACTTCAGAATGCATAATGTCCCCAGTGGAAATAAAAATGCTGCTGTTGGTGAAAACCAAAATGCAAGTTTCATGTAGCTACAAGAGAAATTTCATCCCAAGTTAGTGCCTGTTAGATTCTTAATTTCTGGGCAAAAATTTTGATGTTTCCATTATCATGAAAGTGCCTAATGGCATCTCAACAAATGGCATTGTTCTCAAAAGCTCTGAAAACATTTACTGCAAAGCAGTAAAGCAACGCAGTCCCAAGTTATCTTGTTCCATGCTATGTAGGACGAAGACACGTCTGTTCAGAGCAAGAGTCCCTACATAATTGTCAATTAGGAGCAACTCCTGGTTAGACAAACCCCCAAGAAAACTATTCTGGCATGCATGCTTGCAAATACAGCCTTTACTTATTGTAAGCATGAGTAAGGGCCGTGGATATAATTTTGTAAATCTTAAAGGCTTGCAAATGCCTGTTGAGCTTCACAGGCAATTGCTCAAATGCTCTGGATCTTGCTCACAGTGTTTTCCTCAGGTAGGGCAGACTGTGGCCTCACATGCAAAATCTATCTGGTGATCTTGAATAATATATGGAATTATAGTTGGGTGAGGTAGTGGTACACACAAAATTGTTTTCTGGTGTTAAGCTATTAAATTGAAAAAAGTGGATTAGTATTTCAAAGGCTTGGTGAATTAAGGTGTTCCCCTATCACCCCTTGTTTGCCTATCTTCTCCCCCTTCCCCTCTCGAACTGGTCAGGATTTGTCAGTCAGCTAATTCTCTTGAACAGCTCTTGAGAAAAACTCCTTCCAGTGAGGAAAATGTGTTTTATGCTAAGTTAGGTGTTTTCCAGTCATCCATGCAGACTAGCTGACATAGAGTGATTAACATTACTTAAAGAGAAAACATCAAAGACTTTGGCTGAGAAGCCTACTTCTCAATGCCAAGGAATAAAGAATTTACCATTTCACTTGAGTATTGGTTCCAGTGTATAATTCTATTCACTGGTACATTTTATTCCTTTTTATTCCATTTGACTTGTCTTCTGATAAATACTTCTGAGCACAGACACATTTTTTGAATTCCTGCCTGAACCTTTGATTAGCACACTGCAATATAGACTCAATAACTTCACCTGAGGCTTCTATATTTGTAATTTAAACTATGTACAGTGTCAATTTATTGATCTACTTCTCCTCCATAGAGTTTGATTTTTAGCAGATTTGTAGAGTTGAGGGAGCATTGACAAAGAGAACAGCATACACCACCAAAGAGAAAATCTAAATTTCTTTTGTGTTTGTTATTCCAAATAAGTAAGCCTGGACATAATTCAGTATTGACATAATTGGCATAGACTGCAGAAGAAATTCACACATTCATGTGGAAATTCAGGTTTGTTAAGGATTATGTGGTCATGTTTTCTTTCATTTAATGATTTTGTATCCTCTTAGCAAATTTGGATCCACTTTAACGAGTGGAAATAATGCAGATCATGAAATACCTATGATTTTTATAGATACAGACAAAAAAGTTTACAGAGAGACCCTTTTTCAGAGTGAGCCAAAATATTGTAGTGGGAATCTGTGTCTTTTGACATGACAGAGGAATTGAAATACTTATAAGCCCATCAACTGCAGGAAAGCCTGAAGTTGGAATTTAAGAAATAAATGCTCATTTCTGGGGCTCTTGACTACTGGCTTGTTTGTGAAATGTCAGACCAGTCCTGGTATGCTCCTATGCAACATGTGGACAAAGAATTTTGTAGAAGGGGTTTTTCCTCTTGTGTCAGATGAACTCCATCCATTTAGACTTACACCACTGACTGAAAGCTGGATTGAGCTGTCTGCCTTTGTATGATACACTCTTTTTCTAGTTTTGTTCTTGCAGGTAATTGTGTGACGTAAGTCAAGATTAGCATTAACAGAACCTGGAGCGCATTTTAATTGTAAAGCTCCATAAGACATACTGATAATTGCATGTTTTATAATTAAAACTGTGAATGCTTTTCTTTCTAAGCATAGCGACAGCTGTTAGAGCACATCTGGAAAATATGCTTTAAGCAAAAGTATTTTAGTACAGAGAATTTCACAATCTGTGGGATATTTATCAGCATTTATTTCCAGAATACTATCTGATTTATCAGTACTTTTAATATAAAAGTCTTGCTTTTTTATTTTAATTATGTTTACAAATCTGGCTTTGAATTCACATTGTAGATTGGCAATTCCAGTGTATTCCAAGGCTAAATGCTGCAGAACAAAGCACTTCTTTTCTACTATTTTTAGGTAGAAGCCTATATAAGTCTTGTCTGATGACCTCATAAATTTCCTTCATTGATTCAGCCAAATATTTTCCCTTTTTATGATTTTAAAGAGAAATTATTTTTTTATACTGGAATTTCATTGAGAAGAAAATTTCTCACACTCCTGCTCTGTGCTTCTTGAGGCTCATGTCAACACCCTTCTGTGCTATTACCATTGTACTGCCTACAATTGTTATAGCATTACTCAGGACTCTTTGCAGTCAGTGAGAGTATTTACAAGATAGGACCCTGGGCACTTGGAAGTGAACAGCAATGTTTCTGTTTTTGATAGGAGCCCAAGCATTGTAGTTTCTGCATTTTCCTCAGAACTGTCATATAGACATTACAAAACCAAATTAACCAAATTTTCTGATATGATTTGTTAAAATGGAACAAGAAAGCATAAAACTTAAAACAACTTTAAAACTTCTATCTGCTAATTTATTGCTAATGTTGCTTTTTTTTATTATTTGGAAAAAAATTACTAAACATAAAGATGCAGAACCTTAAAACCTCAAGGTATTACTTTAATCAGGATCTTGCATTTTGACCCAAGCATCTCAACCAACTTGCTTTCAGGATGAAGAGAGAGATTTTGCAGAGAGCATTTGTCAACAGATGCCTAAGTGAGAAATCAGTTTCCGTTATTTGGAGTAGGAGGCAACTTTTTAATGATAGATTACAGTGTTTTGGAGCATCTTCACACCTGAATTTTAAATCATAAGTGCTGCCCTTGTTGTGCAGTTAGAGGCAAAATGCAGTTGCGCAACCAAGTGAGAAGATACAGCTGCAAAAACTAATGAGATTAAAAAAAATTACAGCAGCGATGCTATAAAATAATATGGAACACGTTAGTGGTAATGTGGGAAAATGAATTCCAAATTATTGACAGTTTAATTGACCTATGGGAAGTATTTTAATGGACTTATTATGCTGTGCTGTTCTTCAGTATTTTAAACTTTTCCACTGAGCAGAAAACAAGTTTTTCTAATTATAGGGTTTAAAGTCGTAACAAATGGTTGCCGTGGGTTCCTGGCTGAGGGACACCAGCACTGGATGTGTGACTTTTCTGCCCAACACCTGCAAAGCACATCCTGTGAGCAGGGCGTGGGTGCCACTGCTCTGCTCTCATCCAAAACTTGCTGTCACAGAGGCTCTTTGCAAATGATACTTACTGGGTGATTTGACCCCCAGGCTCCGACTGCATGAAGAAAAGGTCATTAAGGATCGGCGACACCACCTCAAAACGTACCCGAACTGCTTCGTTGCCAAAGAGCTGATTGACTGGCTGATCGACCACAAAGAGGCCTCCGACAGGGAGACAGCCATTAAACTGGTGCAGAAATTATTGGATCACAGCATTATCCACCATGGTAAGTGCAGTATCACCTGCTAAAAACTTCTAAGCTAAATTTACTGACTGCTGTGAGACAAAGGGAAATCCCACTCCTGTTCTTCAGCCAAGTATAGGACAGGTAGGATTCTTTCTCTGCCAGATATGGAGTATCTCTTGAATTGTGCTGCTATGCAAGGTCACCTGTATCCTGAAGGAGATGAGGGCTTGAACATGTGTGGAGTGATGTTCCCCATGACAGGGGGGAAACTTACTGGAGAGTGTGATGCTACTTCCCTGTCTCCAGAGCAGCCTCAGCTGGATCGTGTTCCCCCTCTTTCTGCAGCCCTCATTTCCCTGCTCCTAAGAGCACAGTTCTCCATCTGAAAAAGCCATCTGAAAAATCAGCCAAAAAAAAAAATCATTTTTCTCACGTGGATTAATTCCCTGGCCCTGGCCCTCACAGCAGCTGCACAAACATTAGTGCTGGTACAGCTGCAAGAAAGTTAGTGGTCTGGCTGTGCCCTGATTAATTTTCTCCTAAACTTGTTGTCTATTTGAGATCTGTTCCTTTCAGCTTCTTGAATAACAATTCATGCTGATGAAAAGGCTTCCAATTCACTGGTAGCATTTAGTTGCCTTTTGGGGCACAAAGAGGCTAGGAAGCACATGAGCAAAGAAGATCCAAGGCCTCAATTTCAAGCCTTTAGTATTACCCATTTCAGAAAGGAAATGTACCATTTGTTTCTTTTTAAAGAGAAAACTGAGTGATTATGAACAGCCGAATGTTGACTTTATGCAGAGGTCATTGTATGTGCAGAAATGCTGCTGCTGTCTGCAGCACATTAACAACACCTTAATTAAAGTCAGAAATGTACATATTGAGTGAGTGCCACTTCTACAGCTTCTGCTTGGCTATTAAATGAAAATTCTGGGTTGTTATGGAAACTGAGACTCACGGTAGATAGTTAAAGAATAAAGTAATTATAGGGTATTCAAATCTGTCTACTTAATCCTCTATTGAGAAAATGTCACTGAAGAGTTGCGTGCATGCCTGAGTGACTTAATTTAATTGAGCAATAGATATTTTATTGCTGAATGCTTGTTGAAAGCTCTAACAGCCTTCAAGCCTTTTCCACCCTACCATCCAATTGAAAACTGTAGAAGAAATTTCATATATGTGTGTGAAGATACTAGAAATGGAACAGGTGTTTCTTGACAATGTTCATGTATTGCACTCTAATAAAATACTTTGTGACGTGAGCTTGGGCAGGTGAATTCAGAGAGGTTCTATCAGGTTCTGCAGGATGCTTAGAACATTCTTTCAAGTGTCGTGTCAAGTAAAAGGGACACCAATTCCTGCTTCTGTGGTGCAGAAGGTCCCCCCTGTATGTGGGTTGACAGCTTTGTTAGGAGCACCTTGCTTGGGATAGCTTTCCCATCACTTTGTGCCCTTGATGGAGTTCTGTTCTGCATTTACAAGAGCCCACCATCAGCTGTTCTACAAACCTAATCTGGCATTTCTCAGTGTGCGCATGCTGTACCTACCATTTACTAGCTGGTATGGCAGAGCAATTGAGACAGTTTTAAGAAGGCAGAATGCTTTGGTTTTAATTGTTTCTTTAGGAACTCTCAGGTTTCCTACAGCACTGCTAATTAGTATGAATAACTTTAAGAAGTTTGGCAAACCTTAAATTATTGGACATTCTACTCTGGTGGCCTTTTAAACAAACAAGACAACAGACTGTTTTCATCAAAAGGTTTTCTGGGTATGTAGTGGATGGATGCTTTTTTGCTCTTTTTGTTTGCAGTAATACTTAGAAAACTGATGGACACTTCTTCCCCTCACCAAGACATTTGCTTACCTTTCAATGTTTTCTCCAGCCTTTCATTAGAATGGAGTAAAACTGTGTGCTGAGAAATACAGGGGGTTGGACTCTATACATGCTTGCTTTGAAGCTCAGCAGTGGTACCTGCTAAATGGGTCCTCAGCTACTTAACATGTATGTGAATGTTTTTTATTTGTTTAATTATTTTATGTTTCAGTCTGTGATGAGCATAAAGAATTCAAGGATGTCAAACTGTTCTACCGCTTCAGAAAAGATGACGGGACGTTTCCACTGGACAATGAGGTGAAGGTGTTCATGAGAGGACAAAGACTGTATGAAAAGTATGTTGCATTCAGTATTTATAATATATTGACAACAGTGCCATGTGAGGCAAATAATACTTGTTACTATTTTTGAATCATCAGAGGCTTTCAATTCATGCAGGAATGGATCTGGGCAATTCCGTTACTTCAGGTGGAAGTCCTTCCCTCTCCTCTTTTTCTTTTGCTTTTCTACCATATTCACTTGAGGCATTTTGCTTAAAATCTGATGCCCCAGATTGTAAATACATCCTATATGAGAATTCAATGTGAATTGAAGCCTTTGAAATCTATTCTGTAAAAATAATTACAGAATTATTTGTCAAAATAATTCAAAGCATTCAGAATTATTTTATATGTAAAAGCATAATTATAATTCCTAAAACATTATTGAACAAGCAGCCACATGTCTGTGGAGACTCCATATCTACAGCTTCACAGGGAGGCATGATTTTAAATCATCAGTGATATGGATCTTCAGTGTTCCAGCTTGCAAAGTTTCAACATCAGAAAAGTTATGTTAAATGCAATTTCAAAAAAACCACCAAACCAACCAAGAGCATCTGATTATCTAATTTAAACAGATTATTACACTGAGATGCTAAATATCCCACTGGATTACTTCCATCAAGTAACTAGGTATCTTAACAATACTTCCTAATATTAAATTAAAGATATTTTTATTCAGGATGTAGAGATTTTGACATGGTATTTTTAAGCAGAGAGAAGAAAATGCATGTTGGCATATGCTACAAATTAATGCAAAGTTGTGATGTGTTGTTTACCAAAAAGCTTGAAGTATTGCTCTAGACTGAATGCCACCCACTCTCCTGCTTGTTTGGAGAAGTGTGCAGCAGCCAGGAGAGATGATGTGTTTTCTCGATGAAGGAAATTTGTTTCCTTCTGAGAAGAAAGCACTCAGGAAACTCACGAGTTTAAAAGCTGCTAATAAATATTATTTTCAAGGTTAGTTGGCTCTGAAGATCTGTTTGGTGAAAGAGCAGTGAACCCAAAATATAAACAAATACTTGTAAATGCCACTCCTTTTGTTACACCCATCATATCAAATTCCCCAAGACACAGTGGCTGTGACTATTTAAAGTAAAAATATAATAAATAGTATAATACATAAGAAGATGCTTCTCTGGAGAAAATTCTATGCACTCGGACAGGTGAAATTAATCAGCTACCTTCAAACTCTTCTGTGCCTTGCTAAGCACAGCATTTTCTCTTTAGACTTAGCAAACATGCAGTGTCTACAAGCCTGACCCATACTCTGAAAAACAGATTAGAGTGTCTACGGTGCTTTTTTTGTCTATATTTCTATTTCAAGTATACATAAGAAAAATAATTTTTGTTGGCAAGGTTGATGTCAGTCTTCTGCATGAAAGGAGCTGTAGTAGAAAGAACTCTATTCTAATAATGTCTGCTTCCATCACCATTTCTCTGAATGGAGAACTATCCCCAAACCAATGTCTGTGATCCACTTTGTCTAACTCTGTAGTAGAAGAAAAACATTCATAACTGTAGAGAGTGTTCCTATCTTGGCAAAGGAGTTAATGCCAAGAGCAGCACCTGTGTCTGAATATAACTGCATCCTTGAGAGGTGGCTCCTAGGCAACATATTTGAACGGTTCAGAATCTTTTAAAAACAGCCCTGAGTGCTAAATATAGTATAAATTAAAAATACCTGTCATTTCAAAACCAGTATGTGACAGTCAAAGGTAGTCAAAATTCTCCATAGATCATTGGAAGTATTTTATATTCTTGGGAGATAAGAAGGCATAACTGGGCTTCACTTTGTTTATTTTAGCAAACCTCCTGTGCAGAGATTTCAGACTTTGTTAGTTTACTTGCCTATTCACATTTATTAGCAACACCTTCAGAATTTCTTCGGATAACTTGTAAACTCAAAATCTAATGCTGAAAGTTAGTAAAATGTGTGATTGTGTAATATATCTCTTGAATCAGTTTGCTAATAGTCTTGAGAAAGAAAATATTAATTCAGTGCTATTAAAATAATTATTAAATGGCAGCAACCAGAGAAAAGTATTCATGCACAAACATTAAGACATTTACCAGCATATTCAACTTGTTTATCAAAATGCCTATAGGCTTGGTTGCAACAGAAATGCAGCTATGCCAAAGTAAATCTATCCAAATCCAACACATTTTGAAAATCTGTCTATAATTTTGTAGAGTCTGATGATCTTCACTAGGCTTTGATAATTTAAGATAGACATTACAATTATTTCCTGCTCTTTTCCACTCTCTGATTGGGGCTGGAGTACCACTGGGTTCAGAAGCCGAAGTAGTTTGTGCTTGCCAAAATTGCAGACATGATCCAACATCAGTCCACACAGATTTGTACCCTCAGTGGGTAAAATTAACAAAATGCTTTAGGAGGATCAACAGGTTGCATGGATGTCTTAGGCAGGTTCCTTACATTCAGACAGCTGTTTTGGGTAAATGCCTTCTTTTCTGCCCTGGGACATGGGAACACCAGGGCTGTCCCTCTCTGAGGGGCTCCCTTTCCCATCTCTCTTCTGCATGACCACGAAGCTCCTCATAACCTGGACTCTCCTTTCTTGTGTAATACCCCCTTCACCCACTGTGGGCATCTTTGGTGGCTGTACCTGTGGGATTAGAAGATTTAAAGTCAGTCTCTGATTGTATTCTCCCTTCATTTGCACTGAAAATCATAAATCAGTTCAGATTCCCGGCACAGTGTTGGAAACTTTGGTAATCTTATCTGTGAACATGCTTTGAGGTTCAGGTTTATAACTAGAGATGAAAACTACTGGATTTCCTACAGTCTTGTCTGAAATTGTTGAATAGTTTATAAGATCTAAGGTTGGTATCAGCTTTCAAGCTCTACAAGACTGCCCAGATACTTTGAATGAGATAAACATGTTTCCTCTTCAACAAAAATCTCCCTGCAAATCTTTTATAAATCCAGCACAGACCTTTTGTAGCTTTAAATAAAAAAAATCAAATTGTTGCAGGCACCTTATTTTTATGATGTTTGCTATTCTCGGTAGGGTTTGGTCAGACACACAAGATTGTTGTTTCTGGTGCAGTCATGCATAGGAGCTATAAGTCATTTCATGATGCTGACATCAACTGAGATTTTTGAACCAGATTTCACAGTGAAAGAAGTGCAGATTTATGGTTTTAATTTCAGGAAATCTTTCAGATAATTTTGAGACTGCATTCTTGGAATCGCTTTCTGTTTAACTCATCAGTGGTTGAGTTGCTTTTATCCTCTGGTGCAGTTATTTTGATAAAAACAAGGTTAAAGATTTCTTTTGAAAAGGAGTTTGAATTTTAGTGTTTGGATAAGTACATTCCTTTAATGCAGGACAACACCAGTTTTAGTAAATACGTTTTGGCATTAACAGCCTCATGTTGTTTTGGAACAAGAAGAAAATGGAAGAGTAAAAGGAAGTTTCCAGTTCTGCCTAATGAAAGGCCAAGTTTTTGACTGATGTAAATTGGTACAGTTTTGTTGACAGCCATGGAGTTACAGTGATTTACTTCAGTGAGTGACGTAAGTCCATGGATTGCTGTGTCTGGGCTTCTTAAACTGGCAATTTGTCGTGTCTATTTGTTCACAAGTCCAAATCCTTTTCAGTGCTATTCTGGGCTTATGCAGAAGGGTGTGAAATGTCAAACTGGGTGTTTTTCTACTTGATATTTTTCCAGATTTCTTTTGTGTCTCTGTAAAAATCTAACCATTAGCACTGCCTTTTCAAGGACCTTTCTATCTGCGATTTCAATGAGGCGGTCAACTAATTATAGACTCATGAAAGAACAATTAACCCAATCCTAAGGATTTTTTTATTTGGCGCTTGCAGAGCCTGGGTAACCAGTTCTGGGTAGCCATGTAGCATATGGCATGAAAAGACACAAGCTTTGGGTTTGCATTTTTTTTTCTGGGAGGAAAAAGCCTGGTGAGCGAGAGACATTTAAAGATAGCCCCTTGGAGCATAGTAGGTCTGTATTAGAGGTGGTGAGTGTGGGACAAAATCCTGTGGGACTAGATGCTTGTAAATTAAAATATTAAAAAAATAATGAACTCTGCAAGAATTCTGGAGTCAATACATTGTCTTCAGCTAATTTGGCTTTCTCAGTTCTTACTCAGCTCAGAGGTGCTGGCAATGACACACCATCTGAACAAGCAGTTGTGCTGCCACCGACACTCAGCTGTGGCTGAGCAGCCTGGGCCTGGTTTGATGGTCTGCTACCTGGTGGTCAGATCCAGTAGGTTCAGGCCTCAGGTTAGTGCTCATTAAAGTCAAGAGAAGAGTCTTTTAGGCAAAGTAACAGAGGTTGGACCATGTCAAACCTCTTCACTGTAATTTCAAATGGAACTTCTCTCTGTGTTCTTATGGCACAGATTTTTCTGATGCTTCCCAAAGGAGATGAAGTTATATTCCATAATCTTTGGACATGCTGTCAGTTTAAGAAGCAAATGGCGCATGTATGGATTTACTTGAATTTCAGTTCCTTTATCAGAAGGGCAAAGATTCAGCACTTCCAGAATATGACTGTTGTAGTTCAGATGTACCCTTATTTCCAAATAGTTGATGAAGGGAGGGGACCTGTTAGTCTTACATGGAAAAAACATTTCTTGAACTATTTCTCTGAAAGTCTTACCACTAGTCCTATTATTAGCCTGTAATAAATAATACAGTTATGAAAAAAATTAGGTTAATAAGGATCCCTTGGTGCTCAGTTTCCTCCCAAAAAGTGGAATTCTGTATTACAAAGAAATTATTCTCATTTCTTCTTTAAAACTGCCTTTTGCATCAACAAAATATTGAGGATTTTTTTTTTTAAGGCTATGCCATTTGCATAGGTATCTTAAATAGAGAAGAGTTTTATTAGTATCCTTCAGCTACTCAGCCACCAGTTGCTAGGAGATGTTGGGATATCTCATGGTGTTCCTCTGGCTGGTGTTACAGAGAGCCAGCTGGGGCACAGAGAACTGTGAGCCTCAGATGATAAAATGTGTTCAAGTTCTTGTGCAACTTGCTGACTGCAGCTGCATCATCAAATGTTGGATGCACAATATTTATCTGCCTCCAAACCACAGAACTACCTTTTTTCCTCTCGAATTTTTCTGCATCTGTTTTAGAGCTTATGGGAAGAATTTTCAAGTCATCTAAATGACTTTGGGGCATAGTCCTGCTAACAGTAAATATTAATTAGGAAGCTTTGAACACATTAGTCACATTCTGGTGCTTTTAGGCTAATTTTTTTCAAAGCTGATTATACAGTAACTTTTAGAGAATGTTAAACACTAAATAGGGGAAATGCAAAACCTAAAAATCTAAAAAAGAAGAAAGCATTAACTTCACACAGGGATATAAAGCCTAAATTTGTTTACTAAGCAATTTTCATTCACTTCCTAAGTAGATTGATAGCTTGAGGAAAGATTTAGTAAGTCAGTGAAAGCTTCATATGCATTTGCTTGATATAAATGAGATTTGCCAGAATAGATCTGGAACTGCTTTTCTGAAGAACCATTTTCCCTACCAATTTTCCCCCCACCACACCAGGCTGATGAGTTCTGAAAACACTCTTCTGCAAGCCAGGGAAGAGGAAGGAGTCAAGTACGAGCGGACCTTTGTGGCGTCGGAGTTCATTGACTGGCTGATCCAGGAGGGAGAGGCCGCGACACGGAGCGAAGCGGAGCAGCTCGGCCGCAGGCTTTTGGAGCACGGGATTATACAGCATGGTGAGAAATCTACTGCCAAGCAGTGAAAGCTACACTTTCTTCAGTTCAAATCACGTGGAGGGGCACTTGTCCTCCTCATCACAGTATGCTTTGGTTCTAAATTATTTCAGACAGGAGTCTAAGTAATTTTATTTAGTAGATGGGTGGCTTTTTCAAAAGTGCATTGCATTAGTTCTGAAAATGCTTCCTCAAATGCAGAGTCTGGCTGAAATTTGAAACTTTATAATAACAACTTAAGGATGTGGATGAAAATCAGTATTCCTACACTTCAAGTAATTAACTTGTAGAACTTGCTACCTGCAATGTGTGTAATTGAGGTAAATAGACTTGTAAGGATCAAATAGGGATTAGAACCATAAATTAGCTAAATTCTGTATGCAAGATAAAAATTTCAGGGTCTATGTATCTCCCTACTTGTAGACAGAACAGAACATAGTCTGATGTCAGAAAATCAGCTTTTCTTCTTGGGCATGTAACAGAGTTGTTCTAGTATGTTTGGGCAGGAAGGAGGATGTCACTTTATGTTGACGTGTATTTGTCCTCGTGGTATAACTTTGAGGCAGGAATCAAATATTTCTTCATGGTCCATTATAATGTGTCTGGCAAATACAGCTTCACCAAGAACCTCCTTCTGTTAAGGGTGGAGGAGACAGTTTCCTCCCGAGGATGAAGAAATTAACACCCCTGGCCCCATTTTACATGTTGTCATTATCTGTTCTCAGTGCACGTTTCCCTTCTGTGACCAGGCACTTCCCACCATAGAAGTGGCAGTGCTTCTGGGAGCAATGAAGAGGTGCCAGGACATGACCACAGAATGGCAGAAGTTGTTACCTACATTGCTTAGTGCACAATGTGAAAATAATCATACCCTGGTGGTCCAAGTGTTGTTGCATCAAACTTAATTCTGACAGAAAACAAAGAGATTATATCAGCAAGCTGTTAGTATTGTGCTAGATTGACTAGGTTGCTTGTTACTTCACAAGAAAACCTAGTTTTAATGAATAGAGAAAAACAGGCATGTAAGTGGTCTGTACAGTTCTGTCATGGTTCTAATCATATTCACATTAACTTGCAATTACTAGGAGCTACTTCTGAATGTTTACAGTGATCAGCTTCCAGTTCTATAATTACTCCTGTACTTCCTATGATTTATGGAGTGCCAACTGCTCAAAGCTTGATGGACAGGAAAGGTATGCCACCCCTCCTCTTTACAGCAGCAATGATTTAATTCCTATTTTTACTTGGAACATTTTCTGTGTATTACATATGTGGTAAACTTTCCTTACTATCCTGGGGTCCTAAACCAGGACACTTACAAAAAACTTTTTTAAAAATATAAGTGATATTTATGCTGATACAGATGTTTTTGCAGAGAAAATAAAGTCAGGAGTTAACATTTGGTGCAAAGGTGGTTTTCTTAGATACTGAGATCTGTGCAAAGCTAAGACAGTCAGGATGTGGCTTTTCTTGCAGATCAGCCATTGTTTCATTAACTAAGGCAAATGCTCAGCAGGGCACATTTGCAGGGAAATAATTTTGCCCCTGTCAAGCCAGGTTTCAGGGGTCATTCCTGAGTGACACTAGCCCTGCTCCTCTATGGATAGACCTGGATATTCTGCAGGTTTATGCCCTGCCCATCATTTTCTTGTATTCAAGAGCATGTGCAAAGTGCACTCTTAGAAAGAGATTTGAAACTCAAGAAGTAAAGACAGGGTTCTGGGAATTAGTTGATTGCTGAGGAAGTGGTCTTCTCACTTGTCCAGACCAGGTCATTGCTGCAAGGTACTGTCCTCTTCCTCACTCAGTTTTTAATAAAGCAAACATAACCAAGTGGGGATTTTGCAAGGAGTTGATGGGGATGCTGGGAGTAAAGTAAAACTGAATGGTGTCCTTGATATTTGTCTTCTATGAGTGAACATGCTTTGTGCACATTTTCTCCTTTGTGAAAGATTTCATTCATTTCACTGCAACAATTTGTCTAGATAGTCAGGAATATTGATGAAAGTACTGGCAAAATTAACATGGAGCTGATTTGGGGTTTATCTTAGAAACTGGATATGATCTGTGCACATTGAAGGTTCTTGTAATGCTGGCTTCCTCTGAGGAGGGAGCTTGAAATGACAACTACTGGTACAGAATTAGGGATATAAATTGTAAAACAGCAGTGCCCTCCCACCCATCTTACAGAGTTCTAGATCCAATTAAAAAAACAAAAGAAAGCTATTTTTCTGTGTCTTAGTACCATAAATTCTTTTCACCACACTGTGCTTCCATTATTTTTCTCTCATCAGCAATACCAAAATGTTACTGGACACTAACGGGCATCCTTGTTGGCAGAACCAGCAGAAAGACTCTTGACTGACCAGCAGTGGAGACTAAAACATTTCCTGTCCTAAAGGCAATCTTTTTCTAGCAGTATTGTTTGATATCCACAAAATGGAAAAAAAATTAAAATTGCTGTATTATTCTTATGAAGTATTTCTTACCCCACCTAATGTGGTGGGAAGTAGTAGAAATAGTTACATCCAGTTGCCAATCTCAGTGGTAATTTTCCAGCCACAACTGAGTTACTCAATGTCTTTTTACTAATACTGACTTTCATTTCAATTACTCAGAGAAGCTGTATTCTGCAGCTGAGGCACTGTATTCAAAATGGCTTCCTGACACATTTTTCTTCACTTTCATTGGTCAGACACAAACCAGGTTTCACACAGGAAACAAACACCAGTGCTAATTTTAAAAAGGAAAACAGTGGTTTAAGAGGAATTGTATAAACGCTGCAAAAGCATCAAATTGTCAGTTTTAAAATAATCTTCCTAATCTCTTTGGACATATGTAACTATACACATTTCCCCTGCCATGCATGAAAATGCTGAAATGTACTTAAGTGCTGAATTGCTTCCTTCTCACTGGCCCGCACAAATCACTGAGATTCTCTCCATTGGTTGGAGTGTAGTGCTAATAATGCAGAGTTGTGGGTTTGATCCCCATATGGGCCATTCACTTAAGAGTTGAACTCAACGATCCTTGTGGGTCCATTCCAACTTGGAATATTCTGTGATTCTGTCAAATCATAATCCACAAAACACCATTACCACCATTTTCATAAATAGGACCCAGATTTCCTTTGCTGTGTATTGGTACCCTGTGTAATAAGGAATAAAGCCCCCATAAGTAGCAGGGAATGATGCATTTTGCATTTCTTGAAGTCTGGTGTTGGGATTGTAGTTGCCAGTAGTTACTTGGCATTTGTGAACACTGATGGCCTTCATCCAGAATATAGAAATAAGGACTGTGGGAAGATTTATAAGTTTGGTGATGCACATAAAATAAAGGCAGGGACAAAAGGTGCGCAGAACACATTTCTCATCTGTAGAAAAGCCCCATGAGAGCTTGGTAATGTTAATACATAAAACTTTTCTCCAGGAGACTGGATCTTTCTTAGTTCTTCTTCATATGGGCATGGTGGGACAGACTAGGAGAAGGAGAAGCAGTTCTCTGCCAGCTGCCAGCCCCCAGGTAGATCAGGCCAGTGCAAGGATGGTCTGGGGGCAGGTGGAGGACAGTGTGAGCATTCACACATAGTCACAGCCCTTTCTCAGTCTGGAAAACAGAGATACTGAGATGTCCAATGACAAAAGAGGGTATTCACAGAGCTCTTTATGGAGTTGGTTTTGGCTCATACTTGCTTATAGCCCTTTCTGAAGAGCTTACCCTGCACCTGCAGCCACAACAACAGAGCACTGCTGACATGACAGGAAGAATCTTCTTGTCCTCCTCCAAAGACTCATTCTGTATGAAAGCTTGAGGGATGGAGAAACATCTGCCTGCCTTGCAGAAACTTTTAATGTCTGGAATCTCCAGTGATAAGTTAAATTTAAATCTGGTTAATACTCTTTAGAGAAACCAGTGCTGTCTTAGGATAGCACCTACAACTTGCAAGATGAATATTTGCATTTCTTCCATGGCAGCAACCAAACCATATGAATGAATATTCATATTACTTATGAATAGTTTTCGATATATTGTGGGATGCAAACATGCAGGGATTGCCTTGTACCACAGATGGTACCGTGTGTGCTGCCAGTTGAGCCTGTGAGAAATGGGGGCCTGGGCACCGAACTCATCTCATGCCACATCGCATTCTGTCTGTTTTGTGGTTTCCCAAGCTGCTGCTGACCTTCACGTCCATGTGCTTGGTGTGATTTCTTCCCTGACTTGCCCCCAGCATCCTCCCTGAGAAGCGACCACAGCACGGTTCAGCATGAAGCATTTTGCAATGGCTGTCCATTCTGTTCTGGGGGATTGGGATGTGGATTCCCAGACTCAGACCAGCAGCAGAATAGGTGGGGTGAGGCTTTGTTTTCCTAAATGATTGAGGGGTGTAAGAGTCTCTTTTAGAGATGACAGCCTAGCATCTGTGTTCTTTGGAACACATGGTCTACCTGGACTTCAGTAAAGTCTTTGATACTGTTCCCTGTGATGTTCTTCAGAATCTGTATTCCCATGGTGTGGATGGGTGCACTCTTCACAGGGCCAAAACTTGGCTGGATGGCCAGGCCTGGAGTATCCCCCAGGGCTCAGTATTGGGGACAGGACCAATTATTTGGGCTAGCCCTCTTAATTATCTTTATTAAAGAGATCTTAATCAAGGGCAGCAAAGGTGACTTTGTGGATGACACAAAGTTGGTTGGGAGTATTGATCTTCTGTAAGGTAGGAGACCTCTACAGAGGGATCTGGACAGGCTGGAGTGATGGGTCAAGGCCAGTGGTGTTAGGTTCAATAAGGCCAAGTGCTGGGTCTTCCACTCGGCTCACAACAACCCCATGCAAGGAACCCCACCAACACTCCTGGATGATTGGCTGGAAAGGTACCCACTGGAAAAGGAGTTGGGATCCTGGTGAAGAGCAGCTGAACATGAGCCAGCAGTGAGCCCAGATGGCCAAGAAGGTCAGTGGCATCCTAGCTTGTATCCTCAACAGTGTGGCCAGCAGGACCAGAGAAGAGATTGTCCCCCTGTACTCAGCACTGGTGAGGCCACACCTCAAGTCCTGTGTCCAATTCTGGGCCCCTCACTACAAGAGGGACATTGAGGGGCTGGAGCACATCCAGAGAAGGGCAACAGAGCTGGGTAAGGGTCACAAGTCTGACGAGGAGCAGCTGAGGGAGCTGGGGGTGTTTAGCCTGTGAAAAGGAGGCTCAGAGGAGACCTTACCACTCTCTACAACTCCCTGAAAGGAGGCTCTAGCCAGGTGGGGGTCACGCTCTTCTGCCAGGTAACAAGTGACAGGGCAAGAGGAAAAGGCCTCAGGTTGCACCAGGGCAAGTTTAGGTTGGGTGTTAGGAAAAATTTCTTCACTGAAAGGGTTGTCTTGAATTGGAACTGCCCAGAGAAGTGATAGAGTTACCATCCCTAGAAGAATTTAAGATGTGTAGATGTGGCACTTAAGGACATGGGTTAGTGGTGAACTTGGCAGTGTCAGGTTAATTGTTGAGTTTCATAATTGTAGAGGTCTTTTCCAAACTAAATGATTATATGATTTTGTCAGTGCTAGGATGTTTTGATGGTAATAGATATGTGATATCTTAGACATGATATCAGTATCTTTGGCCTCCACCGTCCTTTAAAATACCTTTCAACTTTAAAAAGTTTTATTGAGATAATTGCACTTGATCAGACCTGGTGTGTTCAAGGTAGACATGTGTTGTGCTGGCTTAGCACAGAAGCAGGTGCTTAGCTCCTTTCAAGAGTTAATCTTTTATCTGTGAACTCCACTGTGCAAATTACTTCCCGAGATGAAAACCAGCACTTTGTAATGACTTAGTAAGAACAGTAAATGTTGACATGTGCTATGTCCCCATCTCTGTTGCAAAGTCTTATATCTATAATTTAATTGTCTCTATTCTTTGCAAGGACTCTCAACCTTTATAGAGCAGAGTCTCCTTTCTGAAGATGATCGGTACATTTTGTTTTAAGCATCAAGACTCATGATGCAATTGAAAGTTTTTTATAATTGTGGAAGTGGATTAAATATCTAACAAAGTATTATTTCTCTTGCTTTTGTTGAAAAGCTTTCCTTCTCTTCTAAAATTGCTGTGAATAATGAAGCATGTGCTGCTATGTGCTAGCTTAGATGTCCACTGCTTATGATTAGCTGATTATGATTCACTTACAAAGTGAAAACTTGACATGTATGTGAAATGTGCTCTTTAATTCAAGATTTCTCTTTGGAGCCCCTTTCTTAGAAATATCAACTGCAGATAAAAGTTTATAAGTGTCATTGAAGCATTCCATAAATCCTTCACCTAATTGATCATAGTCTTTCTTCTCCAAAATCAACACATATATTTCTTGTTGATCTAGAACCTGATTCACATCAGCCCTTGGATATAGCCAAGTTTTCATTACATTAAAAATTTTAAAACATCACATTTTTACATATGATGCCTTGCTTTATCTCAGTAAAACACAAGGCTTCATTTAGTCTATGATGTCCTGCAACACAACTTTGTTTTTTTATGTCCTATTGCCCCCATGCTAATGCCAGGCAGAAGTACTCAGTTGTTCATGTGGCAGTTCCCATGTGTAGGGACAGTAACCTCACCCACAGTAATTCATCTGCTTATGCTAAATCTGGAGACCACTTTGCATATTTTTTATGATTTTGCCCTTGCAAGAAGTCAAATAATAAGAATAAAAACCACCAGCTCCTTAGTATGTCAGCTTCTCATTGTGCTCTTCTTGCATTTGTCTTTATCTACAGCAGGAATGGATTTGGTTTTTGAAAGAGTCACATGCTTTATGTAAATAACATATGACAAATTCTTTTCATATTAACTATTGAATTTTATTTTTCTGACAGAGAATGGGTTTCAGTTTTTAACAGCTGCAATAAAAAAAAAAGAGATACCCAGATGGGCCTTTTCATCTTCTGCTTCCCTTGCCACAGACTTTACTTTCCATGCTTTATTTGGAAGCAAAGAAAAGCAGTTGGCTATGTTCTGTAAACTTACTAAATTAAAGATGATAAATCCTCATATACAAACCAAAAAGACTGCTGAAATGTGTGATTCAGCACTGGCTTTTCATGCTAGAGTAAGTAATGTGTATTTGAAAATATACTGTAAATAGATGGCAAACTGGCTGGAAAGACAAAATGTATATAGAAACACATATCTGCATTCCTATTTTAAGGCAGCAAAAATAACATGTTAATGCACTGATCAGAACATGCCACCTTAATAAGAACGGGATACTCTGAATTTCAGTTCCCAAGGAACTTTTTGACAGTTTACTGTAATCCTGATGCTTTAAAGACAGTATAAAAGTTGTCTAGACTTTTTTTGGACTGCATGAATATACTACAGTTCATTGAAACAGCTCAGAAAGTCTTCCCAAGTTATAGCTCAGAGAGCTGTAGTTATAGAACAGGTTTTTTTTTTTTTTTTCCTGGACCTACTTACAGTCACAGGACCTATTTATTTCTGGACATGCTTACTGACTTCACCCTTACAAGGATGAGCTGGAACAGCTCTCTGGATTTTGTATTGCAGGGCCAGAATTTGCCTTGCAGTTTTATACAAGGGGATCACTGAAACAAGAGCAGTTCAAACTTAGATCCATTGTCTGTTCAAAATTTGGATTCCTTGTAATCCAAATAAGAAAAAAAATACAATTTAGTGCAGCTGTACTGCCGAGAGTTTACGTGATGGTTGAAAACATGCCCAGGTGGGGTTATGTACGGTCTGTATAGCATATAAACATTCATAAAAGGTGGAAATGCAAGTGTTGTGTTTATGCAGTGCAGGGAATCCAAGACCCAAGATACAGGGCCCTGTGCTCACTGAACATCTGTAGTCTCTCCCCCTGGATTTGTGGGGGATCCAAGCAGGTGGAATTCATCAATGTGTAAAAGGAAACTAATCTGAATAGGTGCCATGATTAAAATGCATTTGCAGTGCCAGATTAGCAGAAAAACAGGAAGGCTTTGAGAGGAGTGGGAAAAGCATTGTCCAGTGCTGAATAAAGTGCCAGCTCCTCTCCTGCAGGCTCACGTGTGTGTGCAGGGCAGGGTGGAGAGGGGCAGCGCAGGAGAGCCCGGGCTGTGGCACAGGGGGGCACTGGGGGCCGGCTGGACCCCAGCTCTCAGCAGCCGTCGGTGCTTGCCAGGCCCACGGACTCACCACTGCTTTGTGAAAGCCAAAGTGGACACACACGTCCACTGTTTGTCTGGCAAGGCACCAAAACTGTGCTAGCCAAAGGCCTGAGGCACAGAGGAGGCTGGCTCAGCAAGCTGTGTGCTATCCATAGAGAGAGGCATTTTTTTTAAGGAACTCGTATTTTATGTGGTGATTTGTTTCCTTCCCTTTTAAACACTGGTTCTGCTTTGGAGAGGGGAGGGAGAAAGCAAAATGGAGTGGGAGCCAGACTCTTCCCTGAGCACTCTTTGGGTGCAGGTGGAAGCAGCTCCAGCTGTGCTCTCCTTCAGATAGCCCCTCAGCCCCTGCCCACCCCTGCAGCCTGTCACTGTGTGTCACATCATCCTGCATTTGTTCTTGGCATGATGTTGCTCTTTTGGGGTAATATCCTGACACTCTAGAGGTCAAAACTGATATGGTCATCTGTGACTGGCTCTATGAAGGCACAGACTATTGCAGCCAGTAATAGTGAAGGTCTAGAAAGATCTGCAACTTCAAACTGCATTTCACATCATTTTAATAGAGGAAACAATCTCATTAAAAAGATAAAGTGTACTTGTGAATATACCGGGGCTGCTGCCTTGTGCAAAGACTTGGAAATATGCTGTGCACTGTTGGAAAGAGTTCAGCACTGCTTTTGTCTTCAAGTGGAGAAAGATATTACATATCTACACTGAAAAATCCATACACTGCCCATGTTTTATAGCCTCTTCCTCTTAACCCTAGCACAGGCACACTCTCACACAAACAAGCACACACTTCAATGTGTCCTCTGGTCTCTTGAGAAAAGTTGCTCATCTGGCTCCTCGTAACTTTGATCTCCTTCCCACTGCTCCCTCAGCATGGAACAGCCGCTCCCTGGCTGCAGCCACGAGCTTGCTTGGTGGCAGGGCTGTTTCTGGGGACGTGCAGAGCAGCTGGGGTGCCTCACTGGATGTGGCCTACTGGGGACTGCAGCTTTCAGCTGGGAGAAAGCATTAATCACCACGGTGGAGATGTACACAGATTATAAGCACTAAAAATCATGGAGAATTGAAGTGGTGGGAGGGATTTGGGGGAAAAGCCAGTTATGAAAATGGCCTGATTTTTCAGGCATGAGTCATACCATTTATTAAAATAGGCTTTTGTACTTTCTAAAGCTTCCTTGGTCCTATGTAATCAGTGTAAAGCTAATATTTCTATCTCTGCTGTGCATCAGCCTCCATGAAAAAGTGGAAAAGAAAAGGTTATGAGCTCCATGCAGATCCTGGGATTTTATGTCAGAATCAGAAGCTGAAAGAAGATTTGCATGGATGTTGCTATTTATATTTTATGTATGTGAACAGAACAGGAACTAGAAGCACCAAAGCTGCAACATTAAGTGCTCCCAAACAGAGAAAATCCAAAATGAATATTCTGATTTTTCTCATCTGAACAGCAGCATAAATGGTGAATGACCAGATAAAATCCTTGCCAATGAAATTTGCAAACTCTAGGGATAGATGAGACAGTAAACAAATAATTGAATCTATTAATTAAATGGTCATTACCTCAAAAGAGATGGATTTTTTTCTATAGCTAATGGTATAACTACAAGGCAATGCATCTAGAAAATGGAGCAGTGCTGTGCAGGGCACAAATTATTCCCATTTTATGCTATTTGTGCAGTACAGTATAGCAATAATGGTGGTCCTGGGATGTACAAAAAGAACAACACCCAGTAAGAGAAGGGGAGTAAGGCTGTAACTGTGGGCATGCAGTTCTGAGAAGTGGATTTTTACGAAAGATAAAGATTTCTGAAGAGGACTCCAGGAGGGCTAAAAAAGGTCAGAACTTAAGGGGTAGGATTTATTCAGTTGATAAAAGATACATTTGAGAGTTGGCTTCATCTCTTCACAAATTTCTTTGCAAAGATTTTTGACCAGATTGTACATAACTTTCTTATGAAGGTGTGATAAAATCCAGGGATTAGCAGCTAAAGTTAAGCAAACTCAGCTTTGAGTTGAATCTTTATTTTCTGTCAGGGCAAGTGACTGAAGGCTCGAATAGTTTGTAAAAGGAAGACTAAAGTGGTCAATAAATGCTTTAAAGTATGAGTAAACTAAATTTTTCATAAGATTAAAAGTTAATTGTTAAATTCTGTTTCTGGGAGAAATTTTGTGGTCTGTGTTTGTGGGAGATTAGACTGGTGAGTTATGACTGTACCTCCAAAGTTTGACATTGGTGAGTATATATTAGTGTTGGTGCCTTTCCTTCAAGGACAATAAATGCTCTTAGATACTTTGATGGCTTTGGAGGTTTCCAGTTGCCATATTTTTACTTTACTCTCTTTGGTGCATTTCTTTCTGTTGCATAAGGTGCACATTGTAACATGAACATGTTGCCACCTGAACAGTCGTGAATTAAATTGGAGCAAGAAACATGAAGTCACCCCACCTTGCTTTTTGCATCACCCTCATAATGTACAAATGTACAAACACTGCTCAGCCATGGCTTGACAGTTAAAAGCAAACTGAAATGGAAGCCACTTTGCTTTCCCATGCTGCATTATGGAGCACAGTGAACTAATTCAGAAGTAATAATGTTAATCCCTTTCTAGAACAGCAACTTGCATGAGAGGTACCTGGAGCAAGAGCTTTGTCAGCTGCCACAAATTTATCTGCTACTGCCTCTGAGTCAACACCCAGAGGTAACAACCTCTAAATTACCTTTAAAGAAACTGCTCTGGGCAAGTCTGTGCAATCCTCTCAGCACTGTGCCATTGGTTTGGAAAAGTTTTTCACTCCCACTTTTCTCTGCTGCTTGCAGCAAAGTGTGGGCTGCTAAAGCAGTTGGGCTGAGCGCCGTGACTGCACCTGTAGCTCTCGCCCAGCAGCTGCCAGTGTAATAAACACAACCTTCTGTGTGTGCTCTGCATCCAGCATTCCCAGAACTGTGATTTGCCAAGGACAAGGGCATGTGTTGCTTCTCCTGGCTCTTGCTTAAAGTCAGCCACCGCACCCGAGGACTGCTTTAAGAGGCAGCCAGCATTCACATCTGCCTCCCCTTCCTCAGCTTCTTCCTTCTGATCTGTGGAAATTCCTTTTTCCACACCTTTCCAGATACAGTCATCCTTAGGCAGAGTTGCAGTCCGGACATTTAATCACAAATCATTAATAACTCAGATGATTTAACAAAAAAAAAAAAAACAAAAAAAAAAAAAACACCCAAAAAACCCAAAAAAAACCCATAACCCCATGAAGCACAGTAATAATTTTGGCGAGAGACTTTATTTGATGATGTATGTACAAGGAGAGAGTCTGAGCTATATTGCTCCTATTTCTATTTTTAGTTTATTTTTAAATATGTAAAAAATTACATGATGTTACAAGCACATGATGTGTGAACTGTCCTTAGAAATGAGGAGGTAAAAATATGAAAGTCAAAGAGCATGCCAAATTCTATACTGATGCTACATGTCTTAAGCATTTTGGCTACAAATCCTTTGTTGTGTAAATCATATACAAATATTCTCTAACACACAGTCATTGGACTTAGCTTTTCCACTAGCACTCATCTATTGTATAAAAATTTACTCTTCTACAGACTGAAATAATTACAGCAGAGATTAATGACTCTAGTGGAAAACCTAAGCCTTGCTGGTTTAAGTATGTAAGTATGACAATATTTAATTCAAAGCAATTTTAATTCAAAACATCAAAATATGTACAGCATCATGGCATAAAAATGTTTACATTCTCTAGTTTCATGGTCAGTAATTCTTGAATTTCAGAGTGCCTGACAATGTCTGCAGCATGAGTGTGTGTTTATCTCTGATTATCATAATTTCTGAGTACTGTCAGAGCACTTCAGTTAATGACACAAACAACAGAATCAGTTTTGTTAAAATCAGTGGTGTCATAATATTTAACTTGACTCAGAAACCTTACTGATATTTCTTACATTTTGAATGGTTGGCCGCAGCAGTTCTATTTCTAAGGAAGCATTTATGGAGCTCTCTTTCATTTAAGATTATGAATTGCAATAGTGCTGAATAAGTAGAGCTTGCCTTTTTAAGACTGAGTTTGAGATGGCCTCAAAATTTCTTCTGTCTTTAAATTAGGTTATTCTAATAATGTGCTAAGATGTTGATAGATATTGCTACTTTTACGTATTATGTCAGTGATCTTAAAATGAAACTGGTAGCTGCAAACACCTACATACTAACTCTGCCTCTGATTGCAAATCCTTTGGGGGATGTAGGCAGATTGCCAAATCTCTCCTCCTCTACTTCCGTTCTTCAAAAATAGTGCTTGTTAGTAAGTGTTGTTTAATAGTATTGCATATGATGTGTATCCAAACTGGGGGAGCACAGCAGCAGTGTGTGCCTGCAATAATTAATGTGTCAGAACAGAGTAACAAGGTACTTGTGATGCTAAACTTGACTTAACAAAGCCATTTTGCATCCCTGAGGACCCAAGAGATTCAGTATCAAAAGGAAGCAGACAAAAGCCAAGTGGCACTGGCTCTTCCAAAGATCTTTGAGAGAGCCAGGAAACCTAAGGGATGCCTTGGAACCTGTGCCATGCGACTCTAGGCAGATGGTCTGTGTGGCAGCTTGGGCACCAGCATGAGCATTTCAGAAAGTTCCTGTGTGCTGATTATTTCTTGTGTCCCAAAGGTAGAAGTCCATTTGTACAGAGAGTGGTCTGTCTGACAGTGACCCAGGCAGGCACGGAATATGCTTCTTCACAAGATGGTCTGACTTCATAAGGCAGTTTCTGCATCCACATAGAAGATGGTGCCCTCAGGATCATATCTAGGACTGGCATCTTCCTTATTGTCTGGGTGACTTGACATCCCTGGAGGTGACTGGACCAGCCTTTTCCTCTTTGAGGTTATTTCTTCAGATCACAAACATCACACGACTTACTGGCAGTTTATGTATAAATACAGCCTATTTTGCAAGGTTGTCATGTGTGGTGTAGTTCTATAGTTCCATTAAGAGTAACCTGAGACACAGGGAGTGTTCAAAAGGGATGAGAGCCAGAAGGACTGTTAGGGATGAGAATGAAAGGCAATCAGCCAGCAGGGCTCCAGGCTCTGGTTCTTGTCTTGGACTCTGCTGGTTTTCGGACCCCATGTATTGGGCAGAGCAAAGAGCAAGGCAAAAGTTCTGTGTCTGCAGTAGGAGGCCAAGTGACTGAGATATGTAATCATAGTCTTGACTGACCTCAGTGCATACCTGTATTGTTTTTTACACTTTACACATAAATATCTATAGCCCACCAGTTCTTATAATTCAGTTTTGCAAGAAATGCAATTTATAAACTAGGAAAATTCAGAAGCTAGATTCTTCGGTGAAAAGGTCAACTATGGGAAATTATTTCTGCAGAATGTTATCACAGAAGCTGCGTAAAAATGGAGAAAAATGCTGCCAAACACCTACTGCAGCTATTTTACATGCAGAGTACTCCAGAGAGATTTCCTGAAATCAGGACCTATAGGAGTCAAATCACTTTCAAGACCTGGCACAAAGCTCCATCCAACTACTGCATTTTTCATCACAGCATTGGTGGGAGTGAAGACGTAGATGTTATAACGATGTTGCACTCTGGGGGTAGGCTTGATGCTCCTGCTCTGACACCAGCAGCCTGGGGTTTGCTCTCAGTGTCAATACAGGTTGCAATTAAGATTTTTCTTCATTATGTAAGGAATTACTTTTGGCCAGGTGCCCGTTCCCAAACCTTGTGTATCCGTGCAAAACGGGGAAGTGGCCTGCAGGAAATGTCTGGAACACAGTGTCTGTGGTGAACAAGACAGAGGAAATACACAGGTCTTGATTCTTTGCTGCTCTGTAGCTCTGGACAAGGTAGCTGGACAGAGCTCCAGGGGCTGCCCTAGACTGATGAATTTACACAGAACTTGACGTAAGGGGCTAAGTTTGCTCTGTGGGGCCAGCAGCAGCAAGGCTTACAGAGGAATCGTGCACAGAGATGGACCATTATGCAAACTGTCAGAGGGGTAAAGTACTTCTATTTCCACTGGGCAATAAAAAGTGCATATCATTAATCAACGTAATGTAAAAGAGTCTTCTCAGCATTTGCCACTACAATTCCTGGTTTGCTATTGCTGCTATAAAGGGTGTCTATTGAAGCCACCTGTGTGAAGCTGGCCACCTTCCTCCTCTTTCTGAGGCTGCACAGGGGAAGAGGAGAGCTCTGAGCATTGCATCCTTACAGCAAGGTCTGTAGCACATGAGTGGCACATGGGTAGGCTTGGATTTCTTTCTATGCCTACCAGGCATAGACTTTGTACCCATTTCTTTTCCTAGTGTCCAACAAGCACCATTTTATGGACAGCAACTTGCTCTACCAGTGCAGAATGAATTTCCGCCGGCGGCGGCGATTAATGGAGCTCCTCACTGAGAAATCTCGCTTGATGCCAGAAAGCCATGACAGCCCGTTCTGCCTGCGCAAGCAGAACCATGACAACAGGAAACACACCAGTTTTCTCTCAGGTGACTCATTAATTACACTGCTGTTTGTAGAGTGACTCCATGGAGTATTAAAAAATTAGTTTTGGACAAAGGGTTTCAGTGTTAGAAAAAAATGCAGGGATGCATATTATATGTTCCTGTTCATAGGGATTGTCCATTCACTCATTTTACCAAACCTACAGCTCCCTGGGGTATATCTGTATCAACAGCATTTCAGATGCTGATCAAAATTTGGGATCCATGTTCAAACTGAATTGGTTAAAGTCCCCAAACTCAAAGTAATTTGTCATACATTCTATGGGGACTTTTCAAGAAGATTAAAAGTGAGGGGAAGGGGTCCTGCAGCATTTGTGAACAGTAATATCTAGTAAGTACTGAAAAAAGGGAAAGAAAAACTGGAAAAATGTAGTTCCCTATATTGGAACGCCTCTTAGAAGACACTGCAGTGGGGGCAGTTCAGCCATACTGTTAGTTACAGCATTACTCTCATACAGTGACTCTTCTAACAATGTAGGCCATACTAACCCATTCCCAGTGTTGTCAGTGAAAGCATAGCTTGTTGCTGTTTTGTTGTTTTTCTTTTTTTTTAAGAAATAGGGAAATGCCTTAATAACTGGTACCTGCTCCCTTTCTCTCTTTGTTTTCTCTCTGCTTGCAGTGAGTCCCACCAAGGAGATAAAGATCGTGTCGGCAGTGCGGAGGAGCAGCATGAGCAGCTGTGGCAGCAGCGGGTACTTCAGCAGTAGTCCCACGCTCAGCAGCAGTCCCCCTGTGCTCTGCAACCCCAAATCTGGTGAGCACCAGCATGGCTTACAGTGCACAGCAGCCAGGGTGCAGACACCTCTGTGGGGAGAAGGCGATGTGAAGAATGCCTATCATCACGCCTAAGCCTCTGTTTCCAAGAATACATTAAAAATTCACAGTTTTTGTAGGCCAGAGGGAACTATTATCATCTTCTAGCCTGAAGTCCTATTGAACACAAGCCAGACGTCTGCCTTCAGTAATCTCTGTGTCAAGTCCATAATTGTGGTTTGAGCTGCAGTTTATCTCATAGGACTACGTGCAGTCAGAGGCCTAGATTTGCCTCTTTGCTGCCAAGCTCTGAACCAATTCAAATCTCCTCTTAGAGACATTCCTTTGGTGCAAGTCAGAGGAGAGTTTAACTATCCAGTGACTGCTTGAGCTGCTATGGAGTAACACCCTTCAGAAAACAGCAGGCTCTGAAAAAAACTGAAGCAGCATTGTTTCAGCCTATCAGAGACCATTTGAACATTTTAATTTGTTTTAAGTTTTACACTGGTCTGCTTCAGAAGGTAGAAGTAGTATTGAAGCTTATTTTCCTTTTGAAAGGATTTCCTATCCCATGCCGGAAGGTTAAACACACCCATTCTTCCACAGTTCACTTAAATTTGTTTCTTACTGTACATCTGGGAAGGGAAAAACAGACCAAGACAGATATTGTTTCAGTCTCTCTGTTTCCCTCAGAAATAGCCCTGAATATCAAACAAGGCCCCTGCTGCCCTTTGAGTTGCTTATTATTTCAAATTCACCAAGTCCCTGCCAGTGGTGTGGGGAATATTGTAAAATGGGGTAAGACTTCAGTGGATATGTGTAATCTTTGCTTTCAGAAGCATGCTGGCATTTAAAGTTATTACAGGAGAATGCCTCAAGCACTAGGTGAATGCTGTTCAAAACATTGACCATTTACTCTGGAGATGAGTGAACTAAAGTGTTTCATTCCTGCTGTGCAGAGTGGCCATCAGAAAGGGAAGGATATTTCCCCTCTCTCTTCTTTTAGCACATTTCCTTCCCTCTGCTTAAGCTCTGCTGGGAATTCAGTATGCAGCTCTGAACTAAAATAATTAGAAGGACTCAGTAGGATTATTTGCTCAGACGCCATAACCCCCTCCAGCAGACCTGCTGCCCAGCAGAGGAAATGCTGTCAGTTCTAGTGGCCATTGCATCCTTGGAGTGTGTTACTGTTGGGTGTTCAGCACCACCTTCCAGTACGCTCACCCCTTCATGCAAGGGGCTTGCCCCTAGACAAAGGGTGCTACAGTATCCTGTTTTAGCAGAGCATCTCTCTCATACATCTCTCTCATACTTTGCAGAAATGCTCTGGTAGCTTTTGTATGGGGAGTTCTTTGTTCCCAGTACATTAATTACATCCTGGAAAATTTTCTGGAACAGATAAAACAGCATTCATGTGCTATCCATAAATGTGTGTGCTATCTAAAGTATGCCAACTATTCCGTTCATTTATGGTTCTGATTTTATATGAAGTGTCAGTCCATGGGTAGTGAGAACAAGTTTATTTTAATGTATCTGATTACACAATACTGGAAGAAAAAGAATATGCTGATGTTGCTCTTGCATAAATTTTTTAGAAGAAACTTTCCCTTAGGACTAGTTTTCAAACTGTGAATATCTTTAAAAGACTCATATTTGAAAGAAGACAGCAGTGGGCTTATAAACAGGCTGGTTTTTAAGAATTATACAATTACTGGCAATGTAGGGTTATTTCTCCCTGAACACAAGTACAGATCCATATGTCAGCTTGCATAGGTTACCATAAGGCTGTCAGATGAAAATGTTATGAGGAATTCTTAATCCTCTGCTCACTATAAGGAGACTTTATTCACAAGTAGCTTCCTGCTATCCAGACCCAGAGCGTGTTGCTGAACTACGTGCTGATAAACATACAGCAGAGGTGTATTTGTTGTCACACAAGCTCTCTTACAGCAATCACTTAAAAAATACCCAGGTCATGACTTGATCAACCATGTAGAAAAACAATCATCAAACAAAAAAAGAATTCTGGAGGTATGATGAAGAGAGGCACAAGGCACATAAGAGAGCTCTGCGTGGATGATTTACCAGATTCTGACTTGTCAAATGAACACAATAATTCAGTTTTTTCACATTGACCAGACATGCTCTGCAAAGAATAACACTGGCTAAATGACAGTTC
>QUSF01000001.1:56333338-56399658 GCA_003676055.1 Chloebia gouldiae
AGAAAAACAGCCATATTATTAAGGGTGAAGCAGGCAAATGGGGTGAACAGCATATATCTTTATGTTGTCCTTTGAAGCATTTATGGACAGATAAAAAGTGGTACACAGGATGGTATTGATTTGATCTGGCAGAACTTAAAATTTAATTTGTTCAGAGGACAATTATGCCATTACATGGGAAGGCAATGGGGACCTGCAGAAACTTACTGGTTTTGCCTTTCATTTAAAATCCCAGACAGCTGTAGGTTACCTTGTGTGTCCCTGGATAAGATGGGAGTTGTAGGTTTGTGCCTACAGTTACAGAAGTCTCTTGAGATAATTCCTCACCCAGGCAAGATTTTCTTGCTATTCAATTCTGTCATTCAAACCCAACTCAGATGAAATAGCAGAGAGCACCCAACAAGTACACAGTGAACTGTGAAGGAAAGATGCTCTGTGCCAGGATGGCTGGTCACTTGTTTCAACACTGGACAAAGGAAAAGCCACTTTTGTATTTTGTAATAGTGTTTATGGGATTTTGGCTGCAGACAACAAAGTCTGTTGGCTAAATGCCCCAATTTTCCAAAGATCTCAGCATTTATACTCAGTGTTATTCTGCCAGCTTTTCCTTGGTTGTCTTACTGCTTTCAAGAAAGTCTGCAAGAATTGAAGGCATGTATGGGAAGTGGGGCCAAAAAGATGTATCCCAACACTGTATCTTATTTATTAGGAGAAACTCCAAAGGAATGTTTTTATTGAATATTAATTTCTGTACTTCCACAGTATTAAAGAGACCTGTGACTGCTGATGAGCTCTTGATGCCTGGAGCCCCATATGTTAGAAAAACTTTTACGGTATGTCTCCAGTATTTTCATTTATTTTCTGTATGTTATATGCATATGGGCAATCCAAACAGACATTTTTTGATGGGATAATTAGAGCTCGTTTGTATTTGCTGAGTTTTATACTGCAAAATCCCAAACTCCATTATCAGTACTTCCACAAATTACAGGTCTGATTCAGCACTTGTTTATTCTGTCTTTATGCCAGTGTGATACTTAAAGGGGGTGTAAAATTACATAAAGCCAATAACATTTGTGTTATACAAACTCATCTGGACTTAGTTCTTCTGCTCTGCAGGCGTGGATCACCTACCCAAATCGAAGTTTTCCAGCAGAGTCTTTCTACATAACGGGACAGAAAATTTGACTAGCATACATTATTAGAGCTCTTCTTTAAAAATGTTCTTGAACCTAGTCATTGGAAGCATTGCTTTTACAGCCTCCCAGTTCAACAAAGAAACTTCATTAAATGTGAGAGGAATCATTTGGATAGAGTTTTTCCCATGAGTGACATAGCAGCCTGTACTCTACTATGTGTTGGAAGTACAGAGATGTTGAAATTACATCTTGGACCATTTAGCAGTTGCCCCCTTGAATTTCATGGAGCTGCTTGAAAGAGATCATGTCCTTTCCTCTTTCCAGATCGTTGGCGATGCCGTGGGCTGGGGCTTTGTGGTGCGGGGGAGCAAACCCTGCCACATCCAGGCTGTGGACCCCAGCGGGCCAGCGGCCGCCGCTGGGATGAAGGTGGGTTCTCAAAATGGGATGATTTCCAGGGAAATGTTTGCTGCTCGGTGAAGGTCTTGGGTTGCCTGCATTTGGGGAGGGAGAGGTGCTTTTTTTTCCAGTGTGCTTTGTCTCAGTTTCAGGCATTTGTACATGGTGCGTTCTGTTGTCTTTAAACCTCCTCCTGTTTCTTTTCTTCTGTCCCTGAGACTCTTGAATTCTCTTTTTCACATGAGACTCAATTATTCTTTCCAGGTTGTTCTTTTGACCTTTTCCTTTTTTGAGGTGGGTTTTTATTCATGTGGTTGTCTGGTTTTGGTAGTGGTGGTGTTCTTATTTTTTGATGGATTTTTTTTTTTTAATGGCAATTTTTTTTTTCACTTCTGCACAATTTTGGCTTCCCTCTTTACAATTTATGTGACTGCTGGTATGCACCTTCTGGATTTTGCCTTTATAGGAACAGGGAAAGTCAGACATACCTAGTGAGAGTGAAGCTAGCATAGCCCATTGTTCAGTGTAAAGCAGTTAAGATTCGAGACGGTTTAGAAAGAACAACAGATAATACTTTCATAAAGAGCTGAAATGGCTTCATAAGTGATTTAAGAATCAATAAATACATGTTCCACTTTTAGCTTTTGCACTGCAATGCAGAGCCCATTGACTTACCTATGGGCTTGGATCACATCCTGCATATATCCATGAATTAATCTCTGCCTTGTACAAAGAGAAAAATAAAGTCAAAGTATTATGTTAAGTACAGATAAAAGCAAGAAAATTAAGTTAGCTGCTACACCTGCTTCAATGGCCAAAAAGATTAAACTATCCATTTATGCCATGCTTTATTGTATAGCAGCAACACAGATGAAGGTTTCAGATGTATTCCACATGTACCCCAGTCTCCATGAATTTTGTCCAGCCTTATTAATGTCTCTTTTCCATCACACTCATCCCAGTTGTCTGTCACCTGCCTATTCACACCCACCGAGCTGGAGGCCACAGCTCCAGGGATGCACAGCCTGCCTGCTGCACAGTGCCAGACCTGCCATGGGACCCTCCTTAGTGCAGGGCAGGGGTTTCTGCTCTCTGGATGCTGATTCTTTTTTTAATGGAACTTTCAAGCACGTGCTGTCTTTGAAACTTTTTTTTAGTACAGGTAGGAAAAATCCCTGGAACAGGGAATGGCAGCTGCAGAGTTTGTTGGTGCATGCAGCACCCAGACATATCCTGCTGGCAAACAAGCTTGAATTCTGAGGAAGTTTCTGAATATAATATACATTTACAATTTTTATATGAAGAGTATAATTTTCAAATAATGACCCTGCCTAAAATTTAAAGGGCCTAAGTTTAAAAATAATTTATTAATTCATGTGTGTATTCTAAATCCTGAACTTGGGAGCATAGTATTTTACAGCAGTTTTATTTTCTGAATATAGAAGCTAGCAATACAGTGGAGCAATTCTAAAACCTGACTTGTAAAAACAACACTCTTGTGTCATATGTGTCATCCCATGGCATTGCAGAGGTCTACCTGAACCATTCAAGATTGAGGAATACAAAATAGTTCACTGTCCTGAGAGGAACAAGCAGTGTTGTAAAGCTGGGATATATTGCCTTTTTTTGCATTAGGACAGATCTGATTATTTTCAAAGCTGTTATCTTTATATGAAAGTGCTTTTCAGAGCAGAATTGCACATAAAAATTTATAACTGTATATGAGATGAGACTCTCTTTAGACACAAAAATTGTTGCCCCATTTTTGGAAATGCTGAATACCTTTAACCTAGTAAGAGATGGTGTTTTTCTTTGAAAATAAGGGCTTTTGTTAGATGTTCCCATGGCAATATGTATGTAAATCATAGTGCAGTATTTGAAATTTTTAAAAAATCTATGTCACTTAATCCATCTGTTTACAGAACTCCTCAATCTGTCAAATTTAAAGAAATCAAATGACAGGCTTTAGATGACAGCTCCTTGAAATTAAATATTCCCCTGTGTGGAAGCTGCAGGAAAGGCACTTGGAAAACAGGCTGTTGGGCATGGCAACTTCTGGTGGGCTGGTGCAAGAGGCTTTTGTCTGCAGAAAGAGTCCTACAGCAAAGAAGTGCTAACAAGGAAAGTTGGCTATGATGAAAAGGCCAAGAATTTGAAGAAGGGCCAAGCCTTGGCGTTGCAGTTTGTCGAAAAGTTCTTGGCAGTAGCAGCAGGGATTTTCCTCCTAAGGAGATGCATCCACTGTAATTGTTTCTAGAATGTCTGTATTTGTAAAGCTTGTGATTTTACACTTGCCTGCTTTGGAGAGCACTATTTCCCTGTCTTTGCATTATGCTGGACGTACTGTTGAGAGGGGACTGCTGCCTACAATGTCATTGTAGGACCTTGGTTTGTGCATTTAAAATTCTACCATGTATCACAGAAAGAAGTAAACATTGCAGTCTCAACCTTACCTGCTGGACTTAATAGGGACTTGCTTTCAGTTTGAGCTTGTCTGGGCTCTTGGCCTGCTCCAAAGTGCTGTGAGTTGGGAGTCTGAGTAGAAAACTTGGGACTCTGACCACCCGCAGTGGCTGTGCCTGGGCACGGCGTGAGCGGATGGGACACATGGGCTCTGTCACACATGTGCACCTCAGTGTGGCAGCCTTGCCATCTCCTGATGTGTGACATCCTCTTCGGGGGAAATTTTCAGACTATTTATTTCTGACAAAATCCCTACTAGCATGATTTGATGAAGATGTGTGAGAGGCTACAAGCTTTAGGATTTAATCTCTCTTCTGGGCCTGGTAAATAGGATTACCACTCACAGTCTGAAATTTCAGGTGTGAAGCTGAGAAAACAATTCAATAAGTATCTAGTCAATTAGCTTTATTAAAGTATTTTTGGACCTGGTTTGCTGAAGTGTGTTTGCCTGTGACAGTGGTGTGAGGAGAGTGGCTGCTGCAAGTGCATTAACAAGTGGGAGCTGGAGGCGATACAAGGCTATGAAAGGAGTCAGTGTTGTGATGTGTTCTTCTAAGTTATTTGCAGCTCTGTTTAGCTGTCTGCTGTTGTCAGCAATGCAGACTGGAACAGCAGGATTTTGGAGTTCCCAGTTTGCTTTAATATTTGTTATTGACTGGCTGAAAAATCTGGTTCTCTGCAGATGACACTGCTAAATATTGCCAGCTGTTGCCAGTAAAACTCTTTTTCTCTTTTTTTAGTGATTTATTCTGTAAGTTCATTTCTGCTTTTAAGGTACAAGTATTTTTTGAAAAATTACAACTTGACTTCAAACTAGTGACTTAAATTATGCATCACATAACAATGTGATTTAGTGTGACATAACTGCAACAGAGTGTGATGGAACAAGCAGACCTAGCTAAGTATGAGGCTTGTGAGAGAGACAAATTAATCACTCATTTTGCTGATCATCTGTTCTTCCCACTGGCTGGAGAAATCAATGCCCTACTCAAACTGTTAAAAGAAACTATCTGATTCCTTAAACTGACTCTTAGCAAATTAGTATTTATAGCTGTCACACCTAAGGTTCTCAAATCATACAAGTTGCCAGTGGCTGTTTAAGCTTTTTCAAGCCTAGTTCTTCATTTCAGCAGCAGGGAGTCAGCAGCAGGGAGTTTGAAGGACCACATGTTGTCACTGGCACCAACACCTTCTGTTTGGATCTCAGCTTGGGAACTGTAATGTGCAGCCAGGACCTTTTCAGCATGGTTCTGCTCTCCTGATCCCTAAAAGCTGGCACAGGGAGGAGATCAGCTTTATATATTTTCTGTCTGTGCATTTGTCTTCTGCATTCACAAATTATTATTTCAGGTCCAGTTTCACAAATGATCTCACTAGCAGAATATGAGCCAGCTCTCAAGTGTAATTGAGTTGCCACTGTGTCAAGAAGCCAATGGATGTCACTTCATCAAGGTCATCAAGCCCATTTCATGCAGTCAAAGGAACATCTGTACTATCTGATTAGTCCAAAGAATTCAAGTACTGACATAGTAACAACATATTACAGACTTGTAACATGGAAGACTGAAAGACACACATTATAAATGTCCAGCAGGGTGAAAAACCTACCCAAACCCATGTGATGTCAGAGGAATTGCCAATGCCTTAGGTTCCTGAAATTGGAAGAAATTTAAACAGTGAGTTTCTCGTGAAGTTGAATGTACCTCAAGCTACAGAGAAACACAAAACACATTTGATGGTCCTTGCCAAGCGGACCTTAAACATGTGGAATGCATAACTGTTTGGCAAGTAAAATAAATCAGTCTAAAAGTCCTTAAAACAAACCGTTCCCCCAGGAAAAAGTATCCCAAGTCCAATTTCCAGTCTTTTACAAGATAGCGGGAAAGGTAGAGAAGCATTGATATTGTAGGTAAGAAACTTCTTTGTAATTCATAAAGGCACCCTAATGGGAGCTTGAAAACTGGGATTTATAATGTATCAATAAGGCACAAGGTACATGCCTCCATTTAACTCTCTTGGTGAAGTTTAGGAAAGAGAAGATACCTCAGTGTTTGGTGCTGCGCCTCTAGCCCTTCAAAGCCCTCCAGGGATGCTTCAGTGCTAATTGAAGCTATCGGAAGGGTACTTTCCTTTTTTCATGGAACTGAGCTTTAAATGAGAAGATGGAGTAGGCTTGGATAAATATTTATGCTGTGCACTAGCATATGGTGTTGTTGAAGCAGATGCAATTCAGTCTTAGAATTCTTATCTTATACCAACATGTTACTGATTGTAGAAAAGCATAAATTACACCAGTTGCCATCTGTTTTCAATTACAGCATGAAAACACTTGAGGCAGGTTGGGATTTTCCTTTAGCTGTGTTATCAGCTCGCTGCTGAATTGATAATTACATTAGAGTGAGTTGAGAATGGATGTATTTGGTAATGTGAACACTCAGAAAAAGTTGCTGACAAACTGCTTTCATAGCTTGTCCATAAATAGAGAAGCAGCAGAGCTAAACATGCACTAGCACTACCCACAATGAATGCCACTGCTGTAGGGCTTGAATATAAATGTATATATAATTTCAAACACATCCCTGTAAGTGTTTCATTTTCTGATAGTATTTATTTGTAAATTATGATATAAAGGTCCATTATTCTCCACAGAAATGTGGAAGCTGTATTTAAGCATCTATGACTTCAGAAAAATATAATTTTAAGGAAAGCTGATTTTTTACTATAAAATCAGTCTGGTTTTGCAAAACCAAAGAAAATCCAAAGATGTTTTGACTGTGTCTTTCATTTTATGCAGCAGCAACCAGGACCTCAAATTTTATCTGCTGTTATCTATCACGGAGATTGGAGAGTGAACTGACTAGGCTAGCATTAGCCTCAAACACCACTGAGATCATGCTTGAGAAGAGTGGTTGTTACATTACAGAATCAAAGAATGGGTCATGTTGGAAGGGACCACAGGGGGTCATCTGCTCCAACCTCCCAGCTCAAGCAGGGTCATCCTCAGGCACACTACACAGGATTGGACCCATCCATTAAGGGGGATTCCACAGCCTCCCTAGTCAATCTGTTCCAGTGCATGATCACTGCACAGTAAAGAAGTCCTTCCTTGTGTTCAAGTGGAGCTTCCTGTGCTTCAGTTTTTGCATGTTGCCTCTTGTCCTGTTGCTTGGAACCACTGCTGAGACCTTGGCCCATCCTCTTGATACCCTCCATTAATGAGGGTAGACATTAATGAGGTCCATCAGTCATCTCTTCTTGAGGCTTAACAGGCCCAGCTCCCTCAGCCTTTCATTGTAAGAGACATTCTCCAGACCCTTGGCTGACTTTGTAGCCCTCCACTGGACCCACTCCATTTTTTCCATGTCTCTTTTGTACTCTCTTGAGGAGCCCAGAACAGGACACAGCACTCCAGATATGCCTCCCTTGACCTCCTGGCAATGCTTTTCCTAATGCACCCCAGGATACCACTGGCCTTGGCCACAAGGACATGCTGCTGGCTCATGGACAGTTTGTTCTCCACTGGGGCCCCCAGGTCCTTCCCCGCAGAGCTGCTTTCCATCAGGTTGGCCCCCACCCTATACTGCATGGGGCTGTTCCTTCCCAGATGCAGGACCAGGACATTAGGACATGTTAAGAGCATAGCAATGGTGAACATAATGTTGAACAGTTTGATGAACAGTTTGGATAGCTTTTTCATTATTATTTATTTGATCCTCAGTGGAAACTTTTCTAAAAGACTCTAAAGAAAAAATCAGTAAGGTTGTGCTAGTCAGTAGCATAATGATTCAACAGAAGTTGGAAGAGATCAAATATTTGTGAATGCAAAAATACTTAGCTCTGCCATCAAAAATGAGTTCTTGACTGGTTGTGCTTGACAACTTTTTGACATGTATAGCAGTCATCATGCTTTCCTGATCAGTGAATGAATCTGTGCCTGGATGTTGCTGCTCTGTCTGCCTTCTCTTCTTGGTCTGTGGTCATCATTTGCTCGAGTAGTTTTCTGATGAGCTGTGGTGATGCCTCCCTAACTGTCCCGAGTTTTCCAGTTTCCCTGTGTGTATTTAATTAAACTCAATTAGTAGTTCCCAAATTTTTAGAGTGAGTCTTTTTTTACCACTTCTACATAGGTTGGACCTTCCTTAAAAAACATGTTACTCTTACTATACTGGGATTAATGCTATGAAAATTATCACAGTAACATGGTTTTGTAAGGACTGGGAAGAAAACTGCATTGCACCCATCTCCTTTGTCTGGGAGTTCTGTGAATTCAGCCCTCTTACCAAGGTAGAGGCTTCTCTAGCTGAAGAAGAACGTGGTTTTGAAAGCTGCATTGTGTGTCACTGCCAGAACTTTGTTTAGTTGCCAGAAGGAGACAAGGTTTGGCAAATTTCTCCTTTGCTTTGATTTCAGTCTGCTACAAGTGCAACAACAGAGTCATGTCCTTGACCATCCTTTGCATTAGCACGGTGTCTTGATATAATGGAAGTTTTTTCCTCAGTATTGTGAACTGGATATCTCTCTTCTGCCCCTTTACTGCACCAGCTACTCTGTCCATTTTATTCCTTCTCTATTTTGGAAGCCCTGTCATTGTTGAACTCCTGTGTCAGGAGACTCTAAGAGACACTGTTCCACTGGGCTGCTCGTGGACTTGCCCCATGGTGGCCACAAAGAAGTCACAGTTTGGATTTGGAGTCTCCTCTTATTCCCGTCACAAACCGTCTGTGCAATACTGACCATTTCCCACTAGAATTCTTGTAAAGTGGTATGGATTTAAATAGAGATGGAAAATTTCAGAAAATCTGACATATTCTCAAACATAACCAAAACATTTGATGGGTAGATCTCTTTTGGCACCTGTACAGATAAGTTTGCTAAAGTTTCTTTATTTCTTTGTAGGACCCGTGGTTCACAGCATAAAGTCCACGTTTTCCAGACTCAGACTCAGAGCAGAGAATTTGCAGACTGGGCCCAGCAATGTTACAAATCCCTAGGTTTCAAATGTCAGTTTGTACAGTTCTCCTCTTTCTAAGCTATCCTTCTCCCTCGCCTGAAATTTGTGTTTGTATTAACTTCAGATACTTTATTTGTGACATCCCACCCTGACGCCCCTGCCCAAGTTGTAACTACTCTGCAGACAGACACTTTCTATTTCCAATGTTACTATAGTCTAGTCTCTGCTGATCTTTGTGAAAATTCTCCTGTTTTGCTCCATTTTTCACTAATAAATCATTAGGCTCTTAATTGTGAAACTTTAGTTCTTTTAAAGCCATTATAAAGTTCCTGTTATCTTCTGACATGTCAGAATTTCATCTTACATTCCTACTCTTTTTGGTGGATCTCCATTTTTTTCTGCTTGTTTCCTTGGTTTGCCTTGTTTCTTTGTCCACAGACTTGTATAAGGATAAGTTTGTTTTGAAGAAATCTCTTCTGAGGCTGCAGAACTTCTGAAGCTGTTTTGAAAGGTTAAGTGAGCCCCACCCCTGTGCACAAGCCCCAGAGTGCACAGCCACCACAAGGTAGCTGGGACTGTGCTTGAGCCAGTGGATCATGAGCCTCTCTTCTTCTGAGCCAGTGGACATAAAATTGACTTAAAAATCAGCCACCTTTATCTTGTGCTAGAGACCAGGTGCTTGCTGTGACTATCCAGAACTGTTCTATGATGAAGAAATCAAAACTTGGCCTGTGAAAATGATGAGGGGAAAGCCCCCCACCATGCAGTTGGGAACATTGACGCAAACGTCACACCAGCAGGATGTGAGCTACAAACTGCACACACAAAAGAAAAATAGAAAAATTCTTTTTATGATTATCAGACCTGGTTTTGAACAACAGGATCCATGTTACTCACTACAGGGAAAAGAATTAAGACAGTGTGAATTCCCAGGTGAAATATAAAAATGGTGAGTTCAGCTTTTTGAGTCTAAATTTCTCCTATAACTCTTCCCCCCCACCAAACTTACAGGACACATGTTTAACAAGGTTTTACTTGCTTATCCCAGGCCCCGATTTTGGCCTGCAGAGGAGTATTAGGTTTCCAATGCCTCTGTGTGATTTTTCCTAAAGACTCTTTTAACAGAGAGAGTTTTACTGGGCAATAAAATAACTTTTTTTCTCTTTAAAACAACTGAAACCTTATGTGAGTCCAGCAAATTTCATAATATCTCAGAGGTCTTTTTTCTGCATTCACAATGGTGTGGTTGACTTTAGAATTGAACTTGTTTGTAGGCCAGTCACCTAAAATGCTGCTGGGCAACAAGTGACCCACTGTACTTGTGTCTGTATGTTGGCTCCTTCTCATCAATAGGAAGTACAAATCCAAAACACAAAAATTCTGCAGCTTCATTACTGGAGATCAGTGGATTTTCTAATTTCAGTCACATTATTTTAATAAATGTTAGTTTTAAAAATTCTTTTCTAGTAAGCAGTCTATGATGGGATAACCCAGGTATCTGATCACCCTTTATGAAAGTGTTTTCTTGATTTTTTTTCTGGAGTCTTACAGCTGTAACCATTCTGAAAGAGAGAAAGCAGCACTGTAAAACAGGGCTGTGCTTGTGTTTTGATACAACTTGCAAGTTCCTGTGTGGCCTATAGGCCATTGATTGGTGAGATCTAGTGCCTGATGGAGCAGCTGGGATCTTGCCCATGCTCCAGCTCTCATAGGCTATTGCAGGTCACTCCCAGATGGGAGTCCAGGCTCTCTAAAGAGACTACTGTCATCTGAAAAACTGATCTGCAGGGTGCCTGAAATCTTGAAAAGGTTATCCTAAGTTCTGTAACAAAGACATAGAATTAAAGGTTAGTTCGGCAAAAAGCTGTCATTTTGAACTACTTTTGCTCTCAGCTGAGGATGAAATGCATTTTTTATTACTTGGTTTAGTTGCAATACTCTTTTCACTTGATTCCTTGGAGAGTTCCTCAGATGCTGTTGGTTTTACAAGTCCGTGGCTATCTCAGCTCTCTGCCCTGAGCACTTCAAAGATGCTGCCGCTCCCCAGCTGCTGTTCTAAAGACTCTTGCCTGCACTTCTCCCTCTGTCTCTTTTCTTGTTGCTGCTTAAGACACAAAGTGGCTTCCTTTCATGGTATAAGCAAATTATTCGGGAAGCATGTTGTATTAAAGCCAAGGCTCTGTTTAGCTAGCCAAACACATGGAAAAACAATTGCACTTTTGTCTGTGCAAACAGAGAGCAGCTGTTTGTCTCAAACAGCGCAGACTGTTCCTGCTCATGACACGCTGGATACCAGAGGGTGCTGAGGGTGCCTTGAATGAATCTGTCTGCCCCTGTTATTCCCTTGCTCACACTCCATGACTGTTTTTAACCAATATGGGGCTTACATGAACTACAGTTCAGCATAATTATATTTGACCATGTAAGTAAATTGATACATAGTTTTAAAGTTCTTTATTCATTATGTGCGGTTTTGTTTTACTAAATATAGTTTAGTTAGAGATATACCAGAAAAAAAAAAAAGACATAGAAAGGTCAACCCAAGCATTAAAAGACATTATTTGTAAGCTTAGACTCTGTGTTCTTCTGACGCTGATACAGTATTTTACCCAGAGCCATCTTTAGCCATTTGAGTTATTTAACATTTTCAGAACTGTTCTGTGGTAGGTATCAAATTGCACTATACAATAAAAATGCATATAAAGTTAGACATGCAGTCACTGGTTTGCTTTCCTGATGTGGACCAGCCTGGTCCAGCTTTACCTGTGGGTATTTCTCACTGGGACTCACATTCAGTGATTTTACACACCAATTCCCAATTAGGGCCATGGAAAGCAGTGACCTATATTCCCCTACTCCATATTTATAGATGGTTTGTGTTTCAGGGTATTATGTTCTTATGTTATTACTCTCCAGATATCTACAGATAGCATTAATTTACCTTTGTGAATAATTCCTGCTCAGTTGATCTCTCAGCAAAACTCCACCACTTACAGAGCTGAGACTTGTGCAGCCCAAGAGACTCATGCTCCAAAGCAAGAGTTATTCTCATGGGCTCTTAGGTCAGCTCTTTTCCTTCTCTAATTTATCCACTCTGTTTGTGGAGTTTGCTCAGCAATGCTTTAATTCTCTTCCTGATGAAGAAAAAAAGGGCTAGAATTCCCACAGATTCCCATCATTTGGAAGGGAGGAAGGGAGGGAGAGACTATTTGAACCAATGATGAAGCCCTTGAGAATCTATGACTTTTTTTTATGTGACTTACCCTATTATGTTATAAAATAGATATTACTTTATTACATGCAATTTTTTTGTATTATGCAGTTTATAGATTATGTTGTTTAGTTCACATTGGGTTTTTTTCAGTTGGAGATCAATTCGTTTGGAATACTATAAAAAAATTCAGCCTCTTTTTTAAAAGTGAAAGAAATATGTAATATATATGTAATGAAAGTGTGTAATGAAGACTTGCTCAGGCAAACCATCGACACCACCCTGCAGTCACAGACAAAGATGGAGCAGAAGAATTATGAACTTATATTTTAATTCTGTAAATGGAGTTCATTTTCTCTGCTGTGAATTGTACTGTGCTCTGCAGGTACCCAGTTTCTAGCCCTCTGATGGAGCAGGGGGTCAGCTTCACACTGCTGTAAAGAACAACAAGAAACACATCTCTCTCTCGAGACAGAATCTTTTTTATGCAAAGCCTGGATACTTGCCTACTCCCACACCACCCACTGTACAGCCAATTACACTTTCGCTAGAGATATTTACAGAACTGAACACACATCTGCAATTTATTCTCTTCCATCCAGTAACCTCGGTTATGGAGGAAAGGCCATGGTATGATTTTTTAACCTTCCGGCTACATGCAGTTGGTTGTGAATTGTGAGGTTCCAGCTTTACTTTACTAATCCTATCAAGATTGCATGAACTCTTAAAAAAATATCAAAGATAAAAATCTAACTGGAAACATAACTTTTAGGACCTCTGATTTTCATCTCTTTTCCTCATTCCATTGTGACAGTGTAAAGCTTAGCAGAGAGAGAGCAAAAAATTCAGTGCTGCCTGTGTTTGCTTTTATGTAGAAATTAGTCTTAGGTCTTAGGCTCTTCTGTGGTACCACATTCAGCATCTCTGTAGCCTGGCCTCTTTGCTGAGCGTGGGGATTCCTTTGCTTTATGGCTCTGGGTGACCTATTAAAATAGAAAAACTCCTGTATCAGCATAAATGCAGGCTATATGTGTAAGTGTGTAAAAGAAGCTGAGCTCTGCACTCTCTCCTCCACTGCTGTTCTGCCTCAGATTTCTCTGTACTTGTTCTTGGTACCACAGCATCCATATTGCCATTGATTGCACTGGACTTTAAGTTATCTGAAAACTTAAGGCTGCAGTTTACTCATCTGTGTAAGCTCTGCCAGGAAGGTTGATCTTATTTTCACCTCCTTTTCATCTCCCTCTTTCCCTTTGCCGCCAAGCAGATATATATCTCCTTCCTCCGTTGTGTCAGGCACATCAAGGAACTTATTTTGCCTGAAGAAAAGTTCTCTGATTTATTTATTTTTGCTGGCACGGGATGAAAAGGATGAAAAGGGAGTGGTGTGTGTGCTGTTGTCTGAGCCAGCAAAGGGACAGGAGCATCTCTTGGGACTGCAGGCACCAAGTCCTGCTATGAACTTTCCTCCCCTTTGAAAGGGGTTTGACATCTGAATCCACAGACTCCTTGGCAACTCAGATTGAGTATATCCCTTTCTGTGAGCAGGAAGAGTTGTGAGGTCCCAAATCAGATTGTTGATCCAGCTTTTAATAAGCAAACACTTTTTTCCACATTTCTTTTAAAGGTAAAATTATCTCTTTACCCTCTAAAGAGAGGGGAAACCTCATTGTCACTAAGGGTGCTGTCACTAAGGGTTTTGTGTAGAAACCCGTGATATGGTATGTGAGGTAGAGGGTGATGATTTGGTAATTGGCTGGGAAGATTTATTCAAGAGATCTAACAACTGGCAAGGCAAACCTGTGTGGTTTTCCACTTGTAAATAGCTCCTTTCTAGCTGATAACAGCAATGAAAAGTACAAAAGGTGTAGTTTTTTTTTCCTTTGTGACAAAATAAGAGTCTTAAATGGAAGTTTTTACTTTCACTCATTTCTCAATTCTTTCACATTTCATATTTAAATTACATTTTAAAAATTGATTTCCATCTGTTTGCTTGGAGGGCAGTGCTGCTTGGGAGGCAGGAGTGGGAGGAATGTTTCCCAGCATCTGCAGAGGAGCAAGGGGTGTGCAAGGGGGAAAGAATCCCATTGGAAAGATACCTCCTCTTTCAAAATGTTGGAGGCTTGGATGTCCCCTTCCTCCTTGCAGAAAGCTGGAAAGCTGTGTTTCAGATGTTACATTCTTGTAGCACCTAAGCCGTGCCCAAATTTTGCTGAAATCTGTCGGTAAGACAGGAAAAGCCAAGGCAGCTGTATTGGCTCTTGAAACAAGCAATGGTAAAGTTTGTATTTTCTTTTTTTTTCTTTGCATTTTCCGTCTCAGTATCAGGAGTTTAGGAACCTTCCCAGGTGAGAGCTGTGGCCTTACCACAGGAATCAATGAGTAAGTTTTAAATTTCAGAACTGGCTCAGGGCTTTCAAAAGTATCTAAAGTGTGAAAAGTAGGATTTGTTTGGTATCCTGCTGATGACATCTCCAGGTCACTGACAATTGCAAAATGTTAACCCTTCAGTCCTGATTTCATGGATGCCCATAATGAAGGGCTCTTACTGAGAGCATGGCCTGCTGGTTAATAGAAATCAGGATCTTGTGGGTCTCTCATGCACATAGAAAACAGATGGGTTTGCTAACCACATATGGAGGGCTTTTCTCTGGAAGATCACAGTGAATTTCAGAATACTCTAATGAAACAATTATGATTTTGAGCTATTCAAACCTCCCAGCTGATCCTTGTCCCTGTCAGATTAGTAGGACATGAAAAAAGCATTTATTTATAATTATTGAGGGTATCTATTAAGAAATGTAAGCAGGCTGTCTCTGTAATGGATTTAATTTTAATTTTCATTAGCAAGAAGAAAAGCAAAAATACTGCCATTGGGATATACTTTTCTATTTGAAATAGTTATATTGTCAATTCTGCTATGAATTCTACTCTATAAAATAGTCAAAATGCACTTTTGTTTGAACAGCTCTGAAAGAATTATACTTAGAAGCTTTTATTTTTGTTCTTAGGAAAATTACTGAAGAACTTTCCAAGGTTGAAAATAACTCCTACATTTTCCTAATTCATAATTTTTACTTGATGCTAATAAGGATTTTTTTAAGAGACTAAAAAGAAAACAATACATTTTTTCATGCATTTTGGGAATGGTTTGTCTTAAAGGAAAAAGTATCTGTGTGACTTTGGCTTCACATCAGATGATAAGAAGAACTAGTACTCAAGGAAGCATGTCCCAAACTATCCAAGTGTATGTAAACCACTGTGGATACAAATTATGAACAGAGCAAGGGGTTAAATCCAGTCTGTCTCATGCTGGATGGCTGAGCCTGCCTCGTTTCAGACACAACTTTCCCAAGGAGGATGACATGCTTCTGTGCAATGTGCTAATAACTTCTGAACTACCTTGGTCTCAAAGGGATCTGCTTTGGTGCAGAATGTGGGCTTGCTTTGTGCTGTCAGCTGCTAGAAATCTGTTTTGGATCCACACAGTCCAGGAGTGAAATCCTGGCTGCTCCAGAGTGAAAAGATTAGTGCAAGACTGGATTTCACACTCTCTCCAGCATTTTAAAATATTTCCCTTCATACAGTTGCCAAGTGTACGGTAATATTCACACTTTCTGAGGAAATTAATTGGTGGCAGTGTTTTCAACATCTCTTTATGCTGTTAATTGCTGATGCCAGACTGCTATCAGTACCAAACAGCCCATCAAACCTTTTTGTTTGGTTTATTTTGTTGCTGTTGAAGGAGAAAAGTCAGGTGTACTGGCATAAACTTTGTGTTTTGCAGTTTTAGACCATGAATATTCCCATTGTTGCCTAGATAAGGGGGTAACCTATCAGTACTGCTGAAAAACAATATTTTTGCCACTGTCTTTACTGTGACATTGACTTTACTGTGACATCTAACTTTGAACTTGAGAACTTCAAGCCCACATTATATTTGGTAACATTGATTGTTTTGGTACCTATTTGATCTGCAGTTTCAGTAGCAAAGAGTAGTTAACAAACAAACAAAACACAAAAAAAGCCCCACTAAAACTCCACAGTCAATCAATGAAACAAAAAAAACCAAAAAAAAGCAGAGTGGATTCCAGACACTGATACTGGCACTGAAATGTAAATGTAAATGATAAATTTACATTTACATGTAATGATAAATTTACAGTGGGTGAGAATGAGCACCTCACCCCCTGCAGCTGCTGGACTGGGGCACAGATCTTTGCTGCTGTGGAAAGGACAGTGCCTCACCATCCCCAGCCACACTGCCTCATGGCAGTTGTATTCCTCTTAATCTGGATGGGTTTTTTAAAATATTATCTCAAATTAAGGTGGCCATGTAATCATGGTCTTATCTACACTGTTTTGAGATATATTATCTGTTAACTGTGCATGGTTGTTACTTGCTTTGTACCAGAGATGAACAGTCGGACTCACTGCATCCATAAATTTAAATGTCTTTTTAGGGCTGTCCCAAACAGCAATGATCACTTAAGTCAAGGTCTGCAGTAGGATTTTCCAGCTCTTCGTAAACTTTCAAATACCTTTCTAAAAAGTGTGCCTAAAAAAAGAAAGAATATTTTAAAAGGATTTTTAAATATATTGCATTAAAAAAATCCAGCAAGCAAGGCTTGACTCCGCAGGGAAAGCTAACTGAAGCTCACAGTGCAAACAGCATCTGAATATCCAAGGATCTAGGCTAGCTGCCTATCCTATAAGAACATTCCTGTAGCACTTATAAATATTGAGGTCATCCTGAGGCAGAACTAACAAAGAATTAGTGACAGGTATGCAATGTTTTTATTTAATGATTGGCTCTAAGGCAGTTGCACAATTCCACACCCATGCCTGCAGCCAGTCTCTGACATCCCTTCGAAGGATCCCACAGTCAGCCTCAGCTCGGGTCCTGATCAACACCAGCTCAGCTGTCCAGGCAGCCCCCTGCAAGGGAAGGGGCCTTGGTTTGGCCAGCAGGCAGTGGTCCCAGCAGGAAAATCAAGGGGTGTGGATGTACATCTGCAGGGCAGCTTGGCAAGACCGAGGAGGGGCAGGCAGCCAAAGATTGCCGTGGAGGAAAGAGCAATTACCAGTGAGGGGGAGGAAGGGCTGTACGGTTCCAAGCACAGCACAATCCTGATTTTGGCCAGTAAATGTTACGGTAACAAATTATTCTCGCCTCTTCTTGCCATCTTCAGTCTGATGATAAACGGCATGACGAATCTTTGCTAACTTCTTTAAACTACAGGTTCCCAGATCCTTTTTGTTCAAATGTAAGGCCAAACTTGAAGTTTATCTTTTTATGGGGACACCTGGATTTAGTTAAACCTTCTGTATGCATCATGGAAAACCCACAGAAAGACAGAGGTGCTTTTTCTGCCATCCCTGCTTCCATGAGCTGCTGTTTCCAATGGCGGGAAATTGAAATACTCAACAATAAATGCTTATTTCTGTAATACTTAAATATTTGAAATCTGTTAAGGGAGGTTTTTTTTTTTTTCATTTGAGTGTTGCTTTATTTAACTATTATTAGTTCTGTGGTTTTTAGATCACCACATCCTGACCAACAAAATGGTCGGAATTTATTCTGGGCTGTGTTATTTCTTGAAGTCTGAGGGATAAAAAGTGATGGTTATCTCTTGTCAAGCTCCTTGGAGAGCAATGAGGAAATGAGCAATAAAAGGTTCTTTGAGGCTCTTTTAACTGTAGTTTATCATCTATTATAGTTACTGATGTGTGGAAACCAACAGAAATATTTTATGTGTTTGTAGTTACAAAGCCCTTAACAGCTGCAGCTATGAGCTGAGCACTTACAGCTTTTTGAAATGTGTTTTTATAAATGTAACATTAAATCACTGTGTTTCTGTAAACCAGTCTCCTTAAGAAAATTCCTGAGATAATAATATATAGGTTGACATATTCAGTCATGGCTGGTGAGTGAGTGCTCATTTGCTCTTGCTTGTTTTCTAACTTGGGTAGAGCAATGCACAATATGAGCATTTTTGGGGCAGGATTGGTGATGACTAAAATGCACAAAGCAGTACTGCATTTCATTTCCCCTCGCTGGATGCACTGCTGAATGGGAAATCAGGGTGGGAAGAGGAAAACTGAGTGAGCTGAGTGCAGTCAGCATAACAAAGGACTCAGGACTGTGCAAACCTCTTTCTCCTCACCAGGACTGGAGCACACAGCAAATGGCTCCACATTTCTTCATGAGGGAGCCAGGGATTTTCAGAGACTCAGCCTTCAGTAGCACTGGTCAAGCAATTACTATGGAGAGTGCATTTTACCCCCAGGGTAGTTGGCTCTTTATTACCATCTCCTGTTCCTCATGGATGTTTTCCTGCAGTTTTAGGATGGGATTGTGCTGTTTTGTGTATTGTCCTCCTCTCTGCATTTCTCTTCTCATGTGGCCTGGGTGAACTTCTTGCATCTAATCCTCTCCACTGTGAATGATGAAGCTAACAAGCCATGTGGATCCACTGCAAAGGAGGGCACAAAGGGGCTGTTCTTGGCCGTACGCATTGCTGGTTAATTGTACCGCCAAGGGCATGTGATAAAACAAACACTGAGAATGCAGACGTGTCAGCTCTTGTCTTCCACAAGAAATTCACTCTTTGGCATCCAGATTGCTGTTGACGTTGTGCCTGTACCATCTGCATTTACACCATTGCAGCCCTGGTGTGTGTCACTGGCTGGTCTGAAAGTGTGTTCCTCTGGCAGGGGCATTCCCCAAAGGCCCCTGAAGCTTGTGCCATGATCCAGCATGCAGACTTGTGCATTGAACATGGCCAAACACGAGTCCCATGCATTGGAATTCCAGTAACTCAAGATGTGTGAGAATATGCAACAGTAAAACAAAGAGCAGCCATTCAATTTCCAAAAATTGCTCTAAACCAGAAGAGACAATGTTGTTTCTGCTGGTCTGTTTTAAATCAACCCAAATATTATTTTAGAGCCAGAGCTATAATTTAGTAAAACTTGATACAATCTTGGAAAGCCATAGAAAGTATTAGGAAATATCACTGGAAGTTGAGACCTACAGATGCTGCAATAATCTGCATTTTAAACTAAATAGACATGCCAGTTAAATACTGACTGGACACACTGCAGAAGATGATGGGTAACCTTTTCAACAAAAATCCTTAAAATTTAGAAGGATTTGCATGCAAAAATGGAACCATTTTCCCAATGCTACTTGCAGCTCAAATATTCATACATAGGAAAGATTACTGCCATGGGAGTTTACTCAGTTGTATCACTGATTGCCATACTTTAGTGATCATTTAGGCTACTAGTAAGGCTCCTTCCAGGATCTTCAGCTCTGCAGTGGAGTTCTGGGGGTAAGGAGTAAGGTGCAAGAGTCTACCATCCCTTGAAGAGCTGCTGCTGCCACTCTTCCTGTGCAGAGGCTAAATAACACAGATTAAAGTCATTGGTAGCATTTTTTATGAAATGTTACATTTTTTGATTGGGTTTGCTTTCTCTATAATTTTTGATAGATACATTCTGTCCATTTTGCAGAAATACAAATTGAGTTTCACCACACATTTTACTTGAGAGGGAAGTTACTGGCACACAAAAGTTAAGTGACTTGGCATGTGCAAAAATCTGCTTTAGAGCTAGCATTGGAGGATGCCAGAGCTGCTTGCCACCTCTCCCACACCCATTTCTATCTTGTGCTTCTGCCTAAATAGGAAAAGTGAAAAATCATAGACGGATAGAATTGTTACTGCTGGAAAAGAATGGTTGGTCTAATAGATCAAATCCAGCCATTAACTTGATGCTGCCGTGTTCACCACTAAACCATGTTCCAGGTGCCACGTCCATGTGGGGTTTTTAACACTCGCAAGGATGGTGGTTTTATCACTTCCAATGTCTGACCACCTGTTCTGTGAAGAAGTTTTTTCTTATATCACAGAATCAAATAGGTTGGAAAAGACCACTGAGATCATCATGTCAAAGCTATGACTGAATACCATCGTGTCAGCTAGACCTGGCAGTAACGCTCCCCTGGTGCAGCCTGAGGCTGTTTGCTCTTGCCCTGTCACTTGTTACCTGGTAGAACAGACTGATCCCCCACCTGGCTACAGCCTCCTTCCAGGGAGTTGTAGAGAGTGATAAGGTCTGAGCCTGAGTCTACTTTTCTGCACCCCCAGCTCCCTCAGCTGCTCCTCATCAGACCTGTGCTCCAGACCCTTCCCCAGCTCTGTTGCCCTTCTCTGGATGTGCTCCAGCCCCTCAATGTCCTTCTAGTAGTGAGGGGTGAGTGAGCAGTGTCCCTGCTATCAGCAGGGACACCTTGCTCTAGGCCAGATTGCTCAAAGCTCCATCCAACCTGGCCTTAAACAGTTCCAGGGATGGGACATCCACAGCTTCTCTGAGCAACCTGCGCCAGTGCCTCACCGTCCTCATAGTAAAGCATTTCTTCCTGATACCTAATCAAAACCAATTCTATTCCAGCTTAAAGCCTTTCTCCCTTGACCTGTTAACTCCAGGCTCTTGTGGAGATAGTCCCTCTCAGTTTTCCTTCTAGGCTCCTTTTAGGTACTGGAAGGCCACAATAAGGTCACCCAGAAATCTCATCTTTTCCAGGCTGAAGAAGTCTAATTCCCTTAGCCTTAGTTCCTTATAGAAGAAGTGCTGCATCCTTCTATCATCTTTGTGGCCACCTTTGGACTTGCTCCAACAGTTGTCCTTCCTGTACTGGGGACCCCTTAGCTGGATACCATATTGTTTGCAAAGCACCGTCGATACCATAAAATATCACTGATACAAGAAAAAATAACATTGCTGTAAGAAAAAATTATTGATATTGATAAATGACTGATGAACCTCAAAAGGTCAAAGATTGGAAAGTTGAATTCCACTGATTTTATAGTTGAAGTGATGTTTCAAAAAAAAAAAGGTATATAAAATTAACTTGTCAGATTAATTCTAAGAAATGTGAGGGCTTTTAAGAGTGCCAAATGAGATGATGTGAAGAGTTCTGGAGGTTTTTGTCTGCCCAGGAGTTGATAGTACATCTGTGTAATTAACCTAACAAAATAAAGTCTAATGCATGACTCATTTTGCTGCTTGCTTTCTCCTCAGGTTTGCCAATTTGTCGTGTCTGTCAATGGCCTCAATGTTCTCCACGTGGATTACAGGACAGTAAGCAACCTCATCCTCACCGGCCCTCGAACAATTGTGATGGAAGTGATGGAAGAAATGGAGGCCTGAGAAGGCACAAAGTCCCTATTACTGGACATTTTTGTGAGACGAATAGCAACAGCCATGGAGTGTCATGACACACGGCTGCAGAATGTTGCTGTGTCTAAACAGATGATTTTGCTTTTAGGGGAGGGGTTTCTCTTTCCTTTAATAATAGCACTGGTGATTATGCTAAGATGTGAACAATAGCTACCAGCTTATTTTCACCATGGACTTCTCTGTGCCCAACAGAGACAAGACCAGGGCCTTTAGGTGGTCTGCCCAGCCATGGCTGCACCGGGCAGAATGGGCTCCAGCCTAAGAGGCTGTGCATATTTCCTCACAGTCCACTGCTGGATCAAAGCACTTCAGGAGGTGAAAGAGCCAAGCACTGTGGGGTTGGGGTGTCACAGATGGTTTCCCTGAGATACTGACATTGATAAACATTGTCCTGGTGTCCAGCTTTGTCCCTGGAGCACATGCAGTCACAGTTGCTGTCTCCTTGGGCTGAGGGACAGCTGACTAAATCCTGGCTTGATTACAGTCAAACACAAATGAACTGCAAATGCATGAGAAAAGGTGTCTGTGCTCTGTAGAGGATAGTCTGGTATGAATGTTTGGGCCTTACTGATTACATGGGTTAGTCTAGAAAGAAAATGGGAAAATGTGTGGTATTTTACAAAAACTGCCTTTGAAAATTGGTCTTTTGGTTTCAATGCTTGTGTGCTGGATTAGGTGCTTGAGTATAAAATATTGATTTTGAGGTTTTTTCCAAACCTGTAAAGGAAAGATGCCTCAGTCTTACTATTGATCACTTCAGAGAAGAACCTTAATTCCCAGAAGAATATTTGGCAGGTTGTAGTGGGAAATTCACAGTGTTAGCATAAAGAATGATACATTCAGATTCTCCAGCAGCAAAAGCACACTTTAAACTGAAGCAATGTACTTGAATGTACATGAAGCTTATGAGCACTTTCCAATCATCTGATGTTTTGCAAAGAACCAACTTCCCTCATGAGCTGCATTTGACACTGTTACAAATAAAAGATTGTATTTAACTGACTCATTGTTTCTCAAACAGTAGGATTTTTTAATTGATGAATTAATGAGAGAAATATTTTTTAAAATCATATATAAAAATACAACTCAGTGTTAAGGGGACTGTATGGGTTTTCTTTGATCTTTGAATTGAATTAATATATCCTGCTTCACAAAATTACATATACATTTTGCAGACTTTCTCTGCTGTTTAAATTTTACAATTAAAGCTTGATTTTCTATACGGACATACAACAAATCATCCAATTCTGGGGTGGGGAAAGTATTTTTCCTCAAATAATTTTGAAACATGTTTTGTATTAAAAATTGTTCTCACTAAAAAAATTGCTCTTTCAGTATGTTTTTCATTCACTCAAACACTTTTACTTCAGAGATATAGCAAGTCTTCAAACTCATGTATTCCTGCAGCTTCATTTGAAGAAGTCCTTGAGTTCTTTGTTTCTGGTTTTGTATATCTGTAGCTATTATATCTTGGTATTTTCACCAAGAAAATTTCTTATATTCCACTAATATGCAGCAATGCAGGGGGGTTTAAAACTGCAGCTGCTTACTCAATACTAACCAGGCACCAGAGTGTTTGGAGGGTTGTTCAAACTGCCATCTATGGCAGTTCTGAATCCCGATTGTACTCTCCAAAATTTTGGTAAATACGTATATGCCACATCGGGTTACATTTTACAGGTCATCCAAAATAAATAGCTGGGAACACAGTATTATATTAGATGGTAATAACTGTCCATGGTATCCACTCAGAACAGTTGGAAACAATCTTGTTCCAGAAATGTTTCAGTATGCTATAAGTATTTTGAGTTTGTGAATCCAGGAATGCTTCTACAAATATTTCTATTTAATTTCTATTTTTTTTAATTTTCTTTTTTTTTCCTGTTTTCTTTTTTTTCCCCTAGGTTGTTTTGGTCGCTTAGCCCCTTTAAAATATAAATTCAGCATGTTAGGTTAAGTTAAATATTACAGTTGAAGGCTTTTCTTAGCAAATTGCTGATGATTCTCTCTAATGCTATCATGGGTTCATCTGTATTACATGTCTTGCCTTAGTTAATATTCTGCTAGAAGTTCTCTGTAGCTTACAGATAATTAAGAAACTGGGTCAGAATTTGGCTTAATAATGCATTACAGAGTGCACTTCAGACTGGAGCAAAAAGAGTGGGAATGGGGGCAGGGAGAAATATGTGAATTTCATTATGTTACAGATTGGAGATGGCATCTTGATTCACAAGATACATTAGTCTCTATCACAATTTGAGCACAGCTACTTGCCTTCTGTTTAATAGAGATTTCCATATTGTGTTCTCAACTTGATTGACAATCCAGGATTTAATTAATTCTTTCCCTCTTCAGCGTGACAAAGGTATTCAAATTGTGTCTGCAATGAAATTTTGTATTTTGGAAGAAAGGGTGGAAAGTAAACAATTAAACTATGAAATGTATAATTTCCAATTAAATTGCAGTTTGTCTGCACACAGTCCTGCATATGCTCCAAGACATCCCACAGCAGTCAGTGTCAAACTCTCGTGCACTTCAGAGGGCACAGAATTTTAAATATAACAGAGCACCTTACTTCCTGCAAAGTGCCAGGGGAAATGTAAGATTATTCACAGAAGTGAGGCATTTCAAGAGATATCTTGAAGGAATAGCATGAATATCACAGTGTAGAAGGAAGCAAGAAACCAGAAATTAAAAAACGAACCCTGGCATCAGCAGTAATGGCATCATTAAAAAGACAGGCATTTTTGTAAGACTTACTCTCTTCTGTGATCTCATTTTGGTTACTGCAGATCTTACAAGATCCTCTAATAAATCTTTAAGCCTTAATCACTCAAATTAATGCCATTCCTCTGTACATGTACATTTGCAAATCATTTATGGACATCTTCCAGCAATGTAATATTTAATTAAATTCAAGTAGCAGTTAAGCTAATTGGAGCATTAAATCATTGCAATATTTATCATACTTTTTCCATTATATTTCCCTAAAGATAAATTATTTTCATTTTCTTTTTCAAGATCAAATACTGTGTGTATGGTACTGAACACAACTGGTTCCACAATTAGTCCAATGGAAGGCATTTCATTCACACAATGATGCAATAATCCACTTCAGGTGTATTAGTAGTTAATTGTCTGCATTTTATGTCTGCACAGAAGCTGAAAATAAAACTTTCAGAATTAAAAAGACATTGTGTCATAGCAGCATCTGAAATATGATTGGGTGTGACCTGCTGTACCTTCTTCTATGAGATTACATTCAGGACAAGGTTTGGAATTAAAAGGCCATGCAGTAGGACTGTTTTTCAAAGTGTTTTTCTTAATTTTTTTCTCTATTTTCTGATCATACCCTCACTAATGACTAGAGTGCTAGGGATGTGTCAAACGCTGTCCCAGAATTACTGCTCAGTGGTCAGCTTGTTCCCTTAGCATGGTCTGGATCTCTGAGAAAATTGCCCCAGTGTAGTTCAGAGAATAACATGAGATCTGAATTTGGTGCCTCTTGGCCTTCAGACCAGAGACAGTCTCTGCACTGACTTGATGTACTAACATAGACATAAACAAATGAGAATAAACCTGAGGTTTAGGAAGAGGAGGCAATTGACTCCTTTCTTCTTCTGTGCTGATAGCTATAATGCATGGAGGTTTCCTTTTTCTTATCAAATTATAAATTAACTTCAGATAATTCTGGGAATCAAATACTATTTTTTAATGTTATTTCTTTAGATATTATTTTAATTTTAGAGACAGGAGAAACTGAAACAATATGTCTTGCAAAAGTGTTTGTCTAATGCAAGACAGACTGAGAAATCAAGTGTTGCAATTATGAGTATTTTCTTCCCAGTGTGTAATTGGAACTAGACCGCTTGTGTAAGTGAAAAATCATGTGTATGTCACATACATAAATACAGTTAAACCACACCACTCTTCAAATAAAGTGAACTACTAACCTTTTACAATAAAATTGGCATTAAAGGTTTTCATAGATCACCCTTTTTAAATGTCTTTGTTGAGTGATGTGGCTTTTATTTTTCACTTATATGTGTTACTTACAAAAACAGAAATAGTACTTGCCAATTCAGTAATTCCCTTTGTATACTCACAGTGCAGATAAAATTATCATTAATGTTCCAGAGAGGCTGAGTGATTTTAAGCCATTAGATTTCTCTCCAAACTTGTACATAAATAAATATTTATAGCTTAATTTTTAAAAGGTGCCACTAATGCAAGAGACGGTTTAAGAATGTCAAAGGATGTCACAGGAATCAATGATACAATTAATTTATACTGTAAAGACAGTGTTTCCTGTGTAGCTACCTAATCTTTGTACTTGCAATTCCTCAGGAAAATTGTGTAATATTCAGAAGGGAGTAACTATAACTGTCAAACTGAGTGTCCTCTAGGAAAATGGCTCTCCTCCCCCATATTGGCCATGAATTCCCAGTATTGTTGAAACTCGAGTTTTATAAGCACACACTTAAAATGTAATACTTAGCTTTAAAAGCAGGGGTTGAAGCAGACACTGAACTTTAGGTAGCACAAATTGTTATGGTGCCCCTTCTACAAAGATGCTGCCATATACCCATAGGTTTTCCATCCTGTGTCACTATAACTCTCCTTGAATTTAGAGTACAACAGTCTCCTACTGGCTTTGTGTGGCCTTGTCAAATAATAATCATAATTTCTTTCCAGAATTTGCAGGTGATTTGCAGAGGAAAAATCTGTTATTATGTGCAACCTCTTGCTTCTGTTCCTAAGGTGCTTCTGCATAGAGATGTCTACAAACTGCTCCCTAGAGTGCATAGACAGCTAGTGGTATTCTGAGCACTTCAAATAGTCATTTCCATCATGCCTGAGCAGCTGAACTCCTCCTCTCCAGGGAAATGCTCCCATCCAGCAGCTCCTGCTGCTGCTGCTGCTGCATGCACCCAAGCAGGCCAAGCTGGAGAACACTGGTCAAAACAGCTCACACCCACCAGACTGTTTTGCCTTTACCAGTGATTTATGGATATATTTAATTTTCTGGCCCATTCTACTTATTTTGCTGCATAGTTGACATTGGTCCTACTTTATTTGGGCTCAGAAATAATTTCTGGAATATCTTGACGGTCCTGCTTCTTTGTATTTTTATTAGTCTGTTTTTGAGAGACTCTTTACCATGATCACCATCACTATCTTTTCATAAATTAGCAGTGCTTATTTAGCAAGCCTAATATTTCAGGAAAACAGGTGAATTGGATGCTGCTTTACAATTAAATGTTAGTTAATGTATAAACAAAGCCTCAAGGCAACAGAACAAAGTAAGAAAAAGTTACCATAAAGGATGGAATAAAATTAATTTTCATATAAAATGATGTCACTTCTAATCTTAAAAAAGTGGTGTATGACTCTTAACACAGATGGGCCAGAGCTTTCATGGACTTTCTCAGATTATGGAGACAAAAGAGGAGACCTCCACAGAGTGGTGTTTCCTTTGGGCCTCTGGGTGAGCTATCCATGACTTCCCTCCCTCCTGTACCAGTTGGAGCACGGCCTCCCAACCATAGCTGGGCTTGGAACCACACAAACTTATCTGCACTGCTAGCTGTAAATGACTGCAGATTTTTGTAATTATATTTTATGTACCACTTCAGGTTTTAGAGTTTCTCTTATTAAACAGAAAACCAATTAATTTCTCCTTCTATCTGATAAAGAAGTGCTGCATTTCACCCCCTTACGTTTACAGTGGAATGTGTGATGAACAGAAATACTTTTCAGTTTGTACTCAAGCCTGACTCAGGGAATACTTGTTCTTACCTGCCCTTCTCAGGGCAAACCTCTTCTGGGAAAATATAATGAAAATTCCATGAAAAACCTAGCAAAACCTGCAATGTGATGCCTATTAGTAGATCAGTCCTGGAAAATACATAATATGTTCAAATAATTATTTTTTAAAAAAGAAGAAAAATGAAGACAAGTTAGCTTGTTTTAAAATTCTCATTGATGATTTTAAAGTATAAGCAAAATGAATGTAGACCACAGAAGGGAATCTGTCATACAGGTGCAGTGGAGGGATGTAGCATGGAAAGGTTCTGTCATAGAATGATAGAATAGTTTGGGTTGGAAAGGACCTTAAAGTTAATGTATTTCATTCCCCTTCCACTCAACCAGGTTGTTCAGAGCCTCATTGAACCCAGCCTTGAGCACTGCCAGGGATGAGACAGTCCCATAATGTCCCATTAAGTTTTTTAATAAACATCACAGAGACAAAAAGTGTTGCACTTTTATGGCTAAATTTACAATTTATGTTCTTAACTGTGCCTTTTCAATAAGAACAAAATAGTAATGAATGCTTTTACATTTATGAACATTCAATCCTAAAATGGAGTACATAAGTATATAGTAAAGATATGTTTGGTTAGGAAATACCTGCCTTTCAAATATAACAAACTACCCAAAGAAAACATATCCTTTAACTAAATAAGTTCCATTTACATTATGAAGTAATTTAAACTTTTTTCATATCTTCTGTTTATAAAGTAGAATGCAAACACTGCATGTACCAACTAAAAATAAATACACATGCAGGCTTGAGTGAACAACTGTTTTGTCAGTGGAGGTATGGGGCTAAATTGAATGCTTCAGGTTTATTAGCAAAAGTTTAATTTAGTGTGATGTTGAGCAAAGCCTGGGAAATATTAAGTGATAACACTCAGAAGTACTTAGTAGTTTGCAGGATCAGGAACCCATTTAATTTCAAAGTGATCTAACAGCCTTGCTTTGCCTGCAAAATATTTCTAGAACCATGATAAGATTTTCTTAAAACTCATTTAAAAATTGCATTGGGATGTACTAGCTTTTATGGCTTAGCTTGGAAAGGAAGAAACAGCAAAGTATTTAAGATCTTAATGTTACATTTTCTTAATGTCTGTTTTGTTTTATAAGCATTTTCAGCTCAAGTGCTTTCTGAAGATAATGTTATGCACCCTTTGTTTGTTACTGCAGCTGGGAAATGTGTGTGTTTAGTTTGTTTTGCCAGAATAAACAAGATCCTGTTGAATATTGAAACATTCAATATTTGATTTTCTATTACACTCCATCAGGCAAATTGTTTATTAAATGCTTAAAAGATGCATTTACAAAAGAGTGCTGAGTTACCCTCTTAATGTTTGATTTTCATGATGAAATGTGTTATTGTGTGTTACATTTTTGTTTCATTTCTCACTCTTGCTTTTTACTGCTTCTTTCTCAGAAAACAGACAATGCTGTCTTAATGTGCAGAGCTCCAGGAAGTCATGTAATACAGGAATAAAAACTTCATTATTAGGATCAAATTGTCCACATTTTAAAGGCTCTTTGATGATACCCTTTTCAAGTAGTTATCATAATTAACTCCTAACAATGGGCTTGTGATTGCAAAGATGACCTTTGACACAGGTTAATGCAGTGCTCTTTTCCCAGCACTGCAGATAGTCTGAAGAAACATCACAGCAGGGTGATGGCATCTACTTCTACTTACCTAATTGGAATTGGAGCTCAGCAGCGAGGGGCTTGGTTCTGTTGCATACACATAAATGTCAAGTGCCATTGAAGATGCTTTTAGGGTATTTGAGATATTCTGTAGCAGAGAGCAGCTTCAGGGAAGTCTGTGACTCCTCAAAATCTTAATCTAGAGATTAAGTCCCAGAGGACATCTTGAATATTGTAGGATACTTCAAAATGCTTTAGACACCTATGTGTGAACAACTGAATGACATCCCTACTAATCACCACTTAACATCTGCTGATTCACTTGCCTCACTGCTGGTAATTTTTTTGGAGTTACCCAGCTGTATATTCAATTAGCACTGTTGATGGAAAAGAACATCCTGGCTAGCCAGCCAATTCGCAGAGAAGCTGCTGCACACTTGTATCGTGCAGGACTGACTGTGATGATGTGGTGTTATTAAATATGTCAAGAAATGTGTCTTCTTTTCCTCATGCTTTTAGTCAAAATACAAAGTAGCCTCTCACCCAACAGTGCCTTTGCTTCTGAATTGTCTATTGGCAGTCAAGGGAACCAGAGCCATTTGTCACTCGAGCTGTAATCTGTGTATATAAATGACTATGTATAATTACTTCCAGCATGTTTCAACAGATACTTCTGCTTTTTGGGTGTTACTGTTTTTAAATTGTCCTGAAAAGTACAAATTTCACCCAAGGAGTCACAGCCATTAGAGACATGAGATCATAAGAAGGAGTAGCAGCTACTGCAGACCCAGCAGATGAGAACAGATGCAGCAACAGCTGAGTGTTTCCACATAAAGCTGAGTTTTATTGCACTGCTTACAATATGGCAGGTATTGTAGCTCCTGGGAGCCTTGAGTTATTTATGTACTACCCTACACTGAGCACTTCAAATAGTCATTTCCATCATGCCTGAGCAATTACGTCTCTCTCTGCTATGTCCCTTGCACCACAGTCAGTCACATCTCAGTGTTTGACATCTCAGCCTTTGCCACAAGAGGAGTTTCTGCTCACTCCGTAGCAGAAGGGGGCACAGGCAGCATCCAAACACACATGAGGATATCAAAGTGAAATTTATAGAGAGCTTAGGTACTGACATAAAAAAAACAAATTAAAAATTCCTGTTAACTCACACAGGTGTTTAGAAGGCTACTGGGACTGAAGATTTCACCACTAGTTACCTAACATGTTGTGACTCTTGGATTACTAGCTGGCTTTTACCTCTTTATCATGTTCATGTTCTTTATGGTTTTACAGGACATCCTCAAAGTCCCCCACTCCCACATCCACCACTCTCCAAGTGTTACCACATGAGCTCCTAGATCCAACGTACACAATGTAAAATCCATGTCCTGGGTATCTGAGCTCATCAAGGAAGCCTGCAGAGGAGCAGAGCTGGAGCTCAGTCTCATCAAACCTTGGCCAGTGTGCAGCCTGCAGGACGGCCATTCAATGAGCAAGGCAGCAGTGCCCCGTATTGATTGCACCCCACAGGCTCCATAGCTGTGGAAAAACATTTCCTTTTGTGTGTTTTGAATCCTCTGTAGCCATACGTGTGTTATTTGCACCTTGGCATTTCAGTTTTGGCAGACTCTTGTCCCCAGTGTTCCAGTTACTCGCCGCGTGCGGCCAGCCTACGACCTCCCCAGCCGCACAGTGGCCTTCCAGCTGCTCTCCAGGCTCCTGTTCCTCGCAGGCTGTCCCGGGGGGAGGCTGTGTCTGCAGCCAGCCCCGTGCCAGCCCCGCTGGCCGAGCGGAGGCCGAGTGTCCCTTGTGTCACCAAAGCCGCGTTCAAGGCCGCCAGGACAGGCTGCAGCAGCTGGGCTGGGCACAAAACACTGAGCAGCGTTTGCAGCTCGGGGTTTGGCCTCCACATTCCTGCCTGTCGCTAAAGGCCAGCCCAGAGGCTTTCCAAAGGAATAACTTCATAGCCAGATAACGAGTATTGCTATGGTTCACACAGTATTTTCAGTGCAATAACATAAGTGGGAATTTGTAAGTAAATATGACAGCTGGAAAATGTGGTTTTCATTCTTGCAAAAAGAGGGAGAATTATGAAGAGGTCAGATGTTTCATTTTACCTCCATTAATAATTCTGATTTTGTTACTGACAATAATGAAAGCCCTATAAATCTTAAACACTCATTAAGCAAGTGAAAAAAAATTAATGCTAGTTTAACAAATAGTGTTGAAAATTCTTCAAGAATGTAGTTAGGCAAATGACAATTGTGATTATAAATATTTATGGTGACCTTCTGTTTTTATTTACCTACTGGAAAATCAGAATTAATTTCATTAAGTGTACAAAAATGCTGCCTGACTATAAGATTAGAAGAAAAATCACAGTCTGACTTCTTCTTGGCAGGCTGACTTTAACAGCAGAAAGATAAGACAGCTCATATTTAGGAAGTCATTTTTTAAATTTGCACTGCACTTGACCACCAAATGCAGCCTTGGTTTAAAATTTGACTATGATGATTCTCTAACACCTTCAAAAAGAAAAAAAAAAAAAAGGTTAACAAAAAGGAGATTGGATGCTCCAGTAAAGAATTAACCTCCTCCACTGATATTCAGGGTAGTGATTCATCATCACTAACCCACTGGGTGTCATTCAGGCTGTTGTTTTAATAGGCCACTTCTAGTGTGGCACACTGAGCTCTCTCTAATCCTGTGAACACACAAACAAGCCACAGCACTGCATTCTTACTGTGTTCCTCTGCCGAGGAACCTTCGCATGCTCTAAGTTTTATGACAAGAAGTTTGGAATAGTAACAGAATATACGTAGCAATCTGAATTTGTCTAATAATTTTACTTTCTGGACATGGCAAATGGCCATGTGGAAGTTTTTACAAAAAGATAACATCATAACAATGTACAACACTGGTGAAACAAAACTGGAGAAACAAAGCTGTTCTTCACTTCTTTCCAGTTATTTATTTTTTCATTAGTGTGCAGGCAATAAATACCCAAGTTTTTAAATATCAGCAGATATAATGCAAAGAAAATTAACTTCAGACTGTAGAGGAGGGCAGAAAAATGATTTTAGGAAATCTTTATGCACTCAAAAATGCCCCATTACTGCCTGTTCCTTTCTCTGACACAGTACAGAAGAATCTAAAGGACAGACACTGGTTCTGCATCACCTGGAGGAGAACTGCTCAAGGAGAGCTTCTGGGTGTGAGCTGCACCTGAAGATTACAGAATTTTAATGGTGCTTATAGCTTCTTTGAAATAAGTTGATCCTATCCTCCCTCTTTCCTTTCCAGTGAGTTTTGCTCTTCATTGTAATGGAACACAGTTAAATCCCAACCAAGCTGCTTTTATCAGTGCACAGATTCAAATCCCTATTGTAGACTCTTACAGTTTGCATATTTTAGGTCCAGTGCATAATTATTTTACTGAGGAGGTCTCATTGTCCAAATCCACATTCTCCTGTTCAGCTTCCCAGACCCTCCAGGCTGGCAGCCTAAACACTGATAGAGCACAGGGAAGATAAGAGGGGGAGTCCTCCAAAGGTTAATATCCATCAAATAACAATCTGATTCCTCCCTGGAGAGTGACCTCTGCTACATGGGAGACAGGAAGGTAAGTTATTCCTTTGGCTGGTTTGGGAAAAAATAATTTATCAGGATGAAAGAGGATTGTGGTGCATCTTGATGTAGTTGAACTGCTGTCTAATTGCCTGTGTACTCAGTCTCTTACACAGGCTAATATTAGCTCCAGCAAGCCAGCATATGCAAAAGCAATGTGAACATAGAGTCTGTTACTGCAAGGACTCACACACTCACTTCCCATGCAAAAGCATTCAGAGTTTTCAGATTTTAAGGACTAATTTGTTGGGTTAAACCTTGCTGTTTGAAGGGACAAATTGGCTGATGGGTCAAACACGAGTAACTCATTTCCATGCGCTGGAAAATAATAATAATAGATTTATGATTAACTGCTATTTTTATTTCTACCAAAAAAAAACAAAACCAAAAAAAAACCCCAAATAACAAAACCATTGTGAAATGTCCAGTGGCCTAAAGTAGGTGTTTTGACTGACTGTTCTTCCAAGACTGCAAACCTCAGGACAGAGATTCTGATTGTGTAAGACAGTGAAGAACATCTACTATCCCACCATTATCTCTGAAGGTTATGGTGTAAGAAACGCTGTGTAAGAAACAAGACATTATTTTTATTATTATTTTATAACATGTCTGACCTCAAATGCTGTGTTAAACAGGCCACAGATAAACTTTTTTTCTGTGCACTGTAAGAAAGAATATTACTGTGGCCAGTGCCAATATTACAAGAACATTTAAACTCCCATTTATGAAAGATGCTAGCAATAAATGAAAGGTTACAAAATTAAAGCTCCAAATAGTGATAATGAAAAAGTGATGATATGGGGATTATGATACTTGGTCAAGAAGCCTGAGAAGTCATTCACTAAAGCTGAATAAACAAATACTAGAAAATTATGTAGAGTCATGGATGGAGTGTTGCCAAATATACTATTTTTACCTATTTTGTGGAGAACATGGATTGAGGTAATGTTCAGGGCAAGAACCATATATTCAAAAAAGTTTTTACAACAGCATAAAATATAGTCTCTAAGTGTTGAGAGTTAAGGGAAAAAATGGCTAAACCAAAAGCTTTTGAGATGGTATCTGCTTTTTGTGGTTGTAGACTATTGCCTCTCCTTTTTTCCACTTTCTCATTCTTTGTCACAATACCCTATAATTCTTTAAATTGTCAGATCACTTTGAGGCACAGTTTCTGCTGGCTCTTTGTTTAAGGCTAGAGTATACACTTACTCTCCTCCTGTGTAATTTCCTGTTATTTTTGACTTTATTTTAGGTGCTCAATCACGTTCAGTGGGAAGTGTATGCACTTCCTGGGTGCATCCACAATGCAGAGCTGATTCTGCAATAGATGCAGAGCAGAAACAAATCAACCTCCTCTTTATCACAGCAATTCTGTGTAAACCAAATGATCTGAGTCTCAGGGAGAGCTCAGAGACCACAGGCACAGGAACTCTTGCAGTGCAAGTGCCACTGTCTGACCTCAGCCATCACCCTGAGCAGCACTGCAGTCCATCCCCCGGCAGCAGCTTTTCCTCCACGAGGAGCTCCAGAGGAACCTTTCTGCACAGAAGGGGATAATCCAGGTCTGTACAGCTGAGAATTTCTTGACTCTTACAACGTAGATCAAAGAGTTGTGTACTAACAGACGCAGTACTTGAATTTGGATCTGCAGAAGCACAAAAGACAGAGGTTTGTGAATACACAGAAGAGATGTTTATCCAAGACTGCCCCCCTCTGTTATTGCTTCACAGCAAAAAATAAGAAAACTATTTCAAACTCTTCTCATAACTAATAAAATGAGATTTCCAGTATACTGATTTTTAGTATTAGTAGTAAATGGAAAAATAAAGCACAAACAAAATAAAAGATAAATAAAAAGTTAAATACTCCTGAAATATAAATATGGAAGGCATACTGAATTTCTTCAGTGTGTGTTTAAATAGGGGTGATTTTATTGAGCTGTTTGCAGCAAATCAAAAAATTAAAATATCTCTTGGTTTTTCTCTGTTCACATTTATTTTTAAAATTTATATATATATATGTATAAATACAGCCAAAATACAGGCTACGTTTTTTACAAAAAGTGTTACAAATTTTTTTTCTTTTTCTTTGGCAAAGACAAATCTCAGGACCATTTCTCTTTCATAAGGTTTCCACTAAGGTCAATTCAGTATTTTATTCATGGAAAGATAACTTTATATGTTTAACATATGCTTAAAGTCTATTCCTGAAAATTCCAACAGTAATGCTTAAAAATGAGTAGGGGAACAAAGTACCCACATCTGATTCTCATAATCCACTTCAAACCCCTTAAAACAAAAGCAAAGAGAACCAGGCTGTTGAAAACTGTACAAATGAAACAATTTAATGAATAAAAAATTTGAGAAATATAAAATACTATCTTAAAGGCGAGTTTAGTTTGTGTGTTTATTCAGTGGCATAAAAAATGCTCTGTGATATTATTCTAGGAGACAACTATAATTATTTTTAGAGTCAAATGAACAGATGCTTTTCTTAAAACTGCAAATTGGAAAAACTGAAAATTCAGTTTTTCAGAAATCCACAAAATGCAAAACCAGATCATCATGTATGCAACATTTAATAAATCTTGTTCCTCATGTAAACTTGTGCTAGAAAAGTGTTTAGAGCAGAGTGAGGCAGACCAGAGGTGCATAATTACAGTGTTCAAGGGTGTTCAGTATAGGAACTCAGTGCAGAAGCTCAGAAGGAGAAAGACAAGAAGCTCTGTTTATTTTAGATAATAGCTTAAGATACATGTTATTTTGAAAGGAATTCTTTCTCGTTCTCTTGCATTCATAACTTATGGTATTTATTTAGAGACCACCACAGTCTTGCTTCCAGTTTTGACTGGTTTAAATACACATTTCAGCCAGGATTTCATTCCAAAGAAAATTATTTCTTGCACAGACAGCCAGAATCTGTAACTCTTATGCTTATTCAGTAAAATATGGGGGAGCCTTCCCTCACTATGTTGAGTTGTACCATTGATGGGCTGCAAATCAATCTGCACTGAAGCTTAACCCAGTGAAACAGTCTGCCAGGCTAAAGTATTTGTACCTATCCATTTCCAGCTGCTGGTAGATTCAACTTCACAAAGTCTGGTTGTTCTCTTTACTCAGGGCAGCTTCCCTCCATGCTGGCAGTGACCCAGGACCTACCCCCCAGATGCAGAGCTCTCTCGGGAGGGCTGATGAAGTCTCAGCATGTAACCTAGGAGCAAATGGGAGCAGTGCTCACATTATGACTGCAGTGTATTTATCTTAACTTTAGTAATGCTTTCTCCTGTAACTTCCTCATAGGTATACTGCTCAGGCATGGAGCAGAGGAGTAGACAGTGAGATGAGTTGAAAATTGGCTGAATTTCTGGGCTCAAGGGATTCTGATGAGGAGCATGAAGTCCAGCTGGAGCTCAGTCACCAGAGATGTACCTCAGGGGTTGATACCAATGCCAATACTGCTTTGACTCTTCATTACTGGACTGGTCAGTGGTGGAAAGTGCACCTTGAACAAGTTCACAGATAGCAAAAAAGCTGGGAGGAGTGACTGAAGCATAAGACGGTTCTGCTACCACCTATAGCACCCTCACCAGGCTGGAGAAAGGCAAAATAGGAACATTATGAAGTTCAGCAAAGGATGTGCAAGCTCCTGCCCTTCAGGAGGAATAACCTCAGATACCAGTACACACTGTGGCTGGCTGCAGAAAAAGCCCCAGAGTGGGGGGCACTAAGCTGATTCCATCTGAACACAAGAAAACATTTGTGTTGTGGCAAGTTTTTATTCCCTTCATTGTGAAGGTGGTCAAACACTGGAGTAGGTCACCCAGGGAGGATATGAAGTCTCCATTCTTGGAGATTCTCATAACTCAACTTGACATGGCCCTGGGAATCCACTCTAGGTGACCCTCATTTAACACGGTGGAGTTGGACTTGATGTTCTCCAGAGATGCCTTCCAAAGACTCCATGATCCTGTATAATGCTGCTGAGTCCAGAACATTGCCAACAACAGACCAGGAAACCCCTCCTTGTTGCAGCCTGAGAGCGAAAAAGCACACAAGAGCCCTCCCTGTCCAGTGAGGTAAGATGGGCTCCTGCCCTGTGAGCCTGTCAGAGAGGATAACACCACCTTTCTGATGCTCTGCCCTTTCACTGCAGCTATGAGGAGGCTGTAGGTGCAGGGATTTGCACCTTCAGGATCTCAGCAAGCTGAACTCAGCCTCCCTGCTGCTCATGGACTTTAATGGCTTAGCTCTCTCCCTAAATGGATCGGACAAACTGCACTTTTCAAAGGTTCAGAAGGATGAAAGTAGCTCCTGACCATGTTGCCAGACCCATACAGCTATATTTATTCCTCAAACCTGGCTAGAGAAAGGCTCAGAAACTGGCTGAGATGTAGAAGTGTAAACACATGGCAGATAACCTCACTTCTGAAATATAAAGAGGTCTAATTTGACTACAGAATGAAAAGCCAGATTTACAAAACACCAGCCTTGTCATTGTTGCCATTACCGTCTTCATATTGAGAAGAGAACAGAAAAATACATGACTGAATAATATTTGGGGGTTCTTTTTCCATTTCCCTGTGGTCCTTTTGCCAAGTTTTTCTTGCTTTCCTGCATATTTGGAGGAGCAAGACCAACTCCAAACATGAACTTTTACACTTTGATGGCCATGGCATCAATCTGGTTTCTTCTGCATCCCTTTCACTTACCTCATTATGTGTAATAAGCTTCAGATTAATAGACCTAACAGCTCAATAAAGTGCTGACAGCACTGAAAGTATCAAGGAAAAGAAAATGACTCATCAGACAAGTCAACAAATAAAAAAGCAAAGCTGGACTACTTTGACTGTTCCTGCCTAAAATCAGAGATGTAGAAAGCCACATTTGTGGCGTTGATACCAGAGAAATAGTTGCAGCACAAAGAAAGCTGCTAGAAAAAAATACTTCACAAAAGATAGCTACCCTTTTCAAAAGTCATTTCACTGTATATTCACATCACAAAACAATTGTCTTAACTAATTGTCTTAACTAATGAAGAGAAAAATTTAAAAGTAAGCATGTATGGCTAATATGTTAAAGAAGATACATCAGAATTAAAGTATTTTCTCTCTATTTTAATTAGGGCACATACAGTCCTAAGTCCTTCTACTCTCAGTGCATGGCTTACTTCATAGATCACCTAGTAACTGCAAGTGTTGACAGACTGATCTTGGCAAACCACTTTTCAGAGTATTGTACGTTCCATTATATTTAACAAAATGTAAAGCAAAAGTCAGTTATACTTCACCTCAAGTATTATCTCTGTCTTTGTGTTATGGAGTTCTTTTAATATAAAAAAAAAACTCTGTGAATTGTTGTTAGGCCTAGGGACTGGTTTGAGTTATTCAAATACATGTGTCACAGTCAAGATCTTTGAATGTGACAAAACCTTTTGGATGCAGGAGGAGAAAGGGCATTGAAAATTGTAAATTTCTTTGTAAGGAAAGGAAAGGAAACCACATTTTAGTTTAGGAGTAAAAAATGCTAGCTAGCTTTAAAAACATCATTTTAATAAAGGAATACAAGAATCATTTTAATAAAAACATACAAGACCTGGTTAGTTTTTATTTGCCATTTGAAAATATCTCCCAAACTTGATATTCTCCTTTCTAAAATCTTGTGAAAAATGGTATACATTGCATTCATTAGTACATGAAAAAAGATAAATATTCTAAGTATATCCTAAAAAACAGGAAACATGGGAGAAAAAAGAAAAGGATTGATAATTGCAGTGCAATTCTACCCTACAATGACCAAAACAATCCATTATTTTGGTTTCTCTTCAGTTTGCACAAGTCCTGCTGCTGGTGATCCATTGCTTGTTTTAATCAGACCATGAGATATTCAGCCATCTCACTCTGAGGTCCTGAGCCTGCACTAATTCTGTTCTTGCAATGGATTAATTGTTTCCAGCTGTATTTCCAACATCATTGCCTTGTAATCCTATTTATAAAAATTTTATGTAATCTACACTAGCCAAGCAAAAGATGGTCCATATCTTGCTGATGTGAATACTTTTAAAATGTAGTGGATTTAAATAGTTGTTATTTTGAAATCACTGGGGCTTGGCCAATTCAAAATAGTGGAAAGTAAATTTTGGGGACAAATTCACAATCAGTAAATTCATTCTTAAAATTCAAAGGTTTTTATTTTGTTTGCTTGCTTTGAATGGAAGACAAGAAGGAAACTTTGGTAAATCATTTGTACATTAATACTAAGCATAGTGTGCCCTTACTCTATTTCCAGATGTGCACATTATACAAACTCTTTCAAGGAACCTTACCTTTTAATTTTTACCTTGAACTTGTGAATAATAGTTCTTCATTGGAATAATGCAGAGATCTGTTGTGCCCTCCAGAGAAAGCCGACTAAACTCAATGGTAATAAGCATCATTAGCTCTAAAAGTGGTCATATTATGTTAAAATAAAGTTGTAAATGAGGAAAAAAATGATAATAATAAAATCAACCAAGCTACACTTGAACGTACACACTTTGCACAATCTTAAAATATTAATTTCAATTCCGATGCAAACAGTCAAATAAAAATTGAAGTATAAAGACATTTGAAGGCTACAAGGAGTTATAGAATCTATTTACCCATCAGTGGCATCCTCAAGACCTGTCTTGTTTGAATCACAATACTCCAAATAGCTGCAGCCACAGGATGGTGCTCATGGGCTTTGGATACTACATTACAAATCTGGGAGGAGGGAAAAAAAAAAAAAGAGAGAGGGAGCCAGACTCTGCCCTTGGCAGGCTCTTCCCTGAAATACGTGAGCCAGCAAGCAATCGTGGATTGGGTTGATTTACCCCTCTATCTTCGGGGCACTGCAAATAGACTGGGAAGTCCTAAATGTAATAAATTTGGACTTCATCAGAGCTTTGATACTGTCTCTGACAGAATCCTTCTGGATCGGCCAGCACACAGCTGGATAACTGAGTTATGTGATAGGCAAGCTACTGCCTCACAGCTCAGGCAAAAAGAGTTCCAGTGAATGGGGTGACATCAGACTGGTGACTGTCACTAGTGGGGTTCCATGGGGTTCCATCTGTGACCCAGTTCTCTTCAACATCTTCTTTAACTGCCTGGATGCAGGACTTGGGGAAATACTAAGTAAGTTTACTGAAGACACTGAACTGGGAGGAGCTGTCGACTCCCTAGAGGGCAGAGAGTCCCTGTAGAGAGACCTTGACAAATTAAAGGACTGGGCAGTCACCAGCTGTGACGTTTAACAAGGGCAAGTGCTGGATTCTGCACCTGGGATGGGGCAGCCCTGCTGAGTGCACAGACTGGGGAATGAGAGGCAGGAGAACAGTTCCATAGAAAGGGACCTGGGTCCCAGTCAGTGGCAAGTTGGACATGAGCCAGCAGTGCCCTGGCAGCCAGGAGGGCCAACTCTGTCCTGGGGGTATCAGGGACAGCATGGCCAGCAGGGCAAGGGAGGGGATTGTCCTGCTCTGCTCTAGGGTGGCCTCACCTTGAGTGCTGGGGACAGTTTTAGTCACCACCATGTAAAAAAATATATTAAGTTATTAGATAGTGTAATAAAGGAGGACCAAGAGGATGGTGAAGGGTCTGGAGGGGAAGCCAAATATGGAACAGCTGAGGTCACTTGGTTTGCTCTGTCTGGAGAAAAGGAGATTGAGGGGAGACCTCACTGCAGTTACAACATTCTTGTGAGGGTAAGTGGAGGGTCAAGTAATGATGTTTTCACTCTTGTGATCAGTGACAGGACCCAAGGGAATGGCCTGGAGTTGAGTCAAGAGAGGTTTAAGTTGGATATCTGGAAAAGGTTTTTTATCTGGAGGGTGATTGGGCACTGAAACAGGCTCCCCAAGGAAGTCATCACAGCACCAAGTCTGACAGAGTTCGAGACGTGTTTGGACAACTCTCTTGGGCACGTGGTGTGAGTCTTGAGGAGTCCTGCACAGGGCCAGGAGATGGACTTGATGATCCTGATGGGCCTCTTCCAACTCAGCACATTCTATAATTCTATGAGCAGTTTTGTGTTCTTCTGAGTATTACTGTTTAGCTAAAAACCTAAATTAGGGACTGAAAGAGGTACAAACTGTATAATATTTAACATCAATGACCTGAACATCTTTCTGCTTCAGAGGAATTGTTATCTTGCAAGCTACTCTTCTTGACTAGTATGTGTGTTGGCTGTTGCACACAGCTGACAATGCAGTAGAATAACTGCATGTGACAGGATCTAGGAATCTGGTGTCCTGGAATCTAGATGCTTTTTAGATCTAGGAATGCTTTTGAAACTTTGCTGAAAACAACTGAATTTAAAGAGTTCCTTTAAAGCTCAAACACTTATGTAGTTTAACTGGAAAGACATCCATGCACTGTGAATTTGGACAAGAATCTGCAGGACTGGGAATCCTACTCAGCAACAGAAGGTCCTGCTTTACACTTAGTCACAGTCATCTCCCTGTGACTAACTGCCTTCTCCTTCCCTAGAAAGGGCCCTGACTTACATTAAGAAAGTATGCACATCTCTGTATCACCTATGACTGATTCTTAACTTCTACAGTAATTTAAACTGTAATTTTATACAGATGACCAAGCATGTTGTAATGAATATTTTCATTCACCTCTTAAATTCTCAGGACTTACAGACTTTGTGAATAGTAGCCTTAATTGTAAATTCAGTAGGATATACTGCAGGGCAACTCATATGTCTATGGAAACATACAATATAGATTCTGCAATTCCATGTACCACTGCAGTGTCTATCCATATGGCAAAAAATGTAGGTACATACTACAACACATTTAATCAAGGTTTATACTAAGCCAGAAAAGTGTTGGAACACTTTTATATAAATATTTCCCCAATGAGTCACTAATCCACACATCTCAATAGCTGGCGTGGGGAACACTTACATTCCAAGGCGTACTGCTTCTAGTAGGCAACTTCTAAATAATTTATAAAGGAAGTGAATAAGGAACTTTGGAGAGAGGAAAATGAGTTAACAGATAGCAAACTCAGAACAGCGAGGACACCGGCAAGCCCAGCACCTGCCCGTGGAACGCCGCCCGCGCACCTGGCCGCGCCCCCGCCGCGGGGGTCGGGCCCGGGGGCGGAGGGTGGGATCTCAGGCATCGTTTATGCCTCTTCCCTCCCCACTTCTTTCCACCTTCTGCTCTATAATTGCCCGCCTCCTTTCTCTAGCCTTTTGCCTTATCAGATGCGGAGCGGCCAGCGGAGCGGGAAGCGGCTCTCCCGCAGCCGGCTCAGCGCCCGCAGCCCCGCGTGAAAAGGAGCGGCCGCTCCCCGCCGATGCCCGCACAGGTCGGTGTGCGCTGCGCTTCGTCCCCCTCGAGGCAGGGGCCAGGCGGGCGGGAATCGAGGCAGGACCGGAGCGCTTCCCACCAACCTGCCCGGCCACCTCCGCGGCGGCAGGACCGGAGCCCCGGAGGGAGAATGGGGCGAGCGAGGAGGAGATGGAGGAGTGGAAGGTGGCGAGCTCAGGCTAGGACGGGAAACCCCTTTAGAAAACCCCCTGCCAAGGTCTTACTTTGATAGCTGATAGTAATTAAAAGCCAATCAGTCTCACTGTTGGTGTGGCGGAGGTCCTGGCTGCTGCCCGGGTCCCGCCGCGGGTGCCTCCTCCCTCCCTCCCTCGGTGCCGCTCTGTGTCGCGGCATCGCTCCGCCCCGGCCCGCACGGCGCTTTCTCCGCGGGGCTGCCGGGGCTGGCGAGCGCGTCCCTGCCGCGTCCCCGCTCCCTGCCGGCTCTCACGGGCTCCGTTCCCCGCCCCAGCTCCTCCCTTAGCCCGGGCCGGGGGGCACTCGGTTTCACAGGGGTGGGTGCTGGTGGTGCGGAGCCCCGAAGAGGAGCGGGGGGTCGGGAGCGGAGGCTGGGGGCGCGCAGGCCGAGCGGAGAGCGCGGTCCCGGCCCCGCCGGCTCCGCTCAAACGTGAGCGGTTCCCGGGCAGCGCGGCCGCAGCGAGACACCGAGACAGGGAAAAGCCCCGACTGCCCGACCCGGGGGCTGCGCCGAGGCGGCTCAGCCTCCTCGCCGGGGCTGGGTGAGCTGACAGGGCGGAGCACGAAGGTGTGTGCCGCGTTTGTCCCGCTGCGAGCTCTCCCGGCTGAGGTGTCAGCAGGTCCGTGCCAGGAGTCCTGGAACTCAGCTGGGAGAGATGCTCCGGGGAGCGGGGCTCACCTCATAGCAGGGCTTCTTGCCCTGCTTGAGTCTGCTCCTAGCGCTAGTCTGGCAGATAACGCATTTACCACATACTTACTAAAAGGTGAAATATTTAAAAAGCAGAAGGAAAAGGATATTTGGTTTTAGTCCCACACGATGTCAGCCACAAGGTGGCTGCAGACGGGGTTTCTTTTCCTGGTTAAGTGAACCCTGACGTGCAGATCATTGTAGAGGTGAACTTGTGTGTAGCTGATCCAGCGCCAGTGATGGCTATTCCAATAAATCTCATTTCTCCACTTTTTCTCTAAAAGCAACAGTAGAGAATGTTTCTAACATAGGCTTATCATAGCTTAGTATTCATAGCTCTTGCTTTGGAGGAGGGTTTATATCAAATGTAGCAGATGGGGAATTTAGCCACCACTGTAAGCAAATATTTTAATATCTGGGTTGTTATGGGAGGGAATCCATGCATCATCAGTGGTAACTGCCTGGAAGAACGAGTTGCTTGCTGTTGTTTGAAGAGTCTGTATTTACTTGATCCTTCCTGAGTAAGGAGAGAAGCATCAGCACCCATCATGAGATACACAAGAAGTGGATTTCAGCCTATTTTGAGATACTCTCAGTTCTTCCTTTTGCCTGTCAACTGTCTGCTGACTTTGGTCCTTAGGTGTTTGACACTTTGGTTCATGTAGTAGGAAACTTGGGAACTTTGCACAGGTTTCAGAATTCTATCTAGAGGATGGGTCTAAGAGCTCTACATGGCAATGTAGAAGTTCCTGGTGCACATCTTTGATTTGGGATCTAGGTATTTTCCTCTGTCTTGAGAAATTTATACTATGAGAGATGGATTCAAAATATATGTTTAAGTAATGTAAAATTTGTTGATAAGATGGTTAAAACTTTGATAACCTCATTTGGAGATGGAATTTACAATGTATATATTTCTCCTATATGTTTCTAGAAGTTGTATCAAGCATTCATGACTGGTATTTGTGACAGAAGACCTACCAACTATAGGACTATAGTTGTCCTACTGGGACAGCTATAGCAGGTTGCAAATACTCAGAGAGAGAAGGGGATGTAGGTCTTATCCTCTTCTGTTTAATAATGATTGAGGTACTCCAGTCTGCTTTTCATATTAGTTAGTGGATGAACCACTTGCCATGTGCCTTCAAGACAAGGAAAACATGGAAGGCAAATACAAAGATGGTATGCTAGGAATAGTAGAGAAAATGACAGGAGATAAATGTGAGAAACCTGCAAAACAGAAATGTATAAACCAAAATTTACCCAAGTAAACCTTCAAATCCTCTTTGCTGAGCACAAGGAATCTACTATTAGGTCTTAATTTGTTTCTCCTGTAGAATTTTAACAGGCAAGGACAGCAAAAAATCTTCTTAGCCCAGAAAATTGACTAAAACTAGTGCAGTGCAGTTGAGTGAAAGAGAAATCTTTTTAAATATGGTGCTAAGCACATGTTGATGTATCTTGAGATAGGTACTGCTTTTAAGCTAACTTCTGTGGTCAGGTAAATTGCTTATTCTGACACTTGCTCTTTGGAACCAGAATTATTTCCTGTAACCCATCTACTACACCTAGGACTACCTTTAGTGCTCATATACTGCTGCATTCTAAAGTGTTGTTTTTCTCCTAAGTGCTTAAGTTACTGTAAATGGTTTTGACCATGATACTACCTACTGTAGGTGCAGACAGTACAACAGAGAACACGGGATAAGCTGAATAAAGTAGAAAAAGGAAAATAGACAATAGGAAGTGGATGTGAGTTCCTTCAGAACAAAGTCCTGCCTTTTTAAAAAAAGCTTCAGAGTTCTTTGCCAGAGATATCTTGATAAGGTTCTTACAAAACTGGATTGTATAGAAATACATGTTGTACTTTGTTATTATCTATAGCTTATTCTATTGCCAGTGCTTGTGTATGATTATCAAAGAATATATTGTTCCTTTTTATGTGGGCCAAGTTCTCAAAACTGTTGAGTAGCCCAAGTGGGGTTCTTTGTCCCTTTCAGGTAAAATGTGCTTTGTTCGTAAAACTGCTGCCAGGAAAATTTGTCTCCACTGAGGTCTGTGATGAATTCCTTGTTGTTTGTTTGTTTTGTTTGCTTGGATTTTTTTGTTTGTTTTAATCAAATCCAGATTTTCCTCGCAATTTTCATTAAAGTGGATGCCTTCTCTTTGCCTGTTTAGTAAGTCTTTTTGTTCCATGTGTTTTCAGGCCAGCTGATACTGTGTATATTGAGGGGAAGAAGATGCTGTGCCGATACGGGATACAGAGGTGTTTTCTCTTGGCTTTCCTAGCTGTCACAGCTTTTTTCACCAGTGATGTCCAGGGTCAAGGTAAGTCACAAATAAGAAGATGGAATTTTTCACTCTGATGTGCAGAAATAGACTTTTAATTCCAAATGCAAGTGTTACTTCCTCCTTAATAGGATGTGAATCCAATAATACTGAAAGGGAGCAGGAATTTTGCTGCTGAGCTGGGGGAGCAAGTGGGAGTAGAATTGCATCTTCATGTGTGCTCTTTGAACCCAGTATTTCTAATAGCATAAATATTTGTGCAAATTCATGTGTCTCAAAATGAATTATACACAACATGTTTTTACTCCTATTTGCATGAAAGTACTTATCAGAAATTGCTCTTATTGTCCTCTACGTGATCAAGCAAGTTTGAAGGATCAGCTATGATGTGAAGCTTGTATGGAATATTTATGTTTTTTCTCTTTTGGAATAGTACCTGTTGTAGTGCTTAGGTCATTCCGTATTGCACAGATCTGTTAAATGTCACAGACTACTTCTGCAGCTTTTAAAATGAAAATCTCCTTTGTGAGTATTAAAGGATACTGCTGGGATTGTTAGGCTTACTTACTTGTTGGATTGTATTGACAGTGGCTTGACTGCTAGAAAAAGTTTATCCTATTGCTTGGGGAAGGAGGGAAGAAGAATACCAATGAGTTTTTCTGATTTCTAAAGAAAGGCATTTCTCTCAACTTTCGATTTATGTAATCCCTTTGATATGAGTTTGCATGGGCATACCCAGGAGCAGAATTGTATCCTGGGGTCTTTTAAAGTGTTTTGTATAATGTATTATTCATGAGCACATTTGGAAACTATTGGCAACGTGAGGCTTTCAAAATCCTGATAGTGCAAGTAGCAGTGTTGTCCAGTCTGCGTGGCACTCAGTGGTATGCTGGGGAAGCATACCGTCTTGGATGTTTGGAAATCTGTGAGCATTTTACAAGCCTCTCCCAGAACTTAGGGATGTATGTAAGCTGTAATATATGAGGTTGGCGATGTGAGGTGAATCAATAAATGTATGTTTCCAATGTTCAGTGCATCATTCTGGTCAGAAATTAGGTCCAGAATGTTTGTGACTTAATGAGCCAATAAAGCAAAGCATATGGTTAGTCTTTTCTTTGTATTTCAGTCCTAATACATATGGTTAAGATTTGCAAAACAGGTTTGGGGATTGAGATCCATCTTCAGAAAATTTTGCAAAATTCCTTGATCTTGGAAGACTATATTCTTCTCCTCTTTTTTAAAACATTGATTCCATCAATTATAGCTGGAGAGTGTTCTCCCTTTAATACCAATGCAATGAAATGAAGGTCAGAGAGGTTTTTTTCCACAGTAATCACACTAGCAGAAGCTAGAATTGATGCACTTGATGAATAAAGAACAATACTTCCCTTGTTCTCAGACTCTTCTAGCGAGCATCAGCTATGGAATGCTGTCAGCAGTGTGCTATTAAGCTAAGTGGACCATTGCCTTAGCCCAGCATGACTGTTATTCTATTGAATTAGGTGATATGAAATCTCTATTCCATGTTCACAGAAAAGAATATCTCTTGGTACACTAAAAGTAATAAGATGTTTCTCAAATTCTTTCTTAAGGTTGCCACCTCTTGAAGTAAGCTCTTCATGCAGCTGGCAAACTATTTACAATTTAATATTCTTTTTTTGTCTGCTTTAATCTACGGTACACTCTGCCAATGTGTAGGAAGAGCTGGCATTAGTTCCAGCTTGTGTTTCCTTCCTTTGGCAAAGATGCTTATATAAAGGTGTGTAATGTGACTTCTTGGAAAGGAGAATGTTTGTGAGACTGAAGCCAACATGCCTGAAGCTACAAATTATCTCTTCAGAGGAGCTGTGTGGTTGTATCTCACTGCATTATGAACCACATAGCGCTCTTTGGTTTTGACTCAACAGCAATTATTTTTTCAGCACTGCTGTTTCTTCCCCATTCAATATAATGTATAAATAACATCTTTTGTCTGCTTATGTTCTTATATAGTACATGAAAATAGTGCTGGGCAAGAAAAACAGTTGAGAACTTTTCATTTATCCATAAAGTAACTTGCTTTTTCTGTATTTCAAAATGGAAACTTTTCTTTGTGTAGCAATGATTTTCATGTGTTAGTACTGTAATTGCAGTGCATATTAACTTATTCAATTCTTACAACAACCATAAATTGAAAGCCACAATATTTATTTACTATCCAAATTTAGACTATTGGATATCTTGGAGAATTGTCCATAAGCAATTTATTGTATTTTTCCTTTTCAGTAAGAGTTGAAAATATTCTTTCCCTAGTTGTCCATAAGAGTTATGTTTTTGGAGTGCTAATTTACCTGGTGGCATAAACCAAAGCCTTGAACTTGTCAGTTTTCTTTTGGGTGACTGCTCTAATGTTGCTGACAGCCATTCTCTTTTGCATTCCTGTAAAACCACTTAATGAGATCTAGCTACTGATTTTTATCAGTTAACTTACTCAGCTTGGATTGATTTTTTTCCCTTTCTGCAAGAAGTGAGATTTTGTTCCACAGACAATAAAGGCCCAAAGAAATAAAGATATCCTCTTCAGGTTGGTGAATGCATAGTAATTCCCATCAATATTTTGTTGTCTGTTTGAGTGCTAGATTTTTAACTTCCTTAGCTCTATGTACTTTTCGATGCCAGTATGTTAGTCTTTGCACAACTGAGATTCAGTTAATTATCTGCCTAATGAATAATTGTTTTCTTTCTTATGGTTTATTGCTGTGTGGGAATGTCCCTTCCACTGCACTGCTACCTTTGATACAAAAAGAACCCAGTGAAAATTGACTGTTATGTAAAGACTATTCTGGCACAACTTTTCTAGTCCTTCACATTGTAACTCTGTAGTATACAGAAAAACTTCTGGTGATTGTGTCCTTCTTTGCTTGTAAGGTCTGTGTTTTTTTGGGCTCGTATATTTACCTGTTTTGGTGACGGCTAATAGCAGTTAGGCCAGAACTATGCTTCTTTGTTACAAGGTGCTTTCATAAACTGTCATAAAGTTGAAAGTAAGATGGGAAGAAATGATGGGAAAGGAAGATGGCAGACAAAGTGAGCTCTGAAATTCTAAGACATGATTGGTTTTTTTTTTGTTTTTTTGACATCAATCTTTGATGTTACTTTGTTGCTCTCTGCTCTGCTTCTTAATCCCCATATGAATTTACCACTTAATCCCAGTAAAATCTGCAGCATTTTCACACTTGCATGCAGCCATTATTTAAAAATTTATTTTCTATTCTTGAGGCAAAATAATAAAAAGAATTGTATTTTTGCAAACTTCTAGGTATGATTTGTCACTCTTGTTCATTCAGCACCAATTTATTGTGATTTATGTATAGCTCAAAGACACAATGAATCTTGAGAATGAATTAAAAGCTGTAATCCATAATTACAGTCTGCTTGGCTTTAAAAACTTTTTGCCATAGTCTCTGTCATGTTTTTACAATTATAGCATGCTGAATGTTCTTGCAGAAACCTGCCTAGCAAAACATTTTGCGGTATGAGGGCCAAATTTTCAAAGAACTGATGTTGTATTTTTAACAATTCCTGCACATGATCTTGCTCGCAGCCTCTTTATTTCTAAACTTCAGGGAGGTGACATGCTGAAGATGAAGTCTGACAAGATTGTGCCCAACAACTAAGGAAATGCTTGGGTTGGGTGTGAGCCCAGTGCTGCCAATCAGAACAGCTTTGAGTGTGTAGAGCTCAGCTGCTGCCTGCTGTTTCTGTCCCCTTGCCTCTCTTCTTGAGCTTGCTCTCTGAGATCTTTGAGAAATCATAGGCATTGATAAACTGTTCTTGGTACTTATGTACTCCCTTTTCTCTGTTCTGGTGTTAAGTACTCAAGGAAGAGAACTGCAGAACTTACCCTTGGTCTGACAAAACTGCCTCATAGGGTATGAGAGTCTGTTGCAAGGGAATATATCTCTTGTATTAAACCTTGAGATTCTTCCTTCTAAGATCCAAAATGTATTTAATAGTAGATGCCATGAGAAAACATGCACCCCCGAATATCAAAAAACTACAGCCTGCCTTTTTCCTTCTTTCTTCCCCCAGGCTCCTGGAAAAAGTAGCATGTAGGAAAAAGTTATCGGTTCAGGACAAGTCTTTGGCTGCTGCTGGTGCCAGAGCTGCATTGGCTCTAGCAGGTCAAATGGAGAGGCCAGAAATTGTTGGCCAGCACATTCTGCCTGTTGACTCATATGCTCCATGTGCTGTAATCCCCAAATCTCAAAAATATCATGAGACTGTTGGTTTATTACATCTAAAGGACCAACAAACTGTGGGCATGAGCCTAGACAATTAAGAGCAATCTTAGCCCTGGAGAAAAGAAATTGCCACTTGCCTGTTTCAGATTAATTTCCCTGATTTCTTAAATTTACTAACAGGAACTGTAAGATTAGTGGCAAAGGCACCAAGGGTTTGGAAAATGGAGGAGACTGTTCAGGGGGCTGTGGAGACAATGGGAAGAGGAGGAGTAAGGTTGAAGGTGTCAAAGGTTTTCTAGCCCTTCTGTCATTCAGCCTCCAAGTAGCTTCCCTGCTGCCTTTCCCTGTAGATCAGTTTGTTCTCTGTGAGTCAAATTCTATTCAAATGTATGAAGATTTCCCCTTGCTGACAGCCTTGAACACCCCAGGCTGCACTGCCAGGTGCTCTGCTGCAGTTCTTCAGTGAAGAAGGGATGTGCCTCCCCAAAGCAGTGTGGAAAGGTTTTGTAGAGTGTGGTCCAGCATCGGTGGAGTTTGACTGAGCAGTGGGATGCAAAACTGTGAAAAAGTCCTTTATGCACAGACACACAAAGTTGCTGATAGTATGGCAACAGCATGGGGCAGTTTTTCCATTTGCTCTTGTGTGGGTTGCTTCGCTGATATATTGCCTTTTTTCAATCATTTCATGCTTTTATTCATTTCACCTGCTGCTTCAGTTTGAAACCTAGGTGATGGCACCATATAAATGGAAGCCAAATTTTACTTGCCATCCAGATTGCCCCTAAGTCTTAACTGGCCTGTGCATGCTTGCTAGTCTTGATGAGACTGAAGCAGTGTTTGCAGCTGCAAAGCTTTGTGCTGCTTTAGCCAGGTTTGCAAATTGGGCAGCTGATGTTCCCTTTGCCTGTCTTTTCTCTTGGTTATTCTCTCCTCACAAGGATTTGAAAATTTGGCCCTGAGTGACATTAAATGTGGGGAAATGCCCACAGAAATGAGAGTTAAAGGAGTGTAGGTCATGCATATTGTCAGTGTAAGCAAGAGAGCAATTTTAATTCCCATATATTAACAAAGAGCATTTTTATTACCAGCTTTGCCTGCTAAACTAGTGTCTTAACATCTAACATTGTTTGTCTTTGTCCTCTGCTGTTAGGTTGTTTAGTTTGTTTTGTAAAGAGAGAAATTAAAGGTGTGTCTGAGGGAAGTAGTGCATTTGGGGATGTCATTTTACAAACTAATAAACTGATGTATGTGACATTTTAAATAACTTGCATTCTTTACCGTTAAAATTTTGTGTTGTCTTCCTATATGTGTTTATTTTTGTTTAAAATTGCTTAGTGTTTATTTGAATTTGAAACGTTATTTTCTTTCCGAACTTGCAGTGTCCCCACCAACAAGACTAAGATATAATGTAGTGAGTCCTGACAGTATACAGATCTCTTGGAAAGCCCCCAAAGGGCAATTCACTGGATATAAACTTCTTGTCACTCCAAGTTCAGGTAAAAGTCTGTATGTTCTCTTTTAAGGTGAAAGAACTGTCTTCCTAAGGCATAAAAGGTTTTCAAAGTTTAGTGTTATCCTCCACAATGAAGAAATTGTGAGCAAGCTTTGGGTAATGAAATACTAGCTGGTCAACAGAAGAGAGATTGATTTCACTAGAGGGTGATCAGGCACAGAAAATGGGAATTGAATGCTTGAGGTAGCAGAGGTGGGTCAATGCTAGTTTTGCTTCATGTGTAGTCCTTGGGAATTATCATTGATTATCTGCCTTTACCTTTTTTCCAGTGGGGTATAAGGAAGTCTAGGAGTTGTTCAAGGGAAAGTATTGGAATCCTAATTCAGTCAACCTTTAAGGTGGATCTCCTTGTTCCTTATCCCTTAGTGAGCTGTCCAGAAAAGAATTAAGAAAACAAGTAATCTTTAAAAGTTTTTTGAGTGAAAACTTGAAAAGGTAGACAACAAAGTGGCTGTATAGAGTTATAAAGGTCCACTTCTGTACATTTAAAATTAAATTTAGATACAGAAACAGTTTTAACATACAGCTAAAATACATCTTTGTATATATTGGCATGCAATCTTTATATGTAAATGGACATAGAAATGTTAAATATTTGTATTTATACATGAGAATTCCCTAGCCCAAAGAATGTTGGCAAAGCAAATCTTCAGAGGTAATGTGGATATGACAGGGTCTGAACTGGTAGCCAATCACAGAGGGAAAGCCTGTTGGTATGATGTTACCAAACTTGACAGATTTTTGGAAATTGTTTCTCTTTTTCTTAATGATTTTGCTGGGCACCATGGCTGTTTCATGAAGCTCAGATACAAATGCTGATCTTAAGCATGTTTCTGCTTAAGAAAACTGGTTAGATTGCCTATCTTGTTGCTTTTCTGGGATGTTCTCTGGCCTGGTTGTATGGGTAGTCCCAAAAGTGGGAAAAGTGGGAATGATTAGATCATGGTAGAGCTTTAGGCATTTTTAAGTCATTATGTTTACTGTGCTATAAGAAAAGAAAACAAAGTTATGCATTTGTTGGGTTTTTTTGTCTGTTCTCCTATAGGTGGAAAAACAAATCAATTAATTCTTCAAAATACTGCAACCAAAGCAATTATTCAAGGTCTCATTCCAGATCAAAATTATGCCCTTCAGATCATTGCATTCAATGAAGACAAGGAGAGTAAGCCAGCACAGGGCCAGTTCAGAAGTAAGTGTCTCTTTATGGCTGACATATGGAATGTATCAGATATTTAATGTAACTTCTGAAAAGGTAACAAATCTTACACAAAGAGGAATGATGGAAAACCAGTTTTTTCTGTGGTGGAAGGAAAATCAAAGCCATGTATTGTAACTGGTGTAAGTGTAGGTGGAGGTCTGAATTAATTGCATAGTATGTTCTTGCATTGGGCTATTTGTTTCCATTGGGTTGGCATCCCTTTCTTCCTAGTTTCATTAGGAAATTAGTTGATATTTCATGGAAGGAATCTTCAGTGTGTAGAAATAAAGTGCTATGTTCTGATACTTTAAAAAATTCCTTTTTATTAAAACAATGTTATAGCTGTGTCAACTGGCAACTAGATGCTAATTCAGTAGTATGAAAGGCTGATTTCTTAGTGGCCTTCAGTGGTCAAATATGTTTGCAAATTTAATTTTTTATATGATCAAGACATGCTCTTGATGTCTATATCATAGTGATATATACACATCCTATGTGATTAATCTTGATCTTCATGTTTAGTGTGTTAAATATGATTAGTGGAGATTTGGTTAATAATGTGGCAGTGTAGGAGTACAGTTGAAAGCCTGATGAATTCTCTGACACTAAATTTTCCTCACTGTCTTTGCTAAACTACCTTTCTCTTAAAATCAGCACAAGATAAAATATGCTGATTACTTGATGTGGTGTGTATCCAAGTCCTTTTAGCGTTTTACCACAACAACTGTATATTTACTACCTTAAGTTCTGTCCTGGTTAAGAAACCCACAAAACCACAGATTACTTTAGCACTAAAGAGAAGCCCACAGAAGGCTACAGCAAATTCTATAATATTAGGTGTAGCTGTTTTTCAAATGGCATTTAGGAAAAGTAGAGCTGCCAACTCGATTTAAGAATGGGGATTATGTTCTATTTAGTATACTCTGTTTGCTGCACTTAAGGCTGGAGTTTCATTTAAAAGCATGATGCCTTTCATGAGTAAAGAATACAGATACAGCATATATACAAATCCTTTTTTTGGTCTCCTGTATTATAGGTTTTTTTTTTTCCTTGTACTCTGACATGTGGCCACTAATTGTTGAGATGAATAAAGGTCAAATATATAAAGAGTTTTGAGAATATCATCTGGTATAGTGCATTGGAAGTATGGTTTTCATGCTATGGAGTTGTAACTGATGTACTAAGAATTCTCAAGCTTACAATAAAATTTTATTGTCAAAAGAGTATTTTTCTTTATATAGTGAGGTGTACATTCTTATTCTAATACATAGTGTTTAATGAGCTAAGGTCAATGGGGATTTTTTTTCCTTTGAAAATGCAGATGTAAAATCATGTGCTAGATAAAATCTTTGTGTAAATATTGGAGTAAAACTGCTGTCTTGTCTCTTCTTATGTGGTTAGAATTTTGCCAGTTCCCAAATCCAGAAATCTCTGTCAGGATGTGACTGACTTGTCTCCTTTGAACATTTTCAAACTTTTGTACCATTTTCTCTGAGAATTGCCCCTCAATAGCACCAGCATTAGAGGAGGCCAGCTAACTGGCTTTGCTCTTGGACATTTTTCAAAGGAATGCTCCTAGAAGGATAAGCACCAGCAACCTTTTTGGCCCATATTACTCTGGTATTTCACCTCTCATTTTAGTCAGTCTTGTTCGGTTAAGGATTAAATGCAGACTTCTGACTAAGACCTGGTCATGTGGCATTATCTGTAACCCAGCTAATAACCATGATCTGTCTTCATAAAAGCTGGCTCCTCAGCAAGCTTGTGAACATGAATTTGCTCCCAAATCAGTTACTCAATTGTTTGCTAAAGGTGGAGGTGATACACAGTCACACGTGCTCTCTTCTAAGAGGAGTCAGTTTCAGGTTTTTTGTTCTCATCTCTGTAGCTGGAGTGTGAGCACTGTAGCTTCTGAGAAGGGTTGTCATACTGAGAAAATCACATTCAGATGTTTGTCAGCTCGTTGTCCATCTTAGAACTTAGTCTTGTGACTGGATTTTGCCTTGAAACACTCCTGGTTGATTGAGATATTCCACATACTATTGGGTAAATAGTGAAGTCCATTTGACTTCGGTTCCACTAATGTACAACAGAATATTTGCACTGTCTCTCTTTCACAGTCAAGAGACAGATAACCTCCTTTCATGCCCTCACAGTGTTTTTTTGGATGATGTAGTGCAGACAGACTTTGGTCCTGGCTGAGGATCAGTGCCTGCTTGGACAAACGTCAGTCATAATCCAATTTTACATAAACTAAGAAGTGTAATTGGAGTAGAATTTTATTTTTCTGTGGAAGATATTCTCAGCTTCATTGTTTTAAGCTTTTCCTGGCTGTTGCAGACAGATGGAGTGTGGATACCAATTAGCATTCCAAGAAAATTCTGGAAGGGCTTTTTCTTCCCAATACGTGACTTCAGCAATGACTTTGTCAGAACATTTCAGACTATTAGTAGAGCACTACTGGCTACTAATATAATATTAGGAATGGTTAATCAAATTGGATTCTGCTTGGCTGTTGTGAGAGATTTGAGATATAGTAAGGGAGCTATCCCACCCACTTGTGGAACAGGAAACTGTCAAAGTCTCAGCTCTGGAGCAACCTTGCACTCCTGGGGGTATTTGGTGCCCTGACTACAGATGTGGGCATGGGATCTAAGCTGATTCTGTAAAGAGGACAATGTAACAGCTGGCTTATGTGCTTTTGTGTTGACTGACTTGGAGAGGAACTTTGCAATGCTGGACTTTCCCCAGCTAGCTTTGCCAATTTTCTGGACTATATTTCCAGTGTGGGATCTTGTCTGCATGGGCTTAGGTGCTGATGTCACTATTTGGACTCTCCTGTGTGAAGAGTCAGTTTTGAGAGCATTAATGATGATAGAATGGGGAAAGATCCATAAAAATAAATGCAAAGGGAGGGAGGGAGGGAAAACACAGAAACAGTAACTCATTACCTAAACATATCTTCAGATGCCCTGTGCACATACTTTACCAGGAAGATGAAAATTACATGCTTCTAACTGTGTTGTTTCTAGATTAATTGATTTTCCCCCTTACCTTACAGTTAAAGACATAGAGAGAAGAAAAGACACAAGTAAATCCAAGGTGAAGGATCCAGAAAAAACAAATGCGAGCAAACCAGCTCCAGAAGGTCAGATCATAACACATATGACTTATGTGATATTCTGAATATAATTAACTTCTTTATTTGTCTTGGCCACTGTAGAGATTTTCTGTAAGTCAGTACTTTAAATCTGGTTCCCAGGGTTAAATTAAATAGAGGGGGAAAAAACCACTATTTTCAGAAATATTGGAGAGTTGCTGCAGAGGTATTGCTTTTATTTCTGTGTTTTGCTTTGCTTTTTTAATAAAGTCCTAAATGACATCATTAATAGATAAAAATTATTAAAAATAAATTTAGATAATAAAATTATTAAAAGTTGGTTGTACCTTTCAGCTGGGTGCACTTTGAGTAGTGGAAGATTCATGCAGGCATGTGTGTATATAATAACTTCTTCTTATCTTGGCTGTAAGACAGACTGGCAATATTAATTCCCACCTAAAGTCAAATTAATACCATTGTGTAATTAGCCACATAATCACTTGATAAGTCTGTCCTAGTGTAGGTTGTATATATGAAAACATTTGAAACATTTTGAGGGAGGGGAAATAAAAGGAGTTAATTTTGTCCTGTTGCAAGGAGCCAGTCTTCTGGTGAAATGTGATACTGCTTGACATGAGAAGTTTGTCTAGTATGGATGAAAATCTATTTCAAGCTTAATATACAGCTCTATTTCCTGTTATTTTAAAATTCAAATAGCATGTTCTTTATGAAGTAACCCCAACAGTAATTATTCCCTTCAGTGGTTATTTATGGTATACAGAACAAGAAGAGCTTGGTATGACCTCAAATAGTCTCTCTGTGAATAAACTGGACAGTTTCAAAGATCCCATTTTCCCCTTCCATATAAATCTGTCTCCAGTAATGCAAGTGTCAAAGACCTCACCCAAAGCTCCTTGAAGCCCACATGAATTTTTCTTTGGTGGGTTTTTATTCTTACCACACATTTTTGTGTCATGTTGTATTTATTAACACTATGCAAGTTTGTTTCCATACAGCATTTCTCAAACCAAAACTCCCTTGGATTCCATTAGGTGCATTGGAAGAATTTTAGCTAGTGTTTGCAACATTAAAGAGACAAGTTGTACCTGCTAGTGCATGACAGGGTAGTGGATAGGTGATTTTCCTACATCATGTCTAGAGGAAGGGTGAGCTGGAAGAAATGACAGAACTGAGAAGGAAAATGTGATTTGCTTTCTTAATGAAGGACAATTGATAAAAGTTGAAGGAGAGAAAGCTGGGCCTGTACTTGGAAAACGTTGATTAAAGACAGACAGAGGAATGTGTCTGCCAGACTGCAGGAGAGAGTTTGTGCTTCTTCCACGGAGTAAGGGCAAAACTACAATTGGTGAGAGGAGCTTGGATCTGCAGTCTCTCCCTTTTTAGGATTCATATTTACTTCTGAAGTCTTCAATCATCTTTCTCATCCCTACATCACTTTTTGCTCATCTGAGCTTCTTCAGTTGTATCAGGGGAGTTTGTAACAGGACAAAATACATCTCCATCCAGCACTTGTGAAAAGATATTGTCTTATACTTACCGTAGCGGGTTTTACTAGAAAACTGGGGTATGCATTTAAAACTAAGGCAAAACTTATAAACTTCTCAATCAGCAAACCTGATCATAAAGAAAAAATATTATGCTAATCTTTATGAATTCTTGAATTTGTTCAGCCCTATTTCCAGCTCAGCTATGTATTGTAAAGTAAGACCTTTTTCCCCTAGTCTAATGCATATTTCTCCGCTTTGCACAGTATAATGATTATTCAAAGTGATGGTGATTACAACTAAATTACTTCAGTGGGAGTAGGGTGAGATTCCAAGTGAAAACATTGGGCAAAAATAACAGCATCTGCAAAAAATGTGTAGCTGGGGTAGAAGTGACTTCAGAATGGATACACAGACAGTAATGGTATCAAAACTTTCCTAGTTTAATATTATAAAGACTGTTCCACCTCAACTTGAAATAGAATAAAAGAAATCAAAGAAATAAGGAAAAGTCTGAAAGAAGTGATTAAAGAAATGAGGGCAAAATTTTACAGCAAACCCATGAATAATAACTTGATCCTCTGCAGATGTTTGGTAGGAAATTATTTGAGTACAACCAAATGAATTCAGGCCAGCAGTTAATTGGTTTCATAACCATTTATTGTGTGGCTAAATTTGATGGATTTAATAGCAACCCTGATACATTCTGTGTCTGTGTTTGTATCTTTGGTCAAGTTGGCCAGACCTTGGGAGTTAACACTACAGAAGAAATTATTAGAATCATAAAATCATTAAGTTGGAAAAAACATGCAAGGTCATCAATTTGACCTTATACCACCATGTCCACAAAAATATCTCATGAAGTGCCACATCAATTCAGTTGTTGAACACTTCCATGGATGGTGATGGCACCAATTCCCTGGGAAGCCTGTTCCAATGTTTACCCTCTCTCACCGTGATGAAATTTTTTTCATAATACCCAATCTGATTCTCCCCTGGTTCAACCTGAGGCCATTTCTCCTTGTCCAGTCCCGTGGTAAGTGGCAGAAGAGATAAACCCCCACCTGGCTACAGCCTCCTTTCAGGGACCTGTAGAGAGTGGTAAGGTCTACCCTGAGCCTCCTTTTCTCCAGGCTAAACACTCCCAGCTCCCTCAGCTGCTCCTCATCAGACTTGTGCTCCAGACCCTTCCCCAGCTCTGTTGCCCTTCTCTGGATGTGATCCAGCCCCTCAATGTCCTTTTTGTAGTGAGGGACACAGCATTCGAGGTGTGGCCTCACCAGTGCTGAGTGCAGGGGGACAATCCCTGCCCAGGTCCTGCTGGCCACACTGTTGCTGACCCAGGCCAGGATGCCATTGGCCTTCTTGGCCATCTGGGCACTCACTGGCTCATGTTCAGTCCCTGCTGACCAGCACCCCCAGGTCCTTTTCCAAGGGCAGCTTTCCAGCCACTGTTCCCCAGCCTGTAGGACTGCATGGGGTTGTTGTGACCCAAGTGCAGGACCCAGCACTTGGCCTGTTGAACCTCACACCACTGACCTTGGGCCAGTGATCCAGCCTGTCCAGATCCCTCTGTAGATCCCTCCTACCCTCCAGTGGATCAACACTCATTCCCAGCTTGGTGTTGTCTGTGAACTTATTGAGGGTGTTATTAATCTGTTTGTATCAACTTTTAAAAATCTTTTTGATGACAGCCAGATTGAGTTAGGTAGAAGAACATCTCACCTGAGAACAAGAGCAATCTTTGCCTGTAACCCAAATTGAAAACAACCATTGTCCAGGCTACTGTTGTCAGTGGTTGTGGTTTTTGCTCTTGTCTTGAGTGAAGGAGAAGCATAATTCCCCAGTGATTAGTGTCAAGTTTTGATATAAAGAGGTGCCTTCTATGAACATCTGCACTGGTTTTTACAGAATGATGTTTACTGGCATTACTAAACCAGAAAATCCAAAATAATTGTTTTGGGGAAAAACTAATAAAGCACATCACTGTACTTGTCATTGAGTATGAAAAAGAGTAAGAACACTTTCAATATTACAAGCTCCAGTTTGTGCATTATGATAAGTCATGTATCCTGCTGATTTTCCTGAAAGGAACTACATTATTGTATGAACTTATTATTTATAAATACTTAGCTAATATACCACCTCCAGGGTCACACAATAATCCCCATAAATTTCTCTTTCAGTTTCAATGGGACAAAGATTTCAGCATAACCCTTCTGCTCCTAGAAACCAGCTCTGCTAACAATTGCAACATGTAAATACCTGTGCTCATGATTCTAGATAGTTCCAGAGCATTTCACTCTTATTTTCTTCTGTGGTTTGGAGGACTGTTTGTGTATTACTGACCATTATTTAATTACCAACTGTCTAAGGCTCTGAGCAGTGCTGGTAGGTCTAAATGCCTTTTCTGAACTCACAAATCATATTCTTTCTTTCAACCTTTCTTCTTCTGTTCTTAAATTAAATTGCTGTGAGGGTTTTCCTCTGTCTTTATGGAAGTCTGTCAACAGCTTGTATGACTTGCTAGTAAAGCAGCTTCAGCAACCTAGATTAAAATTTTCCATGTATTCTGTCCTATTAATTCAAGTAGTTTAAAAAGATTTACTCCTTTTCTGCTCTAAGTACTGTGCTCTTATCACAAGCAAACCTCCTGTGTATATCCAGTAATGTCATGGTGCCAAATTAATTCAGGCTTAATGTCTAGCACTCCTCCATCAAATGTTCACTTTATATTTGATTTCCAGAAACTTTCTGTAATGCTTCTGCATGACCACTTTCAAGTTTTGAATCTCCTTTCTTCATTTTTGAGAACCTGTCATTTTTCAGCTTAGTGATTTATCACTGCTGTGCACACTCATATTAATAATGTCAGAAGCCTTTTCTCTGTCTGTTGAGAGAAAGCTCACAGATGCAGCTTCTTTCAGCATGCACTGATATTTGAGTGCTTGTACCCTGGCTTCTCTCCAGCTCCCTCATGTACAAAGCTCTTTTCTCTACAGTGACAGGGGTTAATACATTCTGTGCCTTCTCAGATGTTTTACAGTTTCTCAGAGAGCTTCTATGACTGATTCTCTAATCAAATCCCTTAGGGGAGGGGAGAATCAGTGCTTTGACTATATCTTCTGACAAATATATGACTATATCTTTTTCTGCAGGATATTTTTCCATGTATCTGAACTGGGTTTAACTACCCATTTCAATACAAACAACAAAACACTGAGGCCAGTTTTATCTGCATTCCTATTGATTTGGTTGGGGATTTTTAGTTGAGAGGTGTGGTGCCTTAGTGTAGGCTTGCAGCCAAACTCCCACCTAGCTTCTTGCTCATTCCTCTCCCCCGCAGGATGGGAGATAAAAAAGGAAGAACAGGAATGAAAGAGTTCATAGGCCGAGATAAAGACAGGGAGACTGCTTATCAGTTACCATGGTAGGCAAACAGAGTCAACTGGGGGAAGATTTACTTAATTTATTGCTGGTTAAAAAATTTGGTAATGTGGGTAGTGGGAAACAAAGGAGACAAACATTAAAACAACAGCTCTTCTTTCCATTTTCCCAGGCTCAGCTTGACCTCCTCCCAGACTCCTTTTCTCCTCCCTTGTTATCACTGCAAGTTACACTCAGTCCAAGTCCCTTCGGAGAGGAAGCAAGTGGTGCAAAAGGGGTGTTGAGAGATTGTGATCAGGGCATAGTGGTCTTCCTCTTCCATTCCTTTTTTCTCATACCTTTCTTCTCCATGCATGTCATGCTGCAGAGAATATCTGCTCTGCCATGGAGCACACTCTCCTCTGACCTTGGGGTTCTCTCTACTGTTTCTCACTCTTTCTAACTTCACTCTTTACTGGGCATTTTTTTCCCTTTCTTAAATATGTTTTCCCAGAAGTGCCACTGCCTGTCCATGGACGCTTGGCCTCTTCAAAAAGGCCTCCCCTTTAGCCTCCCTCCTGCTAAATCTGGCCACAGACACCCAATACCAAAGGTGCTCTATTTGTGCTTTACTAGAGTAAAGAATTTACACAGTCTCTAACCTGTCCTGTTCAGAAATCCCCTTATGCAGATCTCAGATCAAGATGGTTTAGAATAGCATAAAGCATGTATGGGTCAGATTTTTCTTCTGAATCAGGTGTCGCAGGATAAACCGTACGCAGTCTGCAGACAATGAGAATGTTTGAATGTCTGTAGCTCCCATAAAAGTCTGTGATTTGTGTATCACAAAGTTAGTTACTTTCTCATTGTAAAATGCACGTAATAGAGTCATACAATATGACTGGTTAGGGAGGTCAGGGATCTTTCACTGCACAGCACACAACACAGCAGTTTGTTCAGCCTTCCAGAATCAAAATTGTGTTTCACCCCAGAGCAAGTCCACTAGGGGCAGGAGTGGTTTTTTAACTGATTTCTATGAAAATCCAGTGATGTGGTGCTGAGTTAAAATACCTGGGGGAACTGCAGCTTTTTCAATCCCTTAAGTGTCTCTTTCTGATGAGAGTCACCTTTACCATATTCCAGGAGCAAAACTGGAACATTAGCTGAGCTCTCTGGGCTGGTGGGAAGCCAGCTGAAAGCTCTGACAAAATGGACGATGCCCCCCAGCTCCCTGCCCAAATGGAAAACTGAGGAAGCTCTAGGAAAAATTGATTGACAATAAAAGCTAGATCTGAGTTTCACATTGTGGAAGACTGGGACAAGCAGGTAGAAATTTAGGACAGAGAATGTATAACTAACCTATTGTCAATGAGTGGACAACTTGGCAATGGAAAATTTAGGTAGTGGGTGAGTGAAAAACAGCATTGAAAGCATAGTGGGCTTTAGAGATAGAAAAGCAGAAGCTCTATAAAATGAGCTGTGTAATGCCATACCTTGGCATTAGGTGCAGATGTCAGGTTACATTATCTGTATGTAAGTAATATAACCTGAACTAATGTTAAAAACAGTGAATAGGGAATTCATGTGCCTTGATCAATAGTCCTGCACTGTATATTAATTTAAATTAAAAAGATTTTGAGGAAGAGGTAAAAATTACCTATAAGGAGAAACAAAGGTTTCCTTTGAAATAATTTAATATTATTAGTGATCTTTAATGAATTTAACATTGTTACTGATATTATTATTATGATTGTGATTATTTACACAGATATATACATATTCAAGTTATAAATACAATGAAGAATAGCTGTTCATTTAGTGACAGCTACCACTGACTCATGCTGTTTCTACTCTTTTTTTCTTCACTACTCAGTGATGCACAGAGAGTTTTTAGTACTTTCAGGGTTTAGTATCATAAAGTGTTCTGGAAAGAGGCCTGAAGCCATCTGTCATGTGATACTTACCTGCTAAGTAGCAATAAGTATGCCTGTAGTTTCTTTTGGGTGAGTGCTCAGTTGCCTGTAAAAACTGTGTAGACATATCCAAAGTTATTATGTTTTGTGGTGGGATAGTTTTTGATAATTTTTTGAACTTCCTAATGTTTTGTACATTATTAGTGATATTACTTATACGATCTTTCAATGTAAATATTTCTGAATGATTTTTTTTCCATAATGTATTTTTTATTCAGTGCTGTGCTCCTATCAGACAATGGGCATATCCTTCCTCAAAATGCTATAATATAATTGTCTAAGGTTTCTATTTTAATAACTTTTGGAGTGAGGTGGAATCGGTCTTCCAATAGTGATAGAAATGAGAGGTGTGGTAGGCTTAGAAAATATACTGATTTGCATTCTTCTTTCAACATTCCTATACATTTAATGCAAATGAGCTTTGACATTTGTACTTTTATAGCTGTTGAATGGCACTATTTAAGTAGGATAGGAAAAATGCACAGAGAGGTATATTAAAGTACTATTCAGGAGAAGACACTAATTATCTAATTTATTAACTTGTCTGTTTAGTTAATGTCAGATGCTTCGGTAAGTATTACTAGGCAGTGTGAAATGAGTGCTGTGAGGTATTTAACTAAGCCACAGGAATGAATACCTTCTGAACTTCTGCTACATTGGCAGTGTTTCATAGTTTTACTCACTTCATCCTGGCTAATGTAACTGCAAATGTTGGTTTTAGTCATTATTTTTTTTATTACTTGCTGAACTCCTGGGCTATGGAACTCCTTAACTATGTCTTTACACAAAAAATAATTTGATTTACTAGCACGGTTTCCTTGAGCTTTCTGGAGGACACTTTAGGTCTTGATTATGAGCAGCAGAAGAAAGAAATGAGAACTATGCTGTGTGGGCATTTCCCCCAGTGCCATTATGTTCTTCCTAAACAGTCTTTGTCTTTTCTCAGTTCTTGCACATTTTTCTGCTTCTGCAATCTGAGGGTAGGAGCAAAGTTTATTGGAAAGTACTTAGCTTTTCCACTTTAAAGGGTATTTTTTGGTCTTGCTTTGGAGGTGACTGAACCCTTTAGTCCAGTGCCCCAGCTGCAGCCAGTAGCAGGACTGAGCACATAGTCCCAGTAGGTCTGGGATGATGAAGCACAGGGCTTGATCAAGTGCTAATCAGCCATTTGTGCAGATGGAACTAGTCCTCTTGATACCTTCACGGCTCTATTTTCCCATATGTGTTCTTCCCCAAACTATCTTTCAATGTTTTTGGTTCCTCTCCTAAACATATCCTATCAGATCTTGCACAATCCCCAGGTACTGGTTCTGTATCCCCTGTCTCATTGCCCCCTGAGCTGTGACCCACCAGTTTGAGCTGTACCATGTTAAGAAGTAAGAACAAGTTATCCAATTGTGCTGCTGATCTCAGAAGATGCAAGCAGGATGAAACCTGTGTACTTATTGTCTAGTTTCTGGGTCTATGCTGGAATTACACAAGAGGCAAACACAAAGTTTCTGCACACCTTTTGTTTTCCTTTGTTCCAGTGCAGCGCAATGTAATACTGAAGGGTTGCTTGAACTAGATGCAACTAATTTCACTCCAAAACTAACAGCAGTGCAGCAATCCTGTTCAGTTCAGCACAGTCCCTGGTGAATGCACTGCCCTGCTCAGAACTAGCTAGCTCAACATCTTCTACCTTATCCTCCATTCCAAAGTGTAGAGATAACCCTGACCATTGGTCTTAAGCATCAGTTTCTTGATGCTGCAAAATGAGAACATTGCCTACTTTGGGGATATGTTAGGTTCTTTAAACATTGTGGAGTACTTCTACATGATAGGTTTCATTTTTAGACTTTTGTAAATAAAAGTCTGCATCAGAAAATATAGTGACGTTCAGAACTATTGATTGGATTTGTCTAAATTCTACATTCTATAATGTAAGCATTCTAATGCTTACATTTCCCTAAAAGATGTCTATGCATAACACTGAGACTAATATTTCATTTGCAGTGTCTGTAGGGAGTATGAGGATGCATTACCTTGTCATGGATGAAACGGGATGCACATCTACTGTCATTAGCTGTAGGCTGTTACTTCAGGATTTTTTTTTGTTTACTTTTCAGTTCTGTGTTTACCATCTTGACAAATATGTTTGTAGTCTTCAGCAAAAGCTGCCTTTTGGCACTGAGTGGCATCCAGTGACAAGCAGCCCTTTGACCTTACTGTCAATCGCTCTTGTGTGTGGTGTGTGGTGCATACCTGCTTGTTCTAGCATTTACTAATCAACTAAAAGTAATATGAACATAGAAATGAATCTATTTTCTATGCTTCTTCAAGGTGAGTGGCCCCAGATTCCTATGCCTCCCTTGAGAAGTCTGGGTAATGCTTGGGCCATGCTTCAGCATTATTAGAACATTTTGGACCACCACAAAACCTTGGCAAGCATTTATTATTATGTTCCCCTCGCCATGCTCTTTTGATTACTATGAGGTTGCTTAGCCCAGGCATTATTTTGTAGACCTGATACTGGTTTCAGACTGTCACCTTGGCTTTGGACTCAGTTGGCTTTGTTCTACCCAATCTTAACCCAAACAGAGAATCCATGATATCTCCTATCTCAGACTGAAAGCAGCACTTGGCCATCTGAACTTTGCCAATAGGGCTCTCATTAAAATGCCTACAGCCAGCAGTCTCAGTGGTTTCAGTGGTGGTTAGATCACCATCCTGATGTGTGCTAAAAGATGTCTGCACTGGACCCCATGTAGAACCTGCCCAGCAATCCTGTCCCCATCCATGTTAGGTCAACAGAGTATGGGTTTTTTTGACAGTGATTGTTTTTTAATTTGTGACAAATGTCATGGCTTTCTGTTCTTCTCTGGAACTTCTAATTTTCTCTCTCAACTTTAGGTGATGGAAATATTTGTTATAATAAGGAGATGTCATATGTGAACTTTGGATGCTACACCCTGGCCATCTTGGTTTCTGTACTTTTTAGAAGGTAGAATTTGGTGAGAGGCATCCATTAGGTTTCCAAGCTAGACTATAAACCTGTCAGCTGCCATGCAGAGCTTTGTATATTAGAAATTCCTTGTTAAATACTGGAGGACTTACAGGAGGACTCTGACACAAGAAAGCTCTTGGGTAAACTCCTTTTTACTGTCCAGAAAGTTTAGCTCATTGTGCTGTGGATGATCAGTGCTTATTCCAAGGATTCATCCTAAGGATTTCTCTGAAGGAAATAGCATTTGCGTCCTTTGAGTACTACTTGCAACCTAGATGTCATTCTGCAATGGCAGTACTTTCTATGGACCTGCCTAGTGTAATTTGGAAGACTCCTTCCTGGCTCTCATGACTAAAAAACATGATGGGAAGTATCAGCACTGACATGGACAGAATTCTTAAGTGCTTTTCCTTTGCCATAATTTGGTAGTTGCTTTGGAGAAAACAAAGCAAGCTACATTTAGAGATTGCAGTATTTACATCTGCTATCTGGCCAAATTAAATAGCACACACGTGTGTTCACATAATCTGAATAAGAGAAAAATGTACTTTTGAGAGACAGCAAGCTTGAAACTGGACACCTGGAAATTATTTTGAAGCCTGGAACTGGGAAAGAGTTCATGTCGAGTTGTAAACTTTGATCCTGACAGAAGAAATCCCAGGGAAGAGAGAGAAAGAGAGATTGGGAGCCAGAGTTTGATTTTAGGTTAAAGAAGTCTCTCTTATGTGTTTGTAACTGCCTTGTCTGTTCTGGTTAGGTGTAAAATTTTATTTATTTTCATTAGCCTAAGTTGGGAATGAGTATTAATTTGGAGGTTGCTGGATGTCGTCTTCAATTTGCATATTCCAGATGACAAACCCTTGCTTTATTCTGTGAATAGAAAGCTTGGCACTGGGAATGATGACCAGTCTTCATTCTTACCCAGGGATTCCACTTGCTTAACTCCTGGCTCTGCGTTTCTGTAGGAGGGTATGCATTTCTTCCTGTATATTAATATCTGGTTAAGGCTGGATATTACCTCTCATAAATGTTCCTGCTCAAGTAGAAGCTGGAGACTGGAGAGATTGCCTTTCTATCATCCAGAAATGTCCCTCCCTAGGAACTCTCCTGGAATGCATCCACTTTATTGAAATGTAGACTCTGTGTTGACATAGATATCTAGAGCATCTGCAGTTTGGAAAAAGAACAATTTTCTAGCTCTCTATCTACTCTCTGAGTAGAAAAAGAGACTTAGCCTATATTGGACTTAAATGGAAGTTTCATTTTTTTCATAAAGTGATCCACCTCCTGATATTAGAACCACTCAGACTGACAACCTGAGTTAAAAGGTGCTTATCCTAATATCCATAACCCTTGAGTTATGTTTCTCCTCATATCTCTGCACAGTAAATATGTATAATGCTTCATAAATCTAAACTATTACCAACTGAAAACTTGTCTGGCCTCTTTTTTTT
>QUSF01000001.1:56399668-56454889 GCA_003676055.1 Chloebia gouldiae
CAAGCACAGACAGGTGTCACAGGGGAGGCAAACACAGACATGCCACCAGGGAGCCTCCTGGGCTACACTGGGAAGGAAGCTGTTAGCAGATTGATAAAGGTGATTTTTCCCCTCAGCCCAGCCTTGGTTGAGGCCACATGTGGAATTCTGTGTCTGTTGCTGGGCTGGCTCCCCAGTAGAAGAAAGACATGGACTTACTGGAAAGAGTCCATTGAAAGGCCATGGAGATGATTGAAGGTTTGGAGCATCTTTCATAAATGGAGAGGTTGAGACAGATGGAGTGTTCAGCTTGGAGGACAGCAGGTTTGAGAGATATCTTTCCACTGTGTAAAAATACAATCTGGAATGAGTAAAGAAGGCAGGGATTCTTCTCAGTGGTGTCCAAAGGACAAGAGGCAGTGGACACAAACTGAAGTAGCTGTAAATTATATTTAATCAAAGAAAACCATTATTTTTCTATGAGGACGGTAAAACACTGGAGGGGGTTACTCAGGTTGTGGAGTCTTGGAGACTCTTTAACTTTAACCTGACTGGACATGACCCAGAGCAATCTGCTGTTGTTGCCCCTGCTTTGATTAGGGCAGTTTGACTAAACTCAAGAGGTCCCTTTCTTCCTCCAGTACCCTGTGATTCTGGGAGCTGAGATTTCTCAGAGTTAGGTATTTACTCAGACATCTCTGCTCGCTAGAGAATGGAAGAATTGCTACATTCAAGAGGGTGCAAATTTCATCCTGAGTTTTTCTAGCATGACACGTGATATACTAAATTAGCAATGCTTCTAAAGATCACTGCATATTTCTATTTATACAAGCATATACACTAGTTACATCATGAAAATATTATTTCAAGAACTGCATGAAGTTAATTTAGGGCCTTGAATTTGGAAGCCTTTTGCATGGCAATTGTGTTACACCATCCTTTTTGTTTCTAGACGCAGTGTCCATAATATCATATGTACTTAGATCTGTAATGCTGAGCTATAATTCAACTGTGCTGTAGCCGTTTGTTTCAACTAGTTTTTCATTATTTCTGTGCTAACTACTTTCATAAGTACACAGGCTGTTCTCTCAGCTGGCTCTTTTCCATTACTTTACCTGTTGTGTTACAAGCTCAGGCACAGACCAGTTCTCTATCATGGTTTACAGGGATTTAGACATACACCTTAATTAATGTTGAGGATTTCTGAGTACCACTTTTGTCTGAAGTGCCCTGATTAACTGTCTTCTAGACAGGCAAAGAAAACTGTCAGGGATTTCATACCTTACTAAAGAAATAGGAGAAATAAGCCTTTTAAATCCTGGCATATTTGTTACATAGGAATGGTAGATAAGTATGACCATATTAATAAAATACACAGTTTTCTGTCTTGCAAAGTAATTTAGACCTTGAGACAGCTGTTTCATTTAAAACATTCATGCAGTCAGATGCAGAATTGAGAGGAAAGTAGAGAGTTATCACTATAATCTGCAGAAGAGTTTCTTAGGTTTCATGGACTTTACAGGAGGATTACAGATCACCTGCAGTGTAAATTGTGGCTAAATGGACACAGTCTATTGCCAGGCTGGGCTTCAGGTTCAGGAAAGACTTCAGCAGCATGCTTTGTTCTGTGTTGACATGCTGTCTGTTGGAAGAGAAATTATAACAAATGTTTTAAACTCTCAATTTAAATTCAGGGGGATTTAAAACTATATTTTTCTGTCTAGGTACACAGACCAGGAGTGTTTAGTATTGCTGTTTGGTAAGCTGCTGCAGACATTGTGTTCTTCAGTGCTATGAATCAACAGTGGTGTGTAAGGAGATGTCAGCACTTTCACAGTTACTTTTTTTGTCTCTCAAAATAAAAAGTTCAGATTTAGAAAGAAAGTTCTAGAAGTTTTTGTAAACTAGTGACTACTTGCTCCAGAGGTATAACTGTCATTGAATGTGCATGGAAAAGTGCATAGAAAATGGCTCTATGCTTCCTTTTCTCACACTTGAGAATTATCATCAGCATATATAGAGAATTAATGTGTTATCAACTAGTGCTTTGATTTGTTTTGTGGCCTTAAATTCAGAAGGTATGCTATAAATCCGTACTAAAGGTACGAATAAAGGTATACTACTTCGTAACTGCTGTATTTTGGAAGCAGAAAAATTTTAAACTACAGTATTCACAGTCAAATGTGATGTGATTAGACACAACACATTCAGTAAATCTTAATATTCCAACTCCACCAAATAACAAATTTGTAGGCTTTCCAGTTGGGCTATATTAGTTTCCTGGAGAGGAATAAGGCACATGGAAAAGGGCTGGCTGCTTTTTCTTTTTTTCCTAGGGACCGGGGACAAACTTCTAACCTTGTTGGGCTGCTTGTTAAAGATAATGTTCCAACATTTGAGTTCTTCAAATTCAAGCTGTGGTTGGATCTAGTTTAAAGAACAGCAGTTATGTTATATGCATTTGTCTGGTCCATAGACCTGACATATGGGATGTGTTAAACTGAGGTCCAAGTGCAAGGATGATATCACCAGCACAGAACAATAATATCAATGTCAGAAGCATAGGCTAGTGAGTTGCTGAATTTTGGAGCTGGACACTTAATTTTTTTAACCCTTTTTAATAAAAGATGTGACATTTTGCTAATGTAGATTTACACTCCCTTGTCCTCAGCAGTGCTTCTGCTCAGGATGGTGCTGTCAATTGCTGTGGAGGACTGGCTGTTCTCTGTCATTCATGCTTTATTCACAAGGTATTTTTCACTCACTGCTGGCATCAAGCTTCTTGCTTTTGTGCTTTGTTACCCCATGAACGAGTCTTCTATTCATACTGTATTATTATTCACCTCTACTTGAACTTTCTTCCTCTCCTTCCACGTATATTATTTGACTTTCCACTGTGACAGGGAGTAAGAAAGGAAACAACATATTGCAGACTCAGAGAGAATTATAGTCTTAACTTCTAGCAGAAGAAGTGTGTGTTTTGGCTCTTGAAAATGAGAATGTAGTTTCATACCACGGGGAGGCAAAATATCAAATGAGTTTCTGTAAAACATATCATAACTCCATGCAAATTGAACTGCCTTGTCTAAAGCATTGAGTCCTCCCATGTGACAGTGCTTGTATTTGCAGCTTCTCCCCTTGCCTTTCAAGGAATTTTCAAAAAATAGTAGTATTAACTCCAGGAGTCAAAACACCCTTCTCTAGATTAAAAATTATAGTTTTGTATTTCTATGTGAGTAAGGCTTGCAGGTTTTTTGGTTGAACTTCTGTTTTTACCATTGCTCACTTGCTCACAACACGTGTGTGGAAGAATAGGTTCAGGTAGGGAACGCAGCCCTGGAGAGGTGGTCAGTATTTCCAGGAGCTTGTTAAGCCTCTGTGCATCCCCCACACTGTCAGAGCTTCTCTCTGGTCTCTTTCTACACTCCATTCCTTTCAGTGGGATGACTCAAGGGTCCTGTTTTGCAGGCTCCAATAACACTCCCTCTATCCCAGAAAATTCTATCTGGATCTTTCTTTCCACATTGCTATCACTGGCTTCTCTCTCAGACAGTTTTGGCATGGTTTTCAGAGTGGTGTAACACTTGCATATTGGAAGTGCCAGCAGATCACCTTCAGCATCTGGGGGCTTGACGAATCAAAATCAGAAAACTTCATATGGCAGATGGAAAGCTCTTTCAATGCAAAGCTCTTTGAAAAATTTCCCTGAAACCAAGGAACCAAAATTCTTCATGGTGATTTGATTTTTGGTGGTACTGAAACAGATTTTGTGCAAATACCTCACCCTAAAACATTGTTGGTAGCCCTTCGCTGTATGTTGGTGCCTTTGAAGGTGAAATTTTGACCCTGTGCCCTTCTTCTGTAAAAAGCAGAAATGAGCAGAGTCCCTTCCTCCTCAGCTTTCTGGCAGAGTGGCAAATTCCTTCTGCCAAGTAGTGCTAGGAAGATTGTAAATTTGTTACAGAAAGTGCATTAACATTTTACTTTCTCCCCCATAAAAATTCTCCTCCAATTGTAAGAGAAGCAACTGAAGGCAGTTTCTGATGCAAAATATACAGGTTGTTATTCTGTCTTTAAAATATGTGCAGTTCTGTTATTTTTGCTTACCTAAAGATCACAGTTATTGTTTTTTGTGGAATGCAGCACTTGAATCAGAATTATGGTTTCTATATGATGCTAGGAAACATGATATAAAATTTGGTAACTGATCTCTTCCCTACTGTCCTACTTTTGAAACTGGTGAGTATTGTATAATTCAGAGGGAAGTGGAACCTTCTCTCTCACTATACTTTTCTTGATGGCCGAATAAAAGGGAAATAAGCACACTATTGAACCTGATCACATTACTGAACCTTGTAGTAGACTAAAACACTGAGTGTTGAGAGCTTTATTCTATGGAATGATATGCTGTCATCTTCCTTTAAGAAAAGTTGTTGGGAAAATTGCCTATTAAAGTTCTGTATGTATTTGAAATGTGCAAAATTACCCTCAAACCCTATGGAAAGATTATTGAAAAAGACATTTGCAAGAACTGGCAATGGAAACTGGCTAAGCACAGTGGGTTGCAGAAATTATTTGCTACACACTGTCTTTTAGGCTAACTTTATTAAGTAGGATGTAATGGTGTTTGTATTCCTATCAGGTTTTAAAGATTCTATCACCGCATTATTCTGTTTAATATCTCACTGTTGTTTATTCCCTTTTAGGGAACTTTCTACAATTCTATTAAGTACAACAAGGAGAAAACATAAGCAAAATAGTGGGTGTACAGAAGTAACAAAACCTAAATGTTTTATGCAGAAAAGATGCAACAAGTATCTCCTACCTACGAAGAATGAAACAAATTTTCACACTGTGAGCTTGCAGTACAATCTTGGATCTAACCATACAAGTTTCTTTAACAAAAACAATTGGATTATTCTATTTGCATTGATCTGATGATGTGGAAATAAAATATTGAAAGGAATGTGGTTATTGTTTTCTTTATTCTTTGGATTTTCCTTCACTGAATGGATTTACTAAAGCTGGTAAAATCTTTCACTACAAAGCCATCACTACAGGATTAAAGAAGCTTTATAGGAAAAACTTGTTTATATGAAATTATATGAAACATTATCAAGGGTAATAACTGGGTTTCATACTCAGCACAAGATTTTAGAAGTAAAGAAAGAAAATACAACCGCACAAATCTTGTTATAGCCTCATTTAGCTGTATGATTAAACTGCTGGGATAGCACTGAAAGGTACATCTGTGCTATTGTGCAGCTGCTTGGATGTGAATCAGGGGTCCTGTGCTGTCATTTTTCTGGTGTTGAGTAGCATTTTACTTTGCCAGTAGCTCTTTTGAAGCTTGTGATGCTAATCATGGCCAGTGTGAGAATGGCACAATTGAACTGTGTGTTAATGGAAGACAAATACTACATGCAATGCAGACTGATGAACAGGAAGTTTATTTGGCAAAGATATTTAAAACATGAATTTTGCCATGACTAGTAGATTCCTATTAAATCACAAAATAGATTTCAGTCCCACTGAAATCAAGGGAAGTTTTTCTGTTGACTTCAGTGACATAAAGATTTGGACCTCTTTTGGTTTTATATTCCAATTTAAGATCATTTTTCTGATGCTTACTAATGTCCCCCAGTGTCAATACATTAAAATGTGTTGCCAATTCAAATAGTGTTGTCTTGTACTGTAAAAGCTAAAATAAAATATTTGCTTTGGCATCGTTGTAAGTGGAATTTTTGTCATGTGTTTAGAACTTATTTTGCACTGCTAGCTGCACGTAGGAAATGTTCCCTGTTCTTCTAAAAATATTTGTAGTACACGTTTAAGACATTAACTGTAACTTTATGGATTGGGTTTAATGCTCAGTGGATTTAGACTACAGTATGAATCTAACCCTTAATTATTACCAATGGAACTCCTTCTGCACATCAAATTGGTTTTGCCTGTGAGATTATAGTTTTGTATTTAATGAAAAGATTGTCATTAATAATATGTTGTGAAAGTTAAAAGTTGCTAACCATGTGTTTTATTTTCTCTGTGTATCAGGAGAATTTCTTGGGAGCTAATGTAAACACCTTTTAGATAATTTCTCACTGACTTCTTTTATTTGCTGAACATGTCTGCTCAAATCAGTTTATTTGTGGCAGTGTACTTGGTGATTCCTGTTAGCTCCATGTTGAACTGTTAGTGTTCTTTGTGAACTAACTTATACAGTGGATCCTGACAAAAATGCTGATAAAAACTGGGCTGCAGCTTAATTCACTAATCTGTGTTTGTTTTTTACTGTATTGAGGGTCATGATTTTCATCCCTAAATGGTTTGTGCATCCTATCTGTTCTATTAAATCTGCTTTGCTTTGTCTTTCCTACTTCCCTCCTTATTCTATAGCAAACCTGGTGGGGAGTTTGTATCTTTGTACTTCAAACACAAGCTCTCATTTCTTATACCTGTGTAACATTGTTCTTTTGTTTCCCTCCCTATGAGTCCACTGTTACAGCAACTTTAATTTTACAGTCACACATCCACTTCTGTGGAATATGGCAATTTTGTCTGAGATTCTGGAAACCTTTTCCATTCCCTTACTTTTCTTCCTGGCATTTTCTGAAACTGAGTGTGGCAGTTCTGTTTAGCTTCTCAGTTGGCTCATAGTGCAATTTGTGTCTAATCTCTACTTCCCTTCCTTTGATTTTCCCACTGGCTAGTTAAGCCTGAGAGGCCATTAATATGTACTTCTGCTAATTCTCATCAGATCTTAAGACTAAAGTTTCATTCTCATGCCTGTTATCATTGAGACTGTGAATTAGAATCTGAGCTCTTTGCATTTTACCTCTGCTGTATTGAGTGCCTCCTACTTAGGTTTGATACAGCATATTGAATTGGCCTTCAGTTTTGCTCAACTCCCAGGAGCAGAAATGAGATTCATTTCTGGATTTACAAGTCTGCAGTGGTTTTCTGTAGAAACACCTGGTTTTCTCTGTTGACTGTGAAAAGGGCCTTGATAATTGTTTTATATGTCTGCATCTCTAGGTAGCTCTCTCTGCATTGTCTGGGCCTAAGGCTACATGTGATGCACTGTGTATGGGGACTGAAATTGTGTATGTGCTTTGGGAATGAAAGTGAACTCTTGGTTTGGTTGTGCTATATGGCAGTTAATTTTTTCTTTCTCAAGTATTTTTAGAAGGAGGGTTTCTTTTCATAAGCCTCCCAAAAGTGATTTTGAAGACTTTAATGAAAGAACTGAAGTAGATAATAGCCAGACTCTTCTATAACTGAAATTAGAACAGACATGTTTAGTCATTTTGCTTTTTTCTAGGAAGATAGCTTTAATTACCAATCTTGGTGGGAGGAAGAAAGCATATATTTCTTGGATTGCAATTTTATTGTTGAATTAATAATATTGATTTAATTTTAATGATTACAGGAAGCCTGTTTACCTGTAAAACTCCAGCAATTGCAGATATTGTGATACTAGTAGATGGTTCTTGGAGTATTGGCAGATTCAATTTCAGGCTCGTTCGACTGTTCCTGGAAAACCTGGTTTCTGCTTTCAATGTGGGATCTGACAAAACAAGAGTAGGTAAGGTGCTGCCCCTTTTTTTGTAATATTTCTCTAGCAATATAAAGAAGTTACCACTTCAGGATAGTTAACAGCTTACTGCTACTCTTTTTGTGCAAGATTCATCCTCATCTAGCACTAGCACTTCTATCATCAGAGTAATGCTGCTGAAATGCTTGTAGTATTAATTCTTCACAGTTTACTGTGACCCTCAACTTAGTTAATTCTCATGCAATGTCAGTGGAAAAATAAAAATAGTGGAAACAGTCTTACTGACTTCAGTCAGCATTAGCCTCAAACACTTAAAATTTAAATTTTGCTAGCAGAATGTGCCAATGGATGACTTTTCTTTTGATATAAATTGGCTGAAATGTTATATTTCTGATCTGCTAATGTTCAAATGTACATTAAGTAATATTGTTCTTTAAAGAATTTTTGCAATGTTAATAACTCTGAAAAAGTTTTGTATTTCTTTGCTTTTCATTTAATTAGCCCTTGAATAAAAGGCTTTGAAAGTTAATTGAGGAGTTGTCACCCAGAACAACTTCATGCTACTTTTTGTTGTCAACCAATGCAGTTTTTCTAGTATGGTAGCAAACCTGCTTGCAGTAAGCTAATTGTTAAGGTACTGGAAACCAAATACATAAAGTCTATATACTTGAAAAAAAAACCACTTTAGTGTCTGATGGATTTCGTTCATTTGTGGTTCTTTAGGTCTTGCACAGTACAGTGGTGATCCCCGAATTGAGTGGCACTTGAATGCCTATGGCACAAAGGATGCAGTTTTGGATGCAGTCCGGAATCTCCCGTATAAGGGAGGGAATACATTAACAGGTACTGTGTATGCTTTGGCTTTTGCCTTGTATTAAAAAACATGTTCTGCTGCACAGCATAGGAAGTGTCAGTGCTTATTTTGAAGGGTAAAAAGGACAGGGGTTTTGCAGACTTGCCAATGGCTTTATCCAGTTCAATTAAGTTTCTTCTGAACTGCTTGTCCATTGACTTCACTGGGAATCAGGACAGGGTCTCATAAAACAAAGTTACCTAACTCTTTGTCCTGGAAGTAAAATCTTTTACCTGCTGGGAAGAAAATGCTAAATCCATTTATAATGTTCATGCACAGAGCTTTATTCTGGAGAAGGAAAGAATGTTGTTTCAATATTTGACAACTGGTAATACTAACTTTACAAATGACCACTCAGGGCTTTTAGATTTCCATTGACCTTTTAGTAGTTAAAGCACTGAAGCCTCGGAGACACTTAGTGATGGATAAAGGGGGGATGCCTGACAAGCTGGGAAAAATACAGTCTCTGAATACAATTCCAGTGTTGTCAAATTGTCAAAGCAGCAGTTAGTAATGTTGGAATGATATACCCAAAAAGCCAGACATGGCTTTAAGTAAATTACTACCTTTTTTTTTTTTTTTTTTTGTCTGATGGGTAAGGAACAGGAGAAACAATAAGCAACAGTCTTTATTTTGGTAGAAGGAGTGATTGCAGTGGGAAAAAGGACAGAAAACTCTAGTATGATTCTAGAAGTGAGATTACTGGGAGGTAGGAAGTAGTAAATTGTCATGATTATTTTATATGGACATTAGATGAACATGAGTTAGAAATGTCAGCTGTGCGAGGTTTAAAAAGAGTTTTCAGATAAGATCTCATTGTGATGTGTAAGTTTGTCCTGGAGCTGTCCTTCTTTCCTTTTAAATAATTAACATTTATTGAAATCGGAATTTCTCGAGGAGTAAATAAAGTTTTTTTTTGGGGGGGGGGTTGTAAATTGGAAAAAAAAAGCAAACAAAAGTAAGATTGTCTGTAGCATGAGTATTTACTAAGTATTTATCCAGAGCATGTGCTTCCATATAAGCAATATAGGTAGAAGGAGAGGGAACTTCCTGTTCAAACTCTGTAGAACTTGGTAGAGTAAGAAAAAAAAGATGATGTATTTGCAGAAATATCACTTTAGGTTTTCTTTGCCAGTTTAAAATACGTTGATTGATCAAAACACTGCTAAAAACAAATTGCAGCTTCTCTGTAGGTTAGGCTACTGTTGGAATTTAATTTTTCAGAAAATCAGTTCTTCTTTTATGCTTACTCTTCATTAGAATTTTTACACTGAGTAGAAAGCCAAACACTGTGATACTGGCAAAACTAATGTTTTCATCTGTAAAAGTCTTTTAAAATGTTTTCTTTTTAGGTCTCGCCTTAACTTACATTTTGGAGAACAGCTTTAAGCCTGAAGCAGGTGCAAGACCTGGAGTATCTAAAATCGGGATACTGATTACTGATGGGAAGTCCCAAGATGATGTTATCCCTCCTGCTAAAAACCTACGAGATGCTGGCATAGAACTGTTTGCTATTGGTGTGTATTCTGCCATATCCATGTACATGTCCCACTGTGCTCTGGTGTATTTGTATTGCTTGCTGGCTGCACTAAGTGTTATTTTCTGCCTGTACCCAATAAGTATCATCATTAATTTGTATCTTTTATAAGCATTGCTTATAATATTGTTATAACTGGAATTTAGCAGTATACATGGATGCCCCATTTTCATGAGACAGCTGAAAAGATGCCACTTACACTGGCAGAAATTAACATCTTGCATTGACAGCTTAAAAACAATTACAGCAATTTGTAGTTGGTCATTAGAACAAATAGAATTTTATATTAGTAATGTTTTATCAATTCCTCTGTATACAAGATTTTTTCTTTTTCACTGCAAATATTTTATTTTCCTTTCAATAAAAGGTGTAAAGAATGCAGATATAAATGAACTGAAAGAAATTGCCTCTGAGCCTGACAGCACACATGTCTACAACGTGGCTGACTTTAACTTCATGCATACCATTGTGGAAGGTCTTACCAGAACCGTGTGCTCACGAGTAGAGGAGCAGGAAAAGGAAATAAAAGGTGAACAGAAACAAAATTTAATGTAACTTATGATGAACTAGAGCTACAAATTTAATGCCTTCAGTTCAGGGCTGGCTTCTGGCACTAGACTTATGCTATATATTCTTTTGCTTCCACTGTCAGGGAAGTTGTCTTCCTAGCTATGTTTTATTCTTGCTTAGATATCTCTGATCTTTTGTTCTTTGTTTATAGTAGAGGTAAATATTATGGTATTTGGTAGTAAAAAAAAAAAAAAAAGTACATTCATTCTGCTGTAACTATTTCTGCTGTAATATTTAAGTGGTGGGTAAGGAAACATTTTTGTAATACAGAGTTTTGAGGATGAATTAGTTTAACAGTTGCACATGGAATTACTTTGTTCATGCTGTGCTTTCCATCCCCTAACTTAATGTTTTTACTGTCTCTAAGTACTCAGGACTTTCAGCTATTTAGACTACTTTGTCCCTCCTCTTGATGGATTTTTTCTTTTATTTAATACACAAATAATACATTTTGGTTCACAAGAAATGATGGCAGGAAAGAAAATTGTTCATATATGAAAAAGCCTCCTCTGACTACAATTATTTTGGCTTTTCTGAAGAAAAGAAATGACTATGAAAAAATGTTGCAATTTGCCAAAAATACAGTTCTACCTGAGGTTTTTCTTTCCAAAGGTTTCAGTGGATTTTGTTTCTGTTTATTGGTTTGTGATTCCTTAATAGCACAGAATTGCTGAGTTATTCTCTTTCCCTCTCATAATATATATGGATATATGGAATATAATATCTATTTATACATTGAATATAATGTATATTCAGTATAATATATAGATATATGTAATACATAGCAATAAAGAAGGTTCTCTTGAGCAGAAGAAAATGGAAAAACCATGGATAGATGAGAGATCTTTGTGGAAAATGATTGCCAGAGAAGATCACCTTTCACTGTGTCTCTGCAGCAGACTGACAGGCAGTATCAATTTCCTGCTGACAAGCACAGGAGATCACAGCTGTATATGTACTTGTATGTTTTTCATGACTGGGAGGAAAGTAACCTGAAAAAAGACCCAGCAGAATGGTCTGGAAATAGTGATGGGAAGAAGGTCAGGAAGGCTTAGTGTTGTATTTTTGTCTTTTCATATAGAGGTTTATGAATGACCCAGGAAGTTTAGTCCCAAACTCCTTGTGCAGTACACATTATTACTTGTTTCCATTGAAAATAACCTAAATAAGTGTTCAGTAGCCAATTATTTGATTTTCTGATGAGGAAGAATATTTAGAGCTTCAGCAAATGTAACAAACCAAGCAATTATTATGCAGAAGGGAATAAAAAATTGTGTTGTCTCCAACCTAGGAACAATTGCTTCTCTTGGGACTCCTTCGGATTTGGTCACATCGGAGGTGACAGCCAGAGGCTTCCGGGTCAGCTGGACCCATGCACCAGGCAAAGTGGAAAAGTACAGGGTGATGTACTACCCCACTCGGGGAGGGCAGCCAGAAGAGGTAATAGAAGGAAAAGATGCCCAGAAGTTTTTAATGCAGCAGGAGAAACTTACCAGACAGGAAATCTGTGGTTCTCTTTTAAATGTACCCTGAAATTCCCCATGAGGTCTCCAGAGAGGAGGTTGGTCACACTGGTTGGTGACAAAGGTTAGGTAATAGCCAGGCTACATATCTGTCATACAATTTAAAGTAAATTAATTGCTATAATAGTAAACACTTTCAGGGGATTAAGTGCCTGAATTTTTCCTTACACATATGGTTACTTGAAACAATTCCACCAACACCTCCTGCACCACTCAGTTTGCAAGAACAGAAGAGGTAGGAGGTGATGGTAAGCCACATTTTCAGTTCAAAGAAAAAAAGTATTCATAAAAGGAAGATGGTACATTTTGGAACATCTACAATTGGTCATTGAAAATTTGGAGAGAAATGTTTATTTGGATGGGACTTCAATGTTTTGGAGATGGAAAAAACACAGTGGAACGAGCTTTTGACTTCAGGTGACAACTTATCAAGTTGAACAGAAGTGTAGAAGAGCAAAAGAATTTCACTGAGGTTATCTTTTGTTTCCTTTTCCACTAAAAACTAGCTTAGGAGGGATATGTATTGATGGAATATTCAAGTACCCTCTGTGTGTGTATACATGTAGTACTAAAGGAATATTTATGATGATATTATATCAAAAAGTGCCACATACACATCCTTAAATTGTATCCCATACACTTTGTTCAGCTAAGCTCTTCCTTTGTTCTGAATGGTTATTTATAACAGATAAACATTTTGACTATGTATATGGTTGCTGGTTTTTTCAGACACTTTACTATATATAAATGCAGCATGAATTGAACTTTAGTACAGTGTAAAAATTGCCTGAATGAAGGATTGATTAATGTTATGGTAATATAGTTTGTTTGCTTTATGCATATTTAGTTATATTTTCTTTTGAACAGGTCGTGGTAGATGGAAGTGAATCAACAGCAGTTCTGAAAAACCTGATGTCTTTAACTGAGTACCAGATAGCTGTATTTGCTATCTACTCCAATGCTGCCAGTGAGGGCCTCCGTGGAACAGAAACCACACGTGAGTATCCTGAGTGGGTTTGTTGCAGATTTGACTGTCTGCATTTAGTCAGACTGTGTAGGCATTAGTCTTCGTGAGAAATAAACAGAGAAGGGAGTCTTTTTCAATTTACCTTATTTTAGAGCATTTTCCTTAAATTAAGTTTTGTTTTAATAATTCTGGGCTAAGCTCCTAACTCCGAATGCTCTGTGGATATTTAAACACTGAGAAATGCTTTATCTCTGGGCTGAACTATTGAAGTCAGTTGTACTGAACCCTAAATTAGAACATTCCTATGTTTTGGGTATGGAGCCAAGTTTTACAAACTTGATTTGTAGCTGGAGATGATCTGATGAGTGGAGATTTAGGTGGGACCTGAAATACCTGCATGTGATTCCTGCCAGTGCCAAAGATTGCAAGGTAACTCTGTAAGTTTCTTTCTCAATAATTTAATTATTTTCTATCTGTAGAATGATGCCTTGGGATATTGTAAAGACTTAATACATTTACAGTTTTATATATTTGCATACAAAGTGCAGGAGTTTTTAGTAAGTATGAAAATATTAGGAATGGAAATAAAGAGTAACTTTATAGTTGAGACTAGGAGACAAGAAGTCCATATGTGGTATATCTTTCAGCTGATATCTGCTGAAAGAACAGAGCAGCAGGGCTCAAGAAATCTACAGGATTTCTATAGTGCTTTACCACCTTCCTGACCCAAGTGATCAAGGAGCCAGCAAGAGAAGGTTCTCTGCTGCAGCTCATACACAGAAACAAGGAAGAACTAATGGTGGAGGAGGAGATCACATCCTACAAGCTCAGGAAAAATCCCTGCTGGCCAGTTGGCAACAAGCTGACTGGAGACTCGCATGGATAATCAAGAAGGAAATGATTGCCAGCAGATTTAGGGAGCTGATGATTCTTGCCTGCTGCTCAGCACTGATGAGGCCACACCTGGATGCCTGGTCTTGTGCTTGGTTCCCCCAACAAAAGAGAGATCTGAACTTATTGCACTGACTTCAGCGGAGGGATTAAAGATTATTAAGGGCTTGGCAAATCTTTCAGCTAGACTGTTCAGCCTGAAGAAGAAAAGGCTCAGGTGATCTTGTCAATGTGTCAAAATCCCTGATGTGAAGAAATGAAGAAGAGTGAGCCAGACTTTTCTTAGTGGTATTTATTAGCAGGTCAAGAGCCAATGGGCACAAATTAAAAGCCCATTAAATTAAATTTGAACAGAAGAAGAGAGAGTTTTATTGTAATGGTGGTCAAATACTGGAATAATTTGTTCAGAGAAGTTGTGAAGTCTGCATCTCTGGAGATATTTCAAGCCCAACTGGACAAGGTTCTGAGTAATCTGCTTTATCTGAACCTCACTGAACAGGGAAGTTAATTAGACCAGATGACCTCAAGAGGTGCCTTTTCATCCTCAGTGGTTCTTTGATTCTGTGTCCGTGCTAATCTTCTCAATCTGAAAACAAAATAGAATCTTATAAAATTATTTTAGACTTTTCTTTCAGTCTCAGTCCCCCAGAATATCATCTCCTGCCATGTTATACCCCATGAGGCAGTGTTAGGACCTGTATAATTTATTGAGGCTTAGAGAACAGTGACATACTGAGCCAACATGATTGTTTTGTGTTGCACCTGGTATTCCTTTGAAGTCACCCAGTCAAGTTCTGACAGCCCAGCCCTGCTGCTTTCAGAGATTTGATCAGATCACACCCCAAGGTCATGCAGCATCCAGTATTTTATACAGGTGTCTTTGATAGTGTGTTGGAAGTAATAGTCTGACATGTGCAAGTGTTAATCACACTAATGCTAAAAATACTTGCAATTTTAAAGTATTTTTTTTTACTGTTCTGATATTATGGAGAATTATGGAAAATTGTAGTTTACATTCCTGCCTGTGTGAGAGATACAGATTAAAATAGTCACCAATCGCATTTGTTTATATAGAACATTCAAAATAGTTTCCAGATATGTGCAATCTAAACAGATATATGCATAATATACAGATAAGTAGAAAGCTTTGTGATTTCATAGTCACTTCTAAGTTGAAATCAATATTAAATTAATTCACATATCAATTTGCTAAAAATGTGGTTTTTACCAGGTTTAGTTTGTTCAAGCTGATTTTAGTTGGTTTAATTTACCCCTATGTTACCTGAATATTAAGATAGTGTGGTAACTGTCCAAGATGCAAACCAGCATTATCTACTCAATATTTATATTTGAGATTCTGATCTCTTTGGCTGAAAATTCCACTAGAAAACACCATGTTTTATTTCCAGTCACCTCTTTGTTAAGTTTTATATATATTGTCAGAGTATCTACTGTTCTGTTGAGACTGAAAATGGAAGTCATAAGTTACAGTTGGAGGACACTTTTCCTGTAGGTTTTTTAGAATCAAAATAAGGGGAAGAACAGGTGATGGATACTCTCACTGTGACCCTGGAGCAGCTTGAATAGGAATAAGGCAATGTGGTGCAAAGTGGCTTCAGGATATCTCAACATGTAATTTCTTGCTGGGGGTATCAGAAGTGTGAGTGGAGCTCTGAACAAGGAGACTGAAGTATATTTGAAAATGTTCATGGGTAGTTTCTCCCTGTAATTAGAGAAATTGTGAGAATTAATGGGAATATAAATCAATACAATATTAGGATGGATGTAGGTTGGAAAAGGTTTGGAGGGGTAGGTTGAGTAACCTAGAAACAGAAACCTCAAGAGAAGCCTGGGCTGAAGTTTTGCCACAGTTTACAGACATGAATGACAAACTGAGTGAACAGCTTCAATGAACAAGAAAGGATGAGGCTGCCATGGTTGTGTTAGAACTCTTTTAGAGCTTATTGAACATAATATAAGAGATGTACTTGGAGATACCAACTTGACAGGGTGCAGCTTTTGCTTAAACAAGGAGCCCAGAGAACCTTTGTGACTGAAATTAGAATTTGATCCTGAATATTTGTGTGCAGGTCAGATTCTTCAGAATTTCAAATAGGAAAAGTAACAATTATATCAGTTAGCAATTGCCTTCTGTTCTTTCAGACCATTCCAGTCATTGTGGGGGCTGTTCTCAATGTATAAATTCCAAAGGAGAAGTCAAAGTTCCTTCATCTCTCTCCATATTTATGCCTGAATATTTCTCCATATTACTGTCTGAATATTTTGGTGGGATTCTTCAATGGTGCAACAACAGTGGAGAGGCTGTAGGATGTTATTCTGTGAGAAGAATAAAGTTAGGATAATCAGGAAAGTGCAAAATACTACTCTAAAGAGTTACGGAAATGCAAAGAAACATTTGGAAACCCAGTTTGGTGCTCTGTTCAGGTATCAGTGCCTTAAATCCCCAAGTAAATCTCCTAATAAATGTTTGAATTTCACTCAACTTGATCTCCCTCAGGACAGCATTTGCCATGATTTGCAATGGATGACCTTACTCATAATTGCATAATCCCACTGAGGCAGGTCTTGGTGCCATTGGAGAGTCCAGGCCTTAAACAGGCAACAGTTTACAGCCAAAATATTTTGATCTGTGCAGTGTGCTTATCCAGGGTTTTTCCAGGGACTGTCACAGCCACTTTCTGGTTTGGGAATTACCCTCTGAAAGAGCCACCCCTTAAAACTGCTGCTGGTTCCTAATAGCCACTGAGCTGAAATGCTTTGTGAGGCATTAATCTGCCCTGGCATTGGAATTTATTTGGGTTAGCATTTTCTTGTTTCTCTGATTCTGAGTTCTTTTATGCACCACTTAGATCTTATTTGTAGGGTACAGACAGCACTTCCATGCCTGGAGACAGTGTATTCCTGTGTGTTTCCTGGGGTAAAACAAACAGTGTGAAGAATAGCTGGTTGCTCAAGTGAGAGAAATGAAGTGTCTGTCTCTTGTTCCATTGCAGTTGCCTTGCCAATGGCCTCGGATCTGGAGCTGTACGACGTGTCCCAGAGCAGCATGAGGGTGAGGTGGAAGGGGGTCCTGGGTGCCACAGGGTACATGATCCTCTACGCTCCCCTCACAGAAGGATTGGCAGCAGATGAGAAGGAGGTGATGTATCGTGCTTTCATTTGAATAGCAGTTAATAATAAAAAAAAAAAGTATTTTAAAGAACAAACTCGTACGTGTTCTTAAACTTCCAATGTGATCAGCAAATGCTTGGGGTTTTTCCCATGACTTGATTAAGTACTGTATGTGTCATAGGCTATGAATAAAGTGCAAATGCTGTTGGTTATTTCTATGTAATTGTCATAAAAATGCAACAAATTTAACTGAATTTACATGACTCTTTTGAAATATTATATAAAATGATATTGTATCATCATCTAGAACTAACACTTGAAAAAATAAAGTAAAACTAAGATCTTTCCTAAGTGTGCTATTAGAAGGAGATGAACTTTAGCCTTTGCTCTTATCAGGGGCTTTAAATGTAAGTAAAACTTTTAGGTCTGAAAGAAAAACGTCATTTGTTTTCTTTATCTTTAAGTGTAAAGATAACATCTTTAGTCAAAGGTGATTTTAGTAGTCTTTCTTTCAAACGAAAAGAAGGGGGAACAAGGTAAAGTCTAGTGTTCTGTTACTAACATGGTAAAACCAATGGAACTTCTGGTCTAGGATTTAAAAATTTCTACACTCAAGTTTTTATATGTATAATTAAGGTTATGGACAATATCTGTGTTCCAGCAAGAACACTATAAAGCATGCAGAGGCATGTGAGCTTGTGAAGGGGGCATGAAGCTGCTGAAAGCCAGCACAGACTTGTGCTCACTGCCAAAGCAGTGCCTGTGAGCACATCATTCTGTTCAAAGTGGGGCCTCCCTGAGAACTGGCTGCTTCAGGAGGACTGAGCTTTACCCCAAAGAAATAAGTACAGTCCACGTTAATGTGGGTATATTATTCCACACACAGGTGGAAAAGAAAAATGATACAAATAGCAGCAAATCTGAGCCTCAGTGTGCATAGGAATCAACTCCTCCAATGAGTTCATGTGATTTTCAGGTTTGTGACTGAAGATGAATGAAAGTGTAGATGGGAGTGGGAATAAGAAAAGGTAGATGGGAAAAGGCCTTAGTAGCTGCTCATTCTGGAGAAGCCTATTCTATCATTGCTAATGTGGTTAGTCACTTTAAAGTCCTCTTACCTGTGTTGGCTTATGGCTTTTTGAAAGCTTTAATCTTTTAATTATTGTGCAAAATCCCAAAACCTTGGGCAAAGCACTGCAAGCAGTGTCAGACAAATGCTCAATAGAAAATCTGATCATATATCTAATCTCAAGTTTTTGACTGGTATTATTCCTCATTATAAATGAACTCAAAAATAATGTATCTTTTTTGATTCATGGTGTTTTTAGATAAAAATTGGGGAGACCTCAACCGATCTGGAACTGGATGGACTATTGCCAAATACAGAATATACAGTCACAGTTTATGCCATGTTTGGAGAAGAAGCTAGTGATCCCCTCACAGGACAAGAAACTACATGTAGGTAGCTCAAATCTATGTTCACTTCAGTGATAACAAAACTTCAGAATGGTCTTTGCACATATTAGAGCAAACAGATTTGAACACCTGGGCAAGCTCTTTATGTAAGTTTCTCACTGTGGATACTCAATTTACAGGGACTGAGGATTTCTACAAACCAGCTTGTTTTTGCAAGGATTGTAAACTTGTCTCTCTCATTGGTAGTGGTCCTATGGATGTCCCCATTGATCTTGGTTAAATTCCTGACAGTTTTCTGAACTTGCTGCAGGTGAATGAAGGTCACCACGTAGACCTTCATGGTGAAAACAGAAACATGCTCTGTTTAGCCTTCTCTAGCTAGAAAACCAGGTGTGTGTGTGAGCCTGCTCATATGGAGAAAGTCATTCCTCTGGCTCAGTAGTAGTACAGACAGAAAAGAAGCAAAGAGAAGCTTTCTGTCCAACTCCTGCTGCCTAACATCTGGTAAATGGAGGGTTGGAAAGTGCCTGTGCACTCATGATAGATGGTGTGTTTCTAATAAGCAGCAAGAATTTTGCCAGCTAAATTCTGTCCTCTGCAAACTACACAGACTGTATGTCAGCTCTCTAAATAGCTCCAGCCTTTGGAAGACAAAGGAATTGAAAATAGGCAACTGTGCTTCTGGGACATTTCTGGACTGCATTCAGTGACATCTCAATTGCTCCCAGCAGGGGAGTGAGTGAATCCTCTTATTTTGTGCTCCTGGCATGAGTAACCCAGTCAGGGTGAAAGTGACTTGCATTTAATAAGTGGGAGAAGTTCAGGCATGCAAATGCTAGGAAAGATAAACTCCAGAGCAATTCCTTGTAAGGTCCTCAAGTAGTAGTGGAGGAAGCTCTAGGAATGGTGTTTGCTGGGTCTCCTCTAGGAGGACAGTTGTGGACAGACATGTTCCAATAGCAAACTACTGCAACTTGGGCATGTTTGTCAACTTGAAATGAGTGTAGAAGATTCCCAACAAAGAGAATCACATATTTGGCTCCTTATCCCGCCCTACCTTTCTCTGCTCTTTATGCCTCACTCCTCATCTTGCACAGCCCCCCTGCCTGTGTCTCCCACCTTGGCCTTTGGCCAATATCTACCCAGTATCAGATTTTCATTTCTCCGAAACAGTAGTTTATGTAGTTTTTCACTGTGCCAGCTTCTGTTAACTTCATAACATATGGAGAATCTTGGACAATGCAGACCTCTAAACCTGGCTAACACATTGGATGGAAGATGACATACAAATTCCAGATACATTGGCACAAGATGAGCTTTCATGACCACTGTCTGATCACAGAAGCTTGGAACATATGTTAGTATCATCACTACTGCTTTTACTACACCAGAATAAAAAAGAAATCCTCACTTCTCTGCTAACTTAATTTCTTTTTAGGATGACACAATGCAGCCATCTCTGGTCTATAGGACTGAAAGAAGATGGATTCTGTCATATGCAGATATTCAAATAAACCCTCTGGTAGCAGGCTTTGATGAATCAAGAAGTGGGGCAATCTGGGAGGGAGAAGGCTCCTGGTGATCATGCCTCTCCCACATTGTTGGTGTTTAACAGTAATGTCTTACCTGTCCAGAATCTGATTTAAGCTTATTTCGTTTTTTGTGGGTTTTTTTTTTTGGGGGGGTGTTTGTTTATTTGTTTGTTTTTCTTTCAGTGTGATTATTCTGGCTTACAATTAATGAACAGACTACATGGTATTTTCTTCCTGGAGCATATATCTGCCTGAAGAGTGATCTGCCAAATTTGCTGTAGTATTAGGTGTATTATCTAATAATCTGTGTTTAGTAAATAATATTCTACTCATTGTATCATCTTGGTTACTGTAGCGAAACCTTCCCTATGCCAAACAGAGCTCAGCAAGCTGATTCTTGGGTGTAGTTTCATTTTGGGGCCGGGACTCATCCAAGACTCTCTGTAAATATCACGTAAGTCTGGCACCAGGACTGCCTGTCTGGTTGAGAGCAAGGCTGTCAGGAGGTTGGCTCCAAGAGGAAGGAGCTGAGACTGATGCATTTTGTTGTATGATCTGGGTGGTGGAATGAAGTGCATTTCATGACTGACAGAAAGTAGAAAGGAAGGCCAGCACGTGATACTCCTTCACCAGACTCAGAGGAATACATTGAATGCCAGAATGTGTGGCAAACCCATCTACTACAGTTTCAGCGTTTTCCCGTGTTCTCTTTTCTCAGAGCCAAGCTGACTTCACTGTTCCTAAGCTGGTTGCAGACTCTGGATTGATAAATGGCCTGGCTAGAGAACTCACAGAATATATGAGGCCTTTAAAATCTTTGCTTTTTCCCAGGTGCTATTGTGTGAGGGAAGCAGCTTCTGAAGTGCTGATATTTATCTGTCCATATGGACTGGTGAGGAGTGTGTGTGTGAAGGCAGGATGGATAGCAAAAGGTTTTATAATTCAGAGGAAAGTAGCAGATGTTGGACTAATACAGAATCTACTGCTGAGAGTAACAGACAGCACAAAATGCTTTCTCTGGTGTGACAAAGAAATGGATGTAATCTGAGACTGTCTCTTGCATGACCTCATTTTCCTTCAGCTCATGACAGTCAAGGAATATATAGAATAAAAGTAAGGCTTTCATTGGGATTATTGTTGGGAAACAGCTAAGGTTTCCTAACAGAAAGGGTAGGCACAGGTAAAAAGTAGCATCTTTGGAGATTTTCTCAGCTGGTTATGTTTTTTGGACAAACTTACCCTTATATCAAGGTATTTTATGATTCAGAAGGTTTTTTGCCCAAATTCTACTGTCATGAAGTATTTTTGCTGGGATTCACATGAAAACTAAATGTGTATAGGATGAAGTACTAGCTGGCTTAAATTAATTCACAAATACAACCCCAAATCTATTGCAAGTGTTCTACAGACTAGATCTTGCTATGATATCTATACAGTGAACAACATCATAGCTTATGTCTTTTTCAGTAACAGTTGAGATGCATTTAGCAAATCTGGAGGTTCTATTTCAGTAAAGAGCTAAGCCCTTTTATCTGCCTTTAAATACTTTTGTAGCTCTATTGATGAAAGTCTTTGAATAGAAATACCGGTGATATAAAATTTTGAACGGAAAACATGCTATTTATTATTAAGACATGAAAAATTTCACAGCTAAAACCTGGGATCACTTTCATGGTTTTACCTCTTTTCTTTTCAAGTGCCTCTCAGTCCACCAGCAAACTTGAAATTTTCAGATGTTGGACACAACAGTGCTAAGCTGTCATGGGACCCTGCTTCCAAAAACATAAACGGCTATCGCATCATGTACGTTAAAACAGATGGAACAGAAACAAATGAGGTAAATTTTAGCAACACTTTTCCCTTAACCAGTCTCGAACCTTCCCAAACTTCTGTAATTATTAGGGGCAATGTTTATAAATAAAAGCTACCATGCAAGCTCTAAAAAAAGATTTACAAGAGAATTCTGGAACTTGGTGTAAGTAAGAGTTTGCTTAATGTTGGATGTACATATGACTGGGGAAGTTTACTCTGAGCAGTTGGGGGAACATAAATGAGGGAGACAAGAGAAGAGAGGTTTGCTAGGAGCAGGATCTTGACTAAATGTATATTATGGAAATATTTATTCTTGATTCAGTTCAGATAATAAGACTTTTGATGGATCACATGTTATGGACTCCAGTTCATTCAAAAAGAGTATATGAAGGCTTTGCCACATTTTCTCAATATTTATTGCTTTAATTATATATTGAGACTCTCTAGAAACAGGATTTGGCTTGAATAGAGTGCAAAGGCAATACTGATATGTTCTAACTTGGACTCTTATATTTAATAATTTGCAGTATTTAGTTCTGCCTTGTTACCAAGGGTGCATTAGAATACCTTTTAGCAGCATGAATTCTGTGAGTGAATGCAAAATGGGATGTAAAGATTCATACTGAAATATTAATAAAGAAATTTTTTAAAATGCATATTAAAAATAATTGCAATAAGTGGGTTTGATTATTAGAACAGTCTAGGTCCCTTAGGAAATAAGTTGTCATGGATAAAGAAAAAGAAGTCTTTAATGGTAGTTCTCTGTAATTATGTTTCTTCTGGGACATATCTGGACTTTCATCTGTATAAAGTGGAATATTTGTACTGAACCTGAAGAAACTGCTCCCAGCTTTAGAAGAGAGTATAGCTATGCAATGTTTTGTTTCTTTTCTTTCTGCTAGGTCCCTTAAAATTTAAATTAGAAATCATTTGACCATTTCCTATTGATTACCCTTAATGTAGATAATATGCCCGACTGTACAGGTCACAGTGGTATTTGAACATCTCAGGCCCATCGTAGTATACTTTGTAATGTGAGTGAATGTTCAGTTCACTTTTCCTTTTTCTGTTCAAAGAACAGGTGGCATGTTTTCGTTTGCTCTGCCTGGTAGCATTTTCCCTGCGGTGCTGAGCTAATGTGGCACTGAATAGTTGGACAGATAAACTGTTTATACACCTTTGAGTTTTATGTCCCTGCAAAGTCACTTAACTGCAGCCTGGAGAGAGACCAGACAAAACTCGCATCTGTCTCTTGACAAATGTTAAACATAAGGGTTTTATGCAGTGATTGTCTATGGTAAGGGGTTAGGTTTAATAGCCCAAAAAGCTCCTTCTCCTTCTGGGTTTCTGAACATGCAGCGCTGATGTTAGATGAACAGCTGGGCTTACCAAGGCTGAATTCTCCTTTTATATGGTTTTCCATAAGTGGAAAATTCTAATTTTTTGTAATTTTTCTATTATAACTGGTTTCGTCAGCTTTGACGGACCTGAGTTTTTGCTTGTTCATATTATCACTGAATTTCTCTACTAATTGCATGACATTCTCCTTCTGTATCATTACTACCGAGAAGAATGTCACACCATGATAGTGTATTGTATGGTCAATATCTACTGAAAATTATGCTTTCTCTAGGTGGAAGTTGGTCGTGTTTCAACCCATACTCTGAGAAGTTTGGCACCCCTCACAGAGTATACTGTTGCTCTTTTCTCCCAGTATGATGAGGGACAATCTGAACCACTTACTGGCAGCTTTACCACAAGTGAGTATTGCTGAACTTCTGAAGGCTTTCCAAGAAGAAATTTTATATTTTCTTATGTTACTGGAAAGTAAGATTAGTTACAGCAAAGGTCACTGGCTGTGAATTCAGATATATGGAATGCTTTCTGTTATTTTCATTGCTGCTCTTGGCTTCTTTGCTCCCATACTATGGGGCCAGTTGCCTCTTTACTCACATGAGTAATCTCTTGACATCATGAAAACATCTCCACAGCTTTCTGAAGCATTATTCAGTGTGATGGCATTTGTATCTCCAGATGAAGTGTGATGAGTTTTGAATCATACATTTAACCACTTAACTATCCAGGCACTAGAGGGTAAAACCTTATATACATACAGAGGAACTACATCAAAAGGAGAAATATAAGATGTTCAAAGTTCCTGTAGTTTGTTTAACACAGTTATAATTTCTGTAACTGTAGTTCTGCATTAAACAAATGGCTGATGACACATATCAATGCTTTCCAACAACAATGGGAAGAGAAGGATAAGGTGGAAGAGGAAGGGAGAACATACATGTATGGAGCAAGATGTTGACACATGCAAAGTGCAAATGGAAATGTACACAGAGTCTGGAAAGGGCAGAGACTGGGACTTTGCTTTGAGGTACAAGAAAAGAGCCTGAGCAAAGGAGATGGACTTAGGGTTTCATGCAGCTCTTTCAGTGGAAAGAGGACAAGGAAGCCTGTCCAGTTAGAATAAAGAGTCTATTCCCTAGTGCCTTTGGTGTCTACCTCCCATGTTACACTCTTTTGAGAAATTGCAAGTAAAATGGTATGTGCCTAATGTTGCCATCTATGGAAGTGCCAGAGCATAATTCACTCTCACTTTTCTTGTGTGTAATATTTTCCAGAGCGAGTTCCAGCTCCCCAGCACTTGGAAATTGATGAAGTATCAACAGATAGTTTCAGGGTCAGCTGGAAGCCCACCTCATCAGATATTGCTTTTTACAGATTGGCATGGATTCCTTTGGATGGGGGGGAGTCTGAGGAGGTAAGTTGCCTTGAAATCCTGAGGGGTGAAAAGGTGGGAGAATTCCATTCTGAGGACAACTATGCAGCAACATTTGCTAGCTAAATATGGCCAACTGACTTACAGCAAAATCTGCCTCACTGCAAAGCTCTTGAAACAAAAATCAAACCAATATTCCAGTTTTGTTTTGAAGTATGGAATTGTGAATTTTGTGAATAGTCATTCTAATCTGTAATGTGCCAACAGCCTTAGAACTAGCATTGTTGTTTGGAGCCACTTCAGTTTTTAGAGGTTCATGTTCTTTACTTTGATGTGAAGATGATGATGGTAGCTGAGCCAGAGTAGTGATATCCTCACATAAAGCTCCAAGTTTGTCTAATGTTCTGGCCACAGTAAAATTGCCTCTGAAGCCTTATCAGATAACATTACAAAGGGAAAAGTGTACACATAGTTAATTTATTAGATTGTTCATCTATTCCTCTTTATGTTTTCTCTTTTTTCCCCTCTAATGATGTATTTTTTGCATTAAGCCCTTGTACACCTTTTCCATAGTGCCCTTTCCATCAGTCTAAATTATAAAATTATTTTCATCCCTTTAGCTTTTCCTTCTAAATTTTCTTTTTCAAAGTAGAAAGATAGACACTTTCTCTTCTTTCCCAAATTTTCATAGTCTGTCTCATTTCCTCTTTTTCTTTATTTATTAACTAATTATTTTGGCTTCTTTTGTACTTCTCAGTCTTTAGTGACTCTCAAAAACCTTTCTCTCTTTGCATCAGAAGTTTTTGGAGAGACCGCATCTGCAAACTCTTTATCTGGGTACAGAACTCAGGGAAAAATGACATTTCCCACCTGGCCCTAGGTTTCATGCATTATTTTGTCATCCATTAGGGCAGAAGGCAGTCATTATAGCTTAGGTTATGTGTCATTTTTTCTGTAACTTTAGCTTAGCCTGATAATTTTCCACTCTTTCACCTAGTGAGAGGTAGTCATGCAGGAAAGAGAGAAATTAGAGGAGTGAGCAGGGAAAAGAAGGAGTTGACAGATGAGTGAACACAGGTCATCCACTAGCAGTTTCCTCTGCAGTAGATGAACTCATTTGTTTCTATTTCTGTTCCAGTGAGTAGCTGCCAGTGAGAGCCCTCAAGTCACATTTTGAGTGAGATTTTAGGTATCTGTATTCTTTCAGTGTGAGAATAAATTATCAATAAATATTTGAACTGCTAAAGTTCTACTTGTTCACTGTGTTCACAAAGAACTGCTGGAGGCTCTAATATTTTAGAATGTTGAGATATTAAAAATGCCTGAGCTGCTTTCTTGCTCTCCTTGCATGACCTCTCCAACGGGGTCAGGCCTAGGGTAGCACAATACCTCCAGGCTGTTGCCTCTTTAAGCTTCTTTCCCAGCTAAGTGATCAGTCATGCAGACAAAGGACATGCACTCCCTCCTTCCTTCTCCCAAGACCCAACTTGCCAATTAGCTGAGTGGGGTCAGGGGACAGTGGTTAATCACACACCTCTCATCTCACTTCACTCTCTCTGCTGGTGGGTGAGGAGCGTGCAGTCAGGTGTTAGCACTAAAAATCCAGAATAAATTTAAGGGGGAGCTTTTATTTCTAGGTTACACTAGAGGATGCATGCTGTTTTACTCGTGTGCTTGTTGCTGCTGTTTGTCCTGCCCACTTGAAAGTTCAGCACTTTGTGTTGTTTTTTGTAGCTGGGAGGGGAGGGTGGAGGAAGTGATTCTTCAGAAATTATGCCAAATTTGAAAAGAAAGGCATTACATGCACTTACTTAGTATACAGCTAGATTCACTCAAAGCTTATTCCTGAAATTTTCCCAAGAAAATCTGTGCCAGAAAGTGTGCAGCATGGGATGCCTGATTCATTACTTGATAGTTGTAGAAGGCATGGCCCTAATTTATTTCTTTCTGGTTTTCTTTTTGTATTGGAGTTCAGAAGGTCTGCAATTGTGTTATGGGTCCTTTTTCCCCAGGACTAACTCAGGAAATCTCCTGTGGCAGTTAAAAGAAGGAAGTGTGATTCACTGTTTCTGCAAACCTCAGTGGCAGACTTTACACTGGACATGTCTATTGTTTGATTTCCATTATAAGTCTAACTTTATACTGTGACTTAACTCTATACTGTGACCACCTTTAAAATCTTCTCAGTGTTAACCCAGAGAAAGGTTGTTTTGTTGTAGTGTCTGTTTGTGTGACCTGAAAACTATTCCCAAAACTGGACAGCCCATTTCACCAGAATTACTGCTCAGGTTCCTGTACCTTCTGTTTTATCATCCCTTTTGTTCCAGTTCCTCCCTATCTGGTGATCCCTTCCAATAAAATAAATGAAACACACAAAAATCTGAAGTGAAACCTGCTTACAGGTTACATTGCACATCAATCTTCTGCTGTCATAGCTAGAAATGAGGAAAATTACTATTTAAAACTTCGCACTATATAGCAAACTAATAATCAGCACATCTCTCCTAATCCTCAAGTCTGAAGCACATGTTCTTTCAAGTTCTGTTCAGAAGTGTGGAACCATAACTGAGGCTACAGTTCTGGTATTGAAAAAGCCTTTTTAAGGCAGGGCAGATACTGAATACATTTGTCATAAGAATGTTTGAATAGTAGAAGTATGAATGGAAGTTAATCTATTCTGTTACCTTGTTTTTATTGATAAATATTTTGAATTGTAGTGATAGGAAAAAGCCTTTGGTCAGCTTTAGCAATTAAATAGATGTTGGTAAAAGCATAATACTATATATTTTAAATATTCTTAAGGGGTTTTTTCCAGATGTACTCTGTGGTATTAATAAATTTTTGGGCAGATTGGACTGTAGATTTAATTTATTTTAAAGGAAAATAGATTTTCCTTCTTTCATTTTAGTCAATTCATGTAACATAATCAGATGCAGAACTGATACTCTTCAATCTTGCTGTGTAACTTAGGTTGTCATAAATGGAGATGCAGACAGTCATGTTATAGAGGGTCTGTTGCCTGACACAGAATATGAAGTTTCTCTGCTGGCAGTTTTTGATGACGAAAGTGAAAGCGAAGTTGTTGCTATTCTTGGAGCTACATGTAAGACAAACTCTTGATTGTAATTTTAAAAAATGTTTAAATGATTTAAATTTGAGGCATGCATCTTATATATAAAACATAGTTCATCTTGGGCATCTTAGGTAGCTATAGTATTGAAGAAAGTGGTGGTTTAGCACCAGGGCTTTGCTGACTAGTTTTTGCTTTATGAATTTAATATTATGTGATAAGATGGCATTGAATCAAAAGAGTGGTTTGGCTCCCTTTCTGAACTGTGATATTAGTAACCTTTGGATATGGATAGATGTTCTTCCATCCTTCATTTTAATATTTAGTCTTTGAACGAGGTTCCTTATGAGAAGATACATCAGATTTTGGAAAGGATTTGCGTTAAATGTTTTAAAGTAAATGATTTACAGGAATTTCATTTAAGATATTTGGCATTTTTAATATACTCCCTTCTTATTTATGTAATTTATAGTCACTAGAGGTGAATTCACTCTCGGCTGAAATAATGGTCCAAAAATCTTACACAGGCCTCCTGTGACATTGACATGAAAGCAAGAAAGATAAAACTTGATAATCATGTCCAACTTAATTTATAATTTATTATCAAAACAGTACCCTGTATTTCAGGAAGATTATTCTCTTTTTGTCAATAATTACTTGGATAAGTAAACAACTATATTTATCTGTAAATTCTAAATTTTAGTTGTTTTTTTGTAATTTAACTGAAGGTTTAATTCTAAATCTTCTGTTAAAACAAGAAGACCACACCCATCCAAATTATGCTGATACTTCCCAGTGTTGCTTTTTTATATGGATAGAAGTAAAACACCCTTATAAAACTTCCAATTTAATTAATCTGACAACCTTAACAAATGTTCAAAGTGGAAGTCCATTATGCATAGTTCAGCCAGAAATTTGTGAAAATATATGCATTATTATTTGATTATACAGTTTGTGATTATGTCTTATCTGCAGATCTAAATGCTAATCCTGCAAATATACGTGCCTAAAGTAAACGAAATGAATAATTCCCTTGTAGTGTCTGAAATGTCTGAAGTGTGTGGGATACTTGTAGGTGTGAGCACGCAGTTTCATTGTCACAGTTAGACATACAAGAAAAATGCTGTGACTTCCATGTTTGCTGAGCTGGTAGTGACTGAGTCCTGTTTTCCAGCTGCGAGTGCCACCACAGTGCCCAGCACGGTGACCACCACCAGCGCCACAGCCCCTGAGCCCAGCACAGCAGGTAAGCTGAGCAAATGCCAGCAGCCCAAATTCGAGTGCAGGGCACTGAGGCTGCCCACAGGCACCCCTGGGGCTGGGGCAGAGCTGTGCTGCTGCTGAGGATGCTCCTGAAGGGAAGGCAGTCCCTGCTGGGAGGTGCACACTGTGCTGCCCTGCAGCCCTTCTGTGCGTGGCCAACCTCCTGCACAGACCACGGATGAGGAGCCAACCCCTTACGCAGGGCAGGGACTCTGAATGGTACCTGTGGTATTACTTCGGAGTACAGAGACTGATTTGGAAAATTCATCTAGAATTTCTCTTTCCCTTTATAAATGTGAGACTGGGAACTCTTCAGAATTTTGCTTAGTTTTGAGTATTCTCTTTCTTTTCCCTGTAATTAGACAATTGACTTTTAAGGAACAGCATTTCTGGGTTATTTCCCTTCTGTAGCATTCTAGTTTGGATTATTTTAAAGTTCCATAAACTGAGTAAGATAAACAAAGCAGATGGGACATTATATGTTAATAGAAGTATAGGATAGCTATCATTATAATAAGTGCTTACAGTTTTTATATTTTAAACCCAAATATGACTGAGCTATATGATTTTGCCTACTGTGGATCTTCAGAGCCACCATGACTTCAGGAGAACTTGCAGCTACTTGGTGATAATTAGCAAAATACAAAAATGGTATTAAATCTAAAAATACAATAGAGAAAATATTAATTAAATATTTCTGGGTTTAGTTTTTCGAACAGGAGTCAGAAATCTTGTTATAGATGATGAAACAACCTCAAGTCTGAGGGTGACGTGGGACATTTCCGACTACAGTGTTCAGCAGTTCCGAGTGACCTACCTCACTGCAGAAGGTGACCGTGCTGAGGAAGCAGTAAGAATGGTCTGTATGGGTTTGATTATTGCCTTCACAAGCTTCTTTAATAATTGCTAAGACATGGTATCTTCTTATATGACAATTTTGTTGCAATTAGTAAAGGATCAATATTTGATATTACTGGGAGCTTGAACTTCAAAGTTGTAACTGCACAGCACGTGCTGCACTGCAGGCAACAGCAATTGAATGTAAGATCAAGGCCCACTCACAAATGTTTAATGAGCTCACAGTTAAAAGAGGAGCTGGCTGTCTTTTTTTTTCCTGTATTTTTTAAATTCATGCAAGTTGGACTTTTATTTTTAATTTTATTGTTTACTCCTAGTCATTCTTCTATCCTGAGACTTAAATATTTGTACAATCTTAAGCAATTTTTGTTTTCCTTCAGGAATCTCCCCTCTCCCTCTCCCTCTCCATCTCCCTCTCCCTCTCCCCTCCCAGTATCCAATGACTACTATGTTCAAATGAAATTAAAACTGTAAGAAATTGTGACTATCAAAATTACATTCAGCTGATTCAAAAGTTCATTAAATAAAATTATAAAACTGTATGATTAGGTAGGTATCTTGGCTCTGTTCTCACAAATTATTTAATTTTAAATACACTCTCAAGCCTTATTATCTTTGGTCACAATTCAGCAAATAGATTAACCACATTTCATCTTTGAAATTAAAGACGTGCATAAATACTTTACTGAAAAAGGATTTATATAAGATTGTACTTAGAATTAGGCACATTTTAATTGAAGGAGTGTATTTTACCATGTGGCTTCAAGCACCTGAGAGGTGCTCAACAGATGTCAATAAAACAACACAGATGTTCAAATTTAGGGGAGTATTTATATGCTTAATACAATTTTTAGGCAGAAACCAAAAGTTTGTGGAATTTGGGCTTACATTTTCTATAGTGTGACAGTTCTGTGGTACTTACATTTTTTGGCTCTGATTTCAGTGATATAAGTTTCAGTTACTCCTCCCTGTCCATAAAAATATTAATAAGCTTTATAATTCCTGATGCAATTGGCTGAAAATCAGGGACTAGAAAATGTAATAGAATACAGAGGGGTCAAGCTCTAAATTGCATATGTGTTCTTGAGTATGCTGCACATACTGGAAAGATCAAATTTTCTCTCTTCTTTAAAGCCAAAGATGTTTCTCACTGCTGAAAGCCATATTGATCTGTAGAAGATTATGCACATGTGGAGAGGAGAGTTCTCAATGCTTGCATCCGCTGTTCTGAAAACTCAAAAAATCTGTTAGATTTTTTCAGATACTTGGTTTGTGTGTTTTGAATACATGTGTATGGAAGAGGAACATGGTAATCTTTCAAGAACATTTATTAATGGTTTAAGTTCAGTTTTGATCAAAGAATGAAGTACTTTGACAAGTATCAACACCTGGGTGCACTAGATAAAATTCCTTCTTTGTATCACTTGCCAAAACTAGAAGTATTTTGAATGAATCCTGGAGGGTTAAACTGGTGAGACCATTCTTGAGGATATGCTTCAAACCTTTGCCATAATCACATGCATCAGTCCTCTTTGAAACAACAAAAAGCTTTTATAGACCTATTTTTTTGCTTTTCCCCCATGAGTTTAAAGGGTTTATGCTTCTCTCAACTTCTTGCCAAATACTTGTAGTTGCTGGCTCAGGTGACAGATTCACACAATGGACTTGAACCCGGGAATGTCCAAAATGTGATGTTGGACCCTGGGACTTGCTTCCAGCAGCATCACTTCAGAGCACAGATCTCTGCACAGGAAACATAGGAATAGTTTCTCTTCTTTACCATGCCCATACCATGTAATATAAGTGGCTCCAATACAGGCTTGGGAGGCTTCCTGAGATTAAATTTTGCTGGCAAGTTAAATAATTGCAAGGCTTTGCTTGGGCACTCCTGCCACCACTATTGTGATACAGGTTTTTGAGGCTCTGGCTAAAATACAATAATCTATTCAAGACTTTTAGAACTAGCTGCTTATAGGGAAACCCTGTCACTGTGCTCAGTTCAGCAGGCTGAAACATGTACTCTAAACCAAAAAATTGTTTGGAGGAATTTCTACAGCTGCTCTACTACCAGGTTGTCTGGTTGGATTTTTCTTGCAGATCTTCCATGTTCCCTGGCAGTTTGGGATCCTGTGGTATTTGTGGGATGCCATCCTACTTCCTCTCCTAAACAACTGCCTTCATTTGCTTGTCTCCAGACTAGATGCAGACAGGAAAAACTTTTTTTATTCCTGCTTGCTCAGTTCAGTGCTTCCAGATCTCATAACCTGATTTTCCTTCCTCCCAGAGATGGAGGAAGGAAGAGCAAAACAGAGAGCAAAACAATCAGCCTTTGTCACCAAGCTTCAGAAAATCTAAGTATGTCCAGAATAAACACATCAAGAGGATGTATTTTGTCCGTACAGTAAAATAATTTAAGTGTTTATGATCCAAACAGTACCAGTGGTTTATGGACCTGCAGTGGCTCATAGGTTTAATATAAAACAGTGTTATCCCATAGGAACATTTCCATTATTTTTTTGGTGTAATGGTAGATCTGTTAAAAGAGTAGTGATTTTATTTTACTGTAGAGCATCAGTAATATTTGAAAATGCAAGCTATATAGCAACGCTAGTGGAATGTGTTGTAAAAGACTATGTAAGATAAAGTGGTTTGGCTCTGGTCATTAAGCTGGATTTGTTTCTGCATTTTCTGACCCTCCAGGTAATGGTGCCCGGCAGACAAAACACCCTTCTACTTCACCCTCTGCTGTCTGATACAGAATACAAAGTTACTGTAACCCCCATCTATTCTGATGGGGAGGGAGTCAGTGTCTCAGCTCCTGGCAAAACTTGTAAGTACAAACTTTCCGCCTGTCTTTGGCCAGGATGTGCATGAATAAAGGCTTGCTCTTTGTGGCCTTTTTTTCCATGGCCATAGGAATGTATTTTAGGATAAATGTGGGCTTATTTTGCATGACTTATATGACTGAAATTTTAAATTAATCTCAGTTGATTGATTTATAAACAATGGGTTTCTTCTAAAAGACGAGCTGTATTTTATATTCAAATACTCTGAGTTTGCAGAAACTTGCTCAGTAATAGAGCTGGTAAATGCTTGATAACCAGCCCACCAAGGGCAAGCCAACTAATACAGAAAAAAAGTAAACAAAGCCTGCTGAGATGGTGTCGGACCAACCATTGTACTGTTAGATTTTCTTTTGTGTGGGATCATTGCTTTCGAAGGGTCATTAGAAATGCTGCTGAACTGTTTATAAAAAGTGATTGCATTATCTCCAGAGTTCTGACCAAGTACCAAAAGATTACTCAGCTGTAGCTTAAACTTCCTCTCTACTGTATATTGTAAAAAATCCTTTAATTGTGCACTTGTAGTCATGATAGTATAATTTTATTGAAATGTTCTCCTAATTTACATAATTTGTCTTAATTGAAGTGCTATTTATGCAGAGACTTAAATCACTTGTAAATAAGTCCATTGATTCCATCCTACAGAATTAAGTGCTCAAAAGACCATGATTTATACATTAGTGTACTTGGATTGGAAGTAACTATACAATGTATAATTATCTCTAAATTACCTTACATTTTTAGGAAACAAAAAGTAAGATTTTTTTTAAAAGAAATGTAGGAACAAATCTTGGAATTAATTCAAAAATTCATTGTTTGTTGATCAAAGTTTGTGGTTAATTCATTGAGTAATATAAAGAATGAATTTGATTAAGAGTTTCATCCTGATAATTTTACATGTAAATCTGAGAGTAATGGATATCGCACTCTTTTTATTTGCATATCTTGATTTTTCTGCATAAACTTGTATGAGATAAACTTGTAAAATCCCAGTTTGGTTTCTTTTCAGTGCCCCTGTCTGCTCCTAGGAACTTGCGTGTCTCAGAGGAGTGGTACAACAGATTACGTATTAGCTGGGATGCCCCACCTTCAGCAACAATGGGTTACAGAGTTGTTTACAAACCTGTCAACAGTGAGTTTTTAAACTGATTTTTTTGGGGTTATTTCTGACTGAACATCGTCTTTCACTCAATTTTGTTCTTAAAACTATCAGTTGCAGCTACAGCCTTGAAAGTGTTATTAACTTTGGTGCCTCATATCTTTGAATATGCAAGTTTGCTAATCACAGAATGAGGCAGGTTAGAGAGGATCTCTGGAGATTAACCAGTCTTCCTCATGAACAAGACAGGGCCAGCTTGGAACAGGTTTCAGTGGACCCTGGCCAGTTGAATTTATAGTATCTCCAAGGATGGGGATTTTTAAACTGCTCTAAGTATCTCTCCCAGCTTTTGACTACTGTCACTGGCAGTGTCTTTGCTAATATATGATAAAAATTTTCCATGTCCCAAAATTTGTCTTTTTTCTTCTACACTTTCCTGTTTGCCTCTGAAGACATTCTGTCTGTATCTTCTCTACCACCTTGCATAAAGTAGGTGTTGGCAGCAGTAGATTTCCCCTTAGACTTCCCATCCTAAGGCTGATTAATCCCAGCTCTTTTAGTCTGTGTTTTTTCACTTTATCATTACTCTGTTGCAGAGACTATGTTAGCTTTTTCCTGTTCCTCTCTTCTGTATTCTACTGTTTTTCAGCTTCCCTCCCGTCACAATAAAAGGTTTTCACTTCTTCTCAGACACTTGACATTTTATGCATTGTCCATTTTGTGTGTGCTGCATCCTTTGCCCGCCTGTACCTTGCAGCTAGACAAGAAATCCAGAATCCTTTAAATTTCTTCAGAAAAACAGGATTCTCTATTGACAGCAAATCACAGATGTGTGACCATTAAGGGATTAAAGTACTGTCCAAAGGCAATACTTCTGCCTGGTTTCTGAAGTGTATCCAGAACAACTAGGGGAGGTGATGAAGGAGCTGTTTGAGATTCTGACTTGGGAAAGCTTCATTCTTTTCTATTTTCATTATCATTTTTGCACAGTATTAAATTATGCTGTTGTATAAGAAGCCCTGAGTGACTGTAGTGCTGGCTGGCATCTGCTGCCCCACCATTGGTCCTGGCACACAATCAAACTGGGGAGATATTTGGCTGCCCCTTTAGAGCAGTAGTAAGTCACTGAAGCAGAGCAAAAGGGTTTTAATAGAGCCAGTGTCTATCTCTGCCTTAATGAATCCCACTGCTGAATTTCCCAAGTGTGTTTGTTGTGTCTTCTTTCCATACAAGGATTGAGGACAATGTCTTTGTATTTGTGTATGGTTGGAAAAAAAAGGCAAAAAATAGCAACTTTATGAACACTTGCATTTTTTTCTAATTTAGTGGATGAGCAAATTATTTCCTAATTTATTTCATTTTTTGCAGCTCCTGGCCCTGCATTGGAGACCTTTGTAGGGGATGATATTAATACTATTCTCATTCTAAATCTCTTCAGTGGAACGGAGTACAGTGTTAAAGTATTTGCTTCATACTCAACAGGCTTCAGTGATGCCCTAACAGGCGTGGCCAAAACCTGTAAGAATGATTTCATGCTGCTCAGATCTCTATAAGCTGTTTTTCCTTACAACTGTGGCTTTCTGCAGTTCCCTGAATAAATTTTCACGTGGAAGACTTTACTTTGTTTTCCTGAAATGAAAGTCTCTCTTTCTGTGAGACTATACCAGGCTTTTAAGTGCTCTGCTGGATGTTAGCAAGACAGGAATCATAAAGCAGATATAACTTAGCAGCCAAAAATATATTTGCCTAGTAGTAGATGTAAATTTCCTTAATGAAAAGTCTATTTAATATATTTTTTCTAGCTCCATATATAAGATTATTTTCTCTTTATATAGCTAAAGCTCAATTTTTAAATTAGATTCTGATAGAAATTCTGCTGTTATTGTGATACTTTTATACTTATTTATAATAACTGAACTTTTTAGCAGTGTTCATTTTTTAGTTTTAAGTAAATTGCCTGAAGTTCTAAACTTTTGTTTTTAAAGTTCATTGCTTTTAAAAATTCTTATTTTAGATATTCTTGACATTTTTAAGCACCTATGGACATTATTTGTTAAAAATAAATTGGCACTGTTTTTACTGTAATAATTTTGTCATTTTTTTTCTTTTACATCTTATTAGAGGTATAAAACTAATTTTGTCATATTTAATTTTCAGTGTATTTGGGAGTGATGAATTTGGATTCCTACCAAGTCCGCATGACAAGTCTGTGTGCTCAGTGGCAGCTTCACAGACATGCTACTGCTTACAGGGTAGTTATAGAGTCACTCGAGGGTAAGTTACTAAATAATTTGATCTGCAGCTACAGCCCAACCCAGAGGATGAATTGCATAGAAATTGTATGCAGTTAGACCTGTAGATTGGCTTCTGAAGTACTGGAAATGTTGGACAGAAGAGAGGTGTGTACACAGTGACAGTTTCAGAGTGGAGTAGCATCCCTGTCTTTTTATGTCAAACATGTTGATAGCTTGTGCATTTTATGTCAGGGACTTGGATCTATCAGTAGAAGAAGGGTGATTACCTGAGTTTTTCACTGCTGTGAGGACCAGAAGATGGATAAGGATGAACTGAATGCATCAAAGTTTGTAAATATACCACCAGCAGTAGCTCTCTATGATTAGGATAGACGGGAGAAGAGGACAGAAAGGTAGCAAAGCTCTGAATGAATCCAGACCATGCCCACAGAATCAGAACAATGTCCAGTTTTGTTTGTTCTCATTCTATTGATGCTTCTTTGTAGTTTATAGCAGTAATGTTACTCATATGGATAAACATGACAGTTTTATGCAGTCACACAAGAAGTCTTGATGCTTTTAGCACAGCATATCTAGAGGGTAAATGACAGCCTCTTCAGCCTCACTGATTGTCAGGTGTAGCCAGAAGACATTTTGTCACTGTTTGTGCAGAGCAGCTCTCTTATCCCAAGCAGACATCAGCGCTCTTCTGACTGGCAGCAAAAGAAAACCTTGGATGACTTGAGAGTCAAGTGCAGTTAGTAACACTTAATGAGCTATGTTAAAGGTGTCATGGGCAGTAACACTGATCATGTGGCAAAAAAGGCATGACCTTTCTGTGCAATGGCAAGTGGATGGTGATAAGGTTTATTTGAAGCCCTGAAATACAGACAAGCTATTCAGATAGCAGAGATCTTGGCTCACACAAGACAGCACAGACATCCCTCTCATCTGGGAGCTAGCCAACACCCTACTTTCCTCATATAGAACTGCCAGAATTGTTTTAGCTAGTTGGAAGCACCTAAATGTGAGCAGAACAAGCTAGAGTGTGAACAAATGTTTCTTAGTAATATCTATTCTGAAGGGATTTGACTGTCAATTCGGGTGTGTGTCTGGTTCAGGCATCAAATATTTTTACACTAGTGTAACACCTGATAAGCATTGAGTGTCTGTTTGTCATTTTTTATACACTCTGTAAAATGTGAGATCAGTTGTTTGTATTTCATTTCTTCCTGATGCAGATTTTAAATGGTGGTAACGTTTTTCTTGTTATTAAAACATGCCTTATGCTATTTCCAGTACCCAGCCTTTTTCTATTGTCAATGTATTTTCCAATGCAGAATTTAGCAAAATCAGTTTTAGAACCCTGTAAATGCTATCCCTTAACCATCTTACAAAGTGGCTACTAGTGAAAGCTGGAATATGATATCTGGTTCAGTCTCTTTTGTTGTGCCCAAGAACATTATATATGCTGAGAACCAGAGACATAGACAAAGGATGCCATAGAATTTCATAATGCAACAATTTCTAGTTAGAATCTCATAATTTAGGACTAGATCCAAAGCCTGTTCATGACAGTGTTAGTGATTTTTATTGCCTTCAGTGCATGGGGAAAAATTAATCTTTTTTTTCCTGAAGATGTTTGACACATTCCTCAGCTCCTACTTAGTATGAGGAATGAAATGTTACAGAGACCTCTGCACAGAGGTCAGTTTCGAAAAGTAAGGCAGCATGTAATTTATTAACTTATGCCAACCTCTTACTCTTCATATGCTCTTCTTCTTATTTATGATTTACGCGTCTTATTTATGATTTAAATCACATTATTCAATAAAACATTTAAAAAATGTTTTCATGGTTTCTTCTGTAATTCCAGATGGAAAAAAGCAAGAAGTAAATCTTGGTGGAGGGACACCTAGACATTGTTTCTTTGAGCTGATGCCTGGAACCAAATATAAAATCAGTGTTCATACACAGCTTCAGGAGCTGGAGGGCCCTGCTGTGAGCATCACGGAGACAACGTGTGAGTAAAACAGAGGAGACAGAGTTCAGCCAGCAGCAATAATCCTTGGTTACTTTTCTTGGGTTCTGCCCTTTGCCCACACATGTGCTATTCCTACAGTTTCCTTTAGCTGAGCTATTAATTAATTTTCCAAGTACATTGTGACTCCTCCACAGATGTGCAGAATTCTTACACCACTGCTGTGAAGTAATTGTTAAGCCACATTCAGCAACCCTATTGGACTTCTAATGAGAGTGACGCAGGGAGGATGGTTTAATTTTCTTCATAAAAGGTCCCACAGTGGGATACTCAGAATATCTATGACCCTGGGGGAAAAACAAAAACAAAAACAACAACAAAAAAAAAAAAACCAGAAAAATGAGCAAACAGAGAAAGTTTTGTTCCTGCAACTCTTGTTATTTAGTAAAATTAACTAGTGTTTGAATAATTTACAGTTAAATGAGACCTCAAAACCCAATTTATTTAAGTGTTTTGAAACCAATGAGACTTTTTAATTATTAGTTGTAGTAATACAAGACAAGCAAAAAAAACCCCAATCCTCACAGCTGTTTATGAAGGCAAGATCCTGCTGTCATGAATTCAAAGTACTGCAAAATAAAACATGGGACTACTAGAATGAATATTTTATCTTTTTTGAGCCCATTTCCAATTTCAGCATTACCTATCTTCTCATATTATATTGCTATACACCACAATGCTGTTCCCTTTCTCTCAGGGTAGAAAGTGTTTGTACTTTTCTTCTTTTCCTCCCACATTTATGGTTTCACATAGGAAAAACTTGTACAGGTGCATGACTCCAATTCCTCCTAGTCCAGAGCTCATTCTCTGAGCAGTGAGCAAAAAGCCAAGCTTTTCCTGCTTTTTGGGGAATTGTGTTTAGTGTACTCTGCAGGTCAGGGAGCTAGGAGACCTTGGGAAGAGTACACCTTCAGCCACATATCCATTTGAGAATGATGGTTCGTGATATTTCTCTAAACTATTGTCTCACCTTGAAGGGAAAGAGTCTTCAGGATGTCCTGCATCACTTTGGTGCTGAGAGCACCCTTTAAAGTCACCTTACAGCAGTTGTGACCCTTTTTTAGTGGGTCTGCTCCTGGATTGCTGTGGCCATGGGGGTCCTGGGCACTACTTCTCTGTAGGTGTCTCAGAGTCCCAGTTCCTTCTGGTGCTGAAGCCACTGGGAGACTCCCAATCAGCTACAGTGGGATGTAGACATGTTATGAATCCTGTTTGCACTGATCGTTCCCAAACTTAGGTTCCTTTTCTCAGGCTGCCCTATCTAACTCTCTCCATTGCCTATAAATGTAACTTAGGTGTTACAGCAAATAAGTTTAGTCTTACTTGAAGGACTTATGTTCATAAGAAGGCACCTGTGCCTTTTTATGCTAAATGCATTGAATGAAAATGAGGAAAAAAAAACCCCTTGAGCGAGTGTGGAAGCTTTTTCTTCCATAGAGTTGTGGAAGTCAATGCATGTGAATTTTATCTCTGAGAGTTCAGCTGGGCTGTATTGAAAGGTGCTAAATAAAGCGGTTGCATTCAGAAAATATGTCAATTCACCTAGGTCACTGCAAGGTTGAAATTCCAATGTCAATTTTCAGGAGAAGAGTGAGGGGCACTTTCAGAAACTATAAAGCAACTTTAGTAGAAGTTGCTGCAGGCAACAGAGCCACAGTCCTGTTAGAGTTGGGGTCAGAGCTGCGTTTCTGCCAGGAAGAATAACAAGGTCTTTGACCAAGCTCAGAAAAGTCTTCATCAATTCAGATTGTGATCTGCTTTGAGTGCAGGTGCTGGCTTGCTTTTCCTCTCTGTCTTTGCATTTTGGATTGTAGGACTAAGGTATTCTTCCTTCCAGAGTGAATAAAAACATACTTTCTGTTACTGAGGACTTTTTTTGAGAAAGGAGAAGGACACAGACCTTTTTCAACATGAGTTATGGATCCTAGGTCAAGAATAGTGCTGGCACATGGTCTGCTACACTGGAGAATCTCAAAAAGGGGCAGTTCCAGTAGTAGTTCAGTTGTAGTATTGTATCATTCATACTGCATATACAGCCATAAACTGTTTTGCATTAGTAATATTCTCTTTCAGGTGACATTTCTTGTGTGCACTCACCTACATTTATCTCCAATTGCATAATGAGTGGATTAGGGATTCTGAATTATTTTCATGTGGAGATGAGTAGAAAATGCTGCTTCTTAAAGATATTGGGCTTTTACGCATGTTTGAATATTCCTTCTTTTATTCTACAGTACCATTTCCTACTCAACCACCAACAACACCTTCAACACCACCTCCACCACCTACAATCCCACCTGCAAAAGAGGGTAAGCGCTACCTGTGTGAGTTTATAGTAATTTTAAAGTGTTGATGCAATGTTTTTCTGCTTCTGATGGTATTTTAGACTTGTGGGGAGCAGATCTCACAAGGCATTTGCTGTAGAAACACTATTAAGGCAGCTGGCTTAAATTTAATGAGCCAAAAATCTGACCTCATTGTTGTACTGTTAAAATTTGCTGAAGGGCTGGTTAACATATGTGACACTTCCTTTTCCCACAACTCCTAAACTATACATATTTTGCAACTGAAGCAGACAGTTTAATTATCCTAGGATAATTAAACTTGAAAAGCAGCATTATTTTTAAATGTGTCTACTTTAGGTAATGTGAAAAGTATGGTCCATAGTCAGACTATCCTCTTTAAATGCAGACTTCCTTTTATTATTATTTGAAGGTGTTGCATTTTGTACAGAGGCATATAATATTTCTGTGAGAGGAGCATTATTGGTGTAGACTGAGGATCAAATACATCAGCTTGAAATCTGTGGACCAAACTGATGTATAAATTGAGACTTTAACCCACAAGTACAGGGAAAAAAGACCTTGTATGTATGTTTGTTTAGAACTACATAGGAGCAGAAAATGAGGGGTTTTTGTTAGCCAAGGAGTAATCAACAGAAAATTAAAAATACAGGTTTGTATCTTCTTGTTCTATTCTCTGGATTTAGATGGAATATGACGATGAAATATGTTGAAAAACATGACTTTGCTTTGAGACAGTTTACTTCTGAGCCCAAACAATAGACTTGGATTTCTGTGAAGTGTTGGAGGCTCACAGTTCCCATAAAAGCATGAGCAACTTGTGTGAGCAAATGTACAGCTCTTGCAGGCCATTTTGCATAAGAACATGCTGGAATCAGATGAGGTGGTGAAACCTGCATTGCTCCTGCACAGTGCAGTTGAAGTGCATTAGACACTGCAGATCTTAGGGTAACTTTATGAAGGGAATATTTTCCCAGTGGGAACCTCCACAGCTGAAATTCTGTCATCTTGCTTACTGTGTCATGCTAGGAGTCTGGCATTGTATGAATTCATGTGTGACTTTACTTAAAAACCTAAATAAAAATAGAAATGATAGGTCAGACTTGAAAGAACCATTGAAGTGAGTTGTGTGATAGGATCTGTTGGTGCAGGCAATTCTCTCTTGCAGAGCTCAGCTGGTTCTGCACCTGCACTGAAGTCAATGCCAGCAGGTCTGTTGACTAAAGCTAACATTATGAGGAGCTAACATGTATTAACTAACATTAAACAAGGGCTTTGCATGATGGTTGCATTTTCTTAAGTGATTTTTGAGCTTGCATGAAGAGTTGAGGCATTGATCCAATTCCAAAATTCTTGCTTTCTTCCTCAGTGTGTAAAGCAGCCAAAGCTGATCTGGCATTCCTGGTGGATGGGTCATGGAGTATTGGAGATGACAATTTCAATAAGATAATTAACTTCCTTTATAGCACTGTGGGAGCTTTGGATAAGATTGGTCCTGATGGAACACAGGTAATCAACATGTGCAGAGATGGAGGGTGCATGGACTTGACAGGGTATTTTAGACTAGACCAGAAGTGAAATGAATCAAGAAATAACTGGTGTAATTTCATAGTTCAGTGAAAATATAAGCTGTTCTAGGTCAGTATCCTTTTTCAATATCTTTTTATGCACACCATATGTTAAAATTCTCAATATAAATTTTGGTAGCATGAGGGCTAAGTATCATTTCAGTCTCTAATTCTAATGACATTTAAGTTTGTTAATGTTTTTGATACTCATTGTAGTGTTTATTTATAAGTAAACTAAAAATGGCATTGATAAGGAAAACTAAAGGTTCTGTTATTTTACATCACACACTCTACCGAATCTACAGTGCTCAAAATAAAATTTGCAATGATCGTTCCCTTTATGTATTTGTTTGGAGACATGCTCTAGCATATATTAATGGCAAATACATTACTGTTTTAAGTGTTACCTGTATAATATGTGGTTTGGGATCTCATTGGAAATTAATTTTAACTTGTGCAAACCCTGAAGAATACTTAGTTTTTACTGTTTCTTGCTATACACCTATTTTTCTGGAATATAGTTAACGGTGCTTCAGAAACTTTGTCACAAATTTAAACACAATAGTTCCTTTTAAATCAGGGGCACCACTTCTGGAATATGAAGATCAATATATGCTTTGTGAATTGTGGGAGTTTAGTGTACAGTATTTTAATAGAGGGTCTTAACTCAGTAGTGTCATATTTGACAGAGGCAATATTTCAAAATATATTCCTGAATCTTTCTATTACTTGCTTCATTCCTGCTCCCTAGCTTAAATTACTATGTGCAGTTATTAATTCATGGAGACTGAATTAAGTCCCAGCAGTTCTGAATATGAATAACTGCACACATGTGAGCAGCTGTAATCAGGATTTTGTTTCTGGGGCTCAACTGAGAGTGCTTCTGCCAAAGTGGGTATTACTGTTCTCATCCTGTTTGCTGCAAAATGAAACCAGAAAGTGTTAGATGATTGCCAAGGTTGCAGAGAGTAAAATTGAACTTGTTTAGTGAAAGCTTTCTTAAAGAGGAAAAAAGTCTGGCTTCAATTTAAAGATGAAGCAAAGTTACAAGATAAATCCTTGTTTTAAATGGTCAGAGTCACTGACTTTTTGCTTGCGCAGTGGGTGGTGCTTTTGTAATGAACATCTTCTATGTGCACAGGTGGCAATAATTCAGTTTACTGATGATCCCAGGACAGAATTTAAATTGAATGCATACAAAACTAAAGAGACTCTTCTTGAAGCTATTCAGCATATAGCATACAAAGGAGGAAATACAAAAACAGGTGAGAAAGGATGTGCTTGTAATGCAGATTTTTTTCCCTGCTTCTCTAAGTAGTATTTATTTCCCATTTGCTAAATGGTTTAATTAATCACTGCAAAACCAGTGATAACATGCTGTCTCCACACTGTATATGAAAGACTGGGCTCTGAAATTAGAAATTCTTTGTAATCTGTAGTTTACACACTTCAGCCCCTACTGCTGCATATTCACCCCACTGACCAACAGTGATAACAAGGATCAGGGAGGCAGGGAGAAGGGCAGGAGGCTAAAGCAAATTAATTTGGGGGTAGTGGAAACTGGAATGGAGAGTAATATGAAATCAACTTGCCAAGTGAGCAGAAAAGTGATAATGGGGAGAGGGAGGGAGGGAGCTTGCAGGGCATGTATAAAACTGGAGAGAGGAGAGGGTCTGTTTGGGTATAAGCCAGGACACTTAAGCATCTGTGGGATGTTTAAGATTGGGATGGGGAAGGATGTTTGTTAAGGTTGCATTTTAATTAATCCCTTAAAATAACTTTCTGATATAAAGAAATTATAGATGAGGGTTGAAAGGGTTAAAATATGTTTTAGTTGGAAACTGCATGTTTTATTGTTTTCAGACCGAATTGAAATATCTTGCAGCTGTTGTATTGCACCCAGTTTCAGCATTATAAAAATCATTTTCCATTTACTACAATGACATTCTCAGTTGTTAATGTAGACAGTGCCCTACAATCCAGAAAAGTTTTGTTATCTCTAACCCAGCCAGCAGCTAAATACCACACAGTGCTCACTCACTGCCCATCTCTGGTTGGATGGGGAGGAGAATCAGGAAAGGGTAAAGCCTGTGGGCTGAGACAACAGTTTCAGGATTGAAATAAAGTAAAATACAATTATAGTAATAGTAACTAAAAGGGGTATAACAAAGAGAGGGAGAGAAACCCCAAAAAGACTAGATGATGCTCAGTACAGTTGTTCACCACCTGCTGACTGATGCCCAGCCCATTCTAGAGCAGGGATTGGCCCCTCCTGGCCAGCTCCCCAAGTTTATGCACTGGGCAGGATGTTCTATATGTTCTATATGTTCTATATGTTCTATATGTTCTATATGACCCTTTGGCCAGTTTGGGTCAGCTGTCCTCTGTACACTCTCCTCCAGTCCTCTTGTGCAGCTGCTCAGGGGCAGAGAGTGAGACACTGAAAAGTCCTTGGCTCAGGGTAAGCACAGCTTAGCAACAGCCAAAACATCATAATCAACATTAGCCTCATATGGAGTCCAAACTGCAGCACTGTACCAGCAATAAAGAGGGGAATTAAGCTGAACCCAGCTGAACCTGGGACACCCACACAAATGATGTTTGTGATCTTCCCTTCCAGGTTGAAAAATGAAGGGCCCAAGCCATCAGAACTTGAAACGTTATAGTCAGAACCAAACTTTTCTAAATCTTGATTTTAACAAATACAGAATTAACAAACTGACAGACTACTCAGGACACAACAGATTTCTCTTTATATATATATCTAACATGTGATATATGAAACCAATAGAAACTGGATTTATATCACAGTCAATGTCAATTTTTGTGTTACAGGCAAAGCCATTAAACATGCACGAGAAAACTTATTTACAGGAGAGGCAGGCATGAGAAGGGGCATTCCAAAGGTTTTGGTTGTCATCACTGATGGGCGATCACAGGATGATGTGAACAAAGTCTCCAGAGAAATGCAACTAGACGGTAAATTGTGTCTTTTTAAAACAACTCAAATGCTCTTCTTTTCTCATTAATTGCATCTAAGTAAGTGAGGGCATAAGGTAAGGATAGCCTTTGCTCCAGATCTTTAGTTTTAAAGAAAACAGCAATTGCTGAGAAACACAGGATATCACTAGGATATGATTAGACTCTGGATATTTTTGTTGATTAATGGAATTATTTTTCATTTTGGCAGCAGTGCTAAAATCATGTAGTAGTTAATGGAATTGTTCCCAGAATGAAGAAGTTGGGGAATATGATCCTGAGAATTTGGATTGTCATGTATAAAGTGTAGTCTAGTGGTTATGGGCAAATTGAACTATTTTGTTTTCTACACAAAAGGTCCATTGAAAATTCTTATACTCTTTCTGACCTGTTCTCGTATTACACTAATTACCTCTAGGAATTTTTTTAAAGCTTCAATTTTAGAGCTTTAGGCAGCCACACCATGTTGTGAATCTAAGTGTAAGAAGTGGATTAATTGTTGTAGAAGTTTGTACCAAAACTGAAAGGACACAATGTGCCACCTGGCACAAAACTAAAGAATGGAAGAAAAAAACTATCTTCCTTTTAAGGTGAGGTGACCTGAAGAGAAATTACATTTGTATATTTTGTTTGCTTTTAGCTTTGACAGCCATGAAGTTCCCAGTATAGCTCACTGATTTCTGAAACCCAGCATAATTGTTCAGCTTGGCTGCCTCCTTGTTTTGTTGCTAGATGCCGAGTGTAGGGGCTTCATCAATAAAACATATGACAAAACACTGGGCTTGCATGACCTGTTTTAAGTAGCAGTTAAGAAAACTGTATTTGTGAATAAGCTGGAGTTTGTGTCTAAGCTGAACAGAAAATGTCCATCTCTCAGGCAATTCTTGCAGTTGCATTATTAGCTCCTGGACTGGGACTGGCCTCTAGAGAAGATGGCACTTTGTAGGTTCCCTCGCTGGGATGTGGCACACGACTGCCCCTCTCCCATTTCCCCTGGAGTGTGCTGCACAATGGGGCTGCAGATAGGTTGGAGCAGGCACTGATGGGCATCTGTGACAGAGGCTGGCACAAAGAGGTGCTGATCTTGGATGAGACTTGAAGATATTGTTATAAGTATTAAGTCAAAGTTTTATTATGCTGAAAGCTCTGCAGAAGGTGATGAATGCCCCTGGTTCTCATCCAAACTTAAGGATAATATTGCTTGACTGGAATAAATTTGTGACTGAGCCATGCTATACCCAGTATATCCCTTAACTGTATTTAGACTGATGTAGAGAGGTTTTTTCCTTCATCTCTTATAGAAAGGAAAATGTTGAAAACTTATGGCTCTTGTATTGCTCCTGAAACATGTAGGGTAGAGTTTCCATTTGATTTAAATCCTTTAAGTCAGGCTCATATTTTGAAAAATATTCATACTAAATATATAGAACAGATGCAACCAGTGCAGTTAAATTGCTGATGAAATGAGAATGCATTTATTTCAGTGTTCACTCATGAGGCAGCATTGCCTTGAAATAATATATGTACTAACACATGGCACAGAAAAAATCTGTAAAGAACCTGCAGGAAATTAATTTCTCTACTTTATATTTATTCTGTACTTGATACATGGATATTTTTGTGTAATACAGTATTAGTAATACCGTATTACAGTATTAATAAATTAAAAATTAAAATATTTAAATGTATGCTAAAACTTTAAACTACTGAGTAGTCATATATCTTCAGGAAAATGCATCAACTTTAACTAATTAAGCATAAATAGCCAGAAGAAATATTTCACAGAGAATGTTTTACTTTTATTTTAGATTACATAAGTGAATTTTCTCATGCTATAGGGTAATAATTAAATATCCAAGTTGGTGTTTAATCAGGAAAGGAGTCAGGGCAAATACAGTTGTGTTCCTATTGTATTTCCACTCTCAAAATGAATGACACCCAGGACTGTTCTGTTTTGTTTTACAGGTTTTACCTTTTTTGCTATTGGAGTGGCTGATGCTGACTATTCAGAGTTAGTTAATATTGGCAGCAAGCCCAGTGAAAGACATGTCTTCTTCGTGGATGACTTTGATGCTTTTACAAAGATTGAAGATGAGCTGATCACTTTTGTTTGTGAAACTGCATCAGCAAGTTAGCCATTTTGATTTATGTTTGTTTCTAAAATAACTGCTAAATACTTGGGGAGATTGTAACTATTAATTTTCTATTAAGACAAATTCTTGATCTTTATAATTTACTGCTGACTTTATAATGTTATTTCCACAGAAGATGAAGGAAATGAAGGTGTGGTGACTTCAAGATATTTAATGGTTGTTTCTGTAAAGCTAGAATACAGTCACTGGTTGTCAAAAACTCATTTCAACTGTTGTTGATGTTTCAGAATCATTGAAGATAATTATATTTTATTTTCTAGGTTACTTTAACCTGCTGTAAGAATATTCCTAGCTACATTCATTCTTATTCAAGTCAAATGGTTAATTTATTAATAGAGATCATATCATTAACGTTTTTGTTACGAAGTAGATGAGTTGTAGCCTAAGCAAAAGCATAAAACACACACAGATTCTGAAATCTGTGAGAAAGCCACACTTCTGTCTCTTTATGAAAAATAAGGAATAGACATTCCAGAGCTATACTTAATGATTAGTGGTCAGAAATTCAAATGCTTTTAGGTGTGTGCCCACAATATATTTCCTTGTGTATAAACCAGAAAGCAGGCACTGTGTAGTTGATGTGAACCATTTATGATTGTAAGGAGTCCTTGTGCACAGGGCTGTGAGTTATCATGAGACTGTGAATTGTCAGAGCTGGTAAGTAAAAATAATGTTGCTTGTGAGGCACCAGTTCTGAGATTTTGACCATGAGCTCTACTTTCAATGGTAGAGAGAATGTTAAATATTGACGATTGTCAACAGTATCATATATTGGTCATTTGTGCTTGTTTTCTAAAAGTGATCATCAAATGTGAGTATCCTGGGGTGCCATATTTGGTTGACATGCCGCTTTGGGCTTGTAGACTTCCCAGGGCACCCTTTCTGAAATATATTAGTGACTTTTCTCCCCTGCCAAAAGAAATGTATAAATCAGATTTACAGCTATTTAAAATGTGAGCACACATCTTGGTTTCTCTTGCTCATGGAAACTACAGTGGAGTTTGAAAAGGTACAGAAAATGTCAGCTGCAGTACTTGAACTTGAGATGGGTTAGGCTGGAGAAGCTCATAAACAGAGAATTAGGGAACACTTGGTTAAATCCCCGTATAAGACATACTTCATTTTATGCAACAGGCAACAAATTTGTTGCTTTTTTTCCAATAAATCTGAATTTGCTGAAGAGGTTGTGAAGGCAGGTTTATAGGGAGGATTAGACAAATTAACAGACAAGAAATCCATAAAAATATATGGAGCACACAGGGAGCACCCCTTAATAGCTTTGCTACAACCCTTGGGGATCCTGAGAAGCATTGACAGAATGGAGTAGAAAGTGGCCAGGTTTGCCTGTCCTTCCTATCCACCTCTCCTTTTGCTGCTCCTGGGAGTAGAGTGCTGAGTTTTAGTCAAAGTGCATGATTGTTCTGACTCAGTGGGACATCTCTTGTATTCTTAAGTATATCTTTTTTTCTTTCCAGCCTGCCCATTGGTAGTTAAAGATGGCAATAATTTTGCAGGTACAGTATTTTTGTGCTCATTTTTGTTTCTAATTTATGGAATAATTTTAATTACATTATTTTCACAGTATTAGGCAATACATTTCCCTTCATGCTAACAGGCAATGAAACTCTTAGATACAATTAGAGTTGTCTTTTTTTGTATTCTCTAATGCAGAGAATACATTTATTAATTGAAATTAATAAAATATATCTTTTGATATCTTCCAGGATTTAAAATGATGGAAATGTTTGGTTTGGTTGAAAAGGAGTTTTCAGCTGTGGAAGGGGTTTCCATGGAACCTGGTACATTTAATGTTTTCCCCTGTTACAGACTGCACAAGGATGCTCTGGTATCCCAGCCTACCAAGTATGTATTCACATATAAATACTCAAAAAACACATGAAGATAATTTTCTAGTGCAGGCAATTATTCATTTCAGGGACTAGTATTTTTAAGTCAGAAGAGCAGAGGTGCTAATGTATATCTGCAATATACTGATGAATAGAAAAACTGTTTGGTGCTCTGACCCTCCAATCCATTTAATTCAAAAATAACAATTGGAGGTAAAAGTAGGCAAGCCCACTGGCTATTTTGGTTTTCCCACGAGCCTGTTTCAGGCTTGTGTCTGTGTAACACCTGGCAGTTTTGTGCAGGCACATGTCTGGGCAGATTCCAGTCTGCAGCATTTGTGAAAGGTGCCTCTGGAATGCAGGTTGAAGTCTCATAGAGTTCAGCATGTCCTTGAAACAATGAGAGCCTGCTTCAGCTGTCCTCAGTGGCTTCTGCTGCAGTCTGTGTCCAGCCATTGGTTACAGAGGAGGATTAACACCCTCACGTTGAAGTGAGTCTGTGTGAACCCCTCTAGTCCCTTCCTGGGAGGCAGGACATCTTCCATCACAGGGACTGGGTCTTGGGAGGGTGGTGGAGGAGGCCATGAAGAATCCCCTGACTGAACTTCTACAGTCATTCCTCAGAGAGGAAGTGATGGAAACCCTGTTTCTTTATAAACAGTGTCTGTGTTGTGTTGGGTTCCTCACAGTCCAGACCCCCACTGCATTTTAAGTGGCATCAGAGAGAAGCAGTGGCTCTGATAGATTACATGTGGAAAGGTTAATGAAAAATATGCTTTATCTAGGATAATTAAGAAAGAAAAACAACAAGGGAAATTGAAGGTTTATATTAGGTATCATCAGAGTGTGTAATTGTCCTGTTGTGTCTCATTTGGAACTGTACTTCTTGGTGCTGTTTCACATTCTCCTTGTTTTGTTTCCTCCTGGATCTTGATGGACTGAAATGTCGAGGGATTACTATTTCTCACTTCTTTTTTCCTTTCTGCTTCTTTCTAATTTGATCTGCTGCCTTTATATGCTATTCTCTAGCTGCCACCCCAGCCCAGTCTTACTGCTTCATTAGACTTTCACTCCTTTTCATGGTTCAGAGAACTCCTTTCTCTTGATGATCCACAGGTATGTCTGAAAAATACCACTTACCTTTGTCACTTCATCTGTGCACTGAATGCCATTAATTTTATTCTCCTTTTTGAGCTCTGTATCCCAAACCTTGCATTTAACCCACTCTGCTTATTGAATTGTCTTTCATTCTTGTACAATGGACACACTGTAAAGGTCTTTTTCTTTTGAGTTCCCCTTCTTTCTCTATGGGAAATGGGCAGTGTACCATCACATTTGATCTACTGACACTGTGCAGAAAACATTGATGATATATCATGTTAACTCTTTTTTCAGCATGATTCATACAATGTGCCAGAAACACCTAAAAAGGAATGGGTCATATTTGGGGAAAATGAATTGTTTGAATAACTTTTGAGACTTCTTTCAGATCTGCTTATTATAATTTTAAGGAATCAGACTAATTAACATTTAACAAACAGTTGTCTCAGACACATGTCCAAATGTTTCACTTTGGGATTTGATAACAAAGCATTAAATTAAGTTTGATAACATTAAATTTGATAACAAAGCATTAAAGTAAGAAATAATGAATTTTTGGAAATGACATAAAGTACTTCCTTTATATCATAAACTTCCTTTCTCTTCTGCATAAATTCTAGAAAACCAGATTGCATTTCAGTATGTGATCTGTTCTGACTTCACTTTCTTTTGTATTGGCTTTGAAATGTATAAACTCCATTCTCTATATTTTACAAAACTTCCTATAACAGTCTGTCACTCCTAATTTTAATCCGTTTGTAATGGTTTAATGACAAAGGACATGTCTGTTGAGACTGGTCTTCCTAGCAATTTCCATTGTCTCCTAAATCACAAAATTTCAAAGGTCTTGAGTGTGGCTATTTTTGTTAAAAGCTTTAAATATAATTAATTTCAGCTTTACTTCCAACTGACCTCTCATTTGATCTTCAAATTAAAGAAAAAAAGTTAAATTTTAAGGCCAATTTTGTAAATTTCAAGGGAAACAATAACTTCAACTTTCTTCATAAGCATTCTTTTAGAGTTACCAAGCTGAGTAGATTTTAGAGATACATATTGTTTTTCATTCTTGCTTTATAAGGAAATATACAGAGGAATAGGAAGCATGTAGAGCAAAATTCTGATGAATAAATCACCAGATTTAGCATTGTTTTCAAAGCCATTATTTCTCTTACAGGTATTTGCATCCTGAAGGTCTCCCTTCTGATTACACCATCACCTTTCTCTTTCGGATACTGCCGGACACACCTCAGGAGCCCTTTGCTCTGTGGGAGATTTTAAATGAAGCCTATGAACCACTGGTTGGAGTTATTTTAGATAGTATGTGGTTTGTGTTTTATTGGTGATTTTAACTATACAAATGATTAATTCTGTGTCTAGTTTTCAATTTTAGTTGTCTGTGTTTTAATCTGCTGCCAGAACAACCACGTGAATGTGGCAGGGAGTAATCTCTAATGCATGGTTTTTAGATTCAGTTTAACTGAGGTTAATTTGGAGTTAGAGTCAAATTTTGAGTTAACTGCTTTAAGCTGAATTCCAAGGATCTATACTAGATGCAATTTGATGTGAGGTACTCATCTGCTTTTAAGATTTCCAATGCTTTGAATCTGATTCTGATCAAATCTGCCTTGATATAAGCCAGTGGGACTGGGAGCATAAATAGAGGAAATGCAGTCTGGTGAAAAGCAGAATTAGGACCATGGACATGAACTCTTGATGGCTCTTCATTTCTGCTTGGTTTTACTTTCACAATTGTGAAACAGGGATTAAAATTTACAAGGTTTTACTGTTGAGAAGATAAAGCTACTGTGATACCTGTTCTTGATAGCTGCCAGTTTGTCACCTTGAAATAGGTGGGAATTAGATATTTAGGCAGCTTGAGGAAGAGTTTTTCTTGTCTGGCTCTCACAGAGAATGAATGAGAGAGTAGAACCAGGTAGACATGGGTGAGGTAGACTCAGAACTGCTGGTCCATCCTTCTTGTCAAACCAGGAAAGAGCATTTCTCTGCTATAAGTTGTTACTTCCGGGTCAGTGTGTTGTTTATGAATGTGTTTTACTAATATTTGAGCTGTCATCTTTGGTCTGCTTTGTTAAATGCAAATTGACTCTTTCAAATATTGTATCAGGACCTTTCTTTAACACAGAGCCCTTCATTTTGATCTCACACAGATGGTGGAAAAACTCTGACTTTCTTTAACTATGACTACAAGGGAGATTTTCAAACTGTAACATTTGAAGGCCCTGAAATAAGGAAGATATTTTATGGGAGTTTTCATAAGGTTAGTAATGACAATAGGGAGAAAAAGCACTCTGAATAAAAACTTATGAGTTTTTCATGTTTGAAAATCATGTTTCATGAGGTCAATTACTGCCAGGAAAAAAGTTTATTTTGCACCACTTACCTTACTGTCATATGTCTCTTTGCAGTATTAGCTTAACATTAAACAAATCATAATTTTTATCACAAAGCTGATGTGTTAAATTTTCATCTCGTATTCCTTGCCTGTATTTTAGAGTTCATTTAAAAATACATATCTTGAAAAGTAGTTTAGAAAAAAAATCAACTTTTCCTTTTAAGATGTGGATTGGCAGTGTCATTCAAAATAAAATATCCAGAAAAGAAAAATAATTTTTTAATCAGTTGTAATTTTAAAATATATTTTAAGAGTTATAGCATGTTGAAATTTGTTTTGTTATTTGAGAACCTTTATCATTCTTTCTGAAAGCAGGCAAAGCAGTACTGGGATTGTAGCACCTATTTGTTTTAGAGGGTAATTTTGCCATTGATGTTTTTTCCTGATGTTTGGATCTTTCCTAAACAAAACAAACACCCTGAGAGTTTGCTTATGACAGGACAGTTGTAGCTAGTCCTCCCTACTTGGGAGTGTCTCTGCTGCATCACTGAGGGACAACAGAGTGTGATCAAGGCAGAAGAAAAGAATTTAGTTGTGTTCTGCTTTCTGTACTGCATTTGATGTGATTTGATTTTTTTTCAGTGTAAAAACTTCACTATGACAGCATTTGCTGTCAATGTATAATTTAGAAACTAAATTTTACTGCCTCATTTTGGTGTCTGCAATTTGCTGGCTATAATGTAATGGTGAAATCCAATGCCCTATACAAGGAAAAACCACATAAATCAGGGTTCTGTGGGATCTGAGTGGTAAATGAACATTGTGCAAATCTTCTGTGGAGACAAATTATTTATTTACTGAAATAATTATGTAAGGTGCCAATTTCTTTGCAGATGTTCCAGAAGTAGAAAAATAAACCAAATAAATTCAACAGTTTACAATCATAGAATAATTCAGGTTGGAAGGGACTCCTAGATGTTATCTGGGTTATTTGCTTTGCAGCATTCTTTGAGTTTCATTAGCAAACATGGAGTTAGGAGCTCATTTCAAAAAATGCCCCCTTTCTCCCAAGGATAGAGCACGTATATCTCATATCTCATATGCTCCTTTGTACATTAAAGCATCTTCTTTTTTGCTCAGTTGCATGTTGTTATCAGCAAGACCACGGCCAAGATAATTATTGACTGCAAGGAAGTGGGTGAGAAGACCATTAATGCAGCAGGGAATATTAGTTCTGATGGCATAGAAGTGCTGGGGAGGATGGTGAGATCCAGGGGACCAAGAGACAATTCTGCACCGGTGAGTGGAACAGTAACAACTCTTTCTAACATTTAAAATATCCTAAAAATCAACTGTTTTGGAACTTTGCAGTCAGTTTTACCTTGAAGCCAAGTGAATTTATGTTTTAAATAGCAAAGTTCTGGCATTTCAGAAATTCTGCAAAAGCCCTTAGTAGTTGTCAACTTGGGCAAAATTAATTTTTTATTATTTTAATAAATGAAATAATAAAATCAATTTTGTTTAAATGTTATTCTCAAAAACATATGAAAACACAGTTGATACATTCAGATATTAGTTGTGTTCCAAAAATATTACATAGAGTAATAGCATGTATAACTCCTTTGCCTGGAATGATTTAAACTTTGATTTTTAAAATCTTCTGTAATTATTCTCCATGTCTCTTTTCCCCTCTGATTCTTTGTTTGCCCCTTAATTCACTTTCAGTTAATTAAAAAATTGAACTGGTTTGGCACAGGCTGTCTCCAAATCTCCCATCTTAGTATACCTAGCTCTTTTACAATATAAGACATTTTAATTGTGAGAGGTCTCCCCTCTCCCCCAGTTTAAGTGCTCATTCATTCATCTGAAATTATTCTCTCAGAAGCAGTAACTGATTATTCTTTCTGCATGACAGCCAATGCACGTCTTTCAGTTTTGTTTTGTTTGGGGGCTTTGACTTTTTTGTGCGTAGTAGTGTTTGCTAATTTTCCTTGAACTTTCTTGACCCTAGAATGAGTTTAGCACAGAATGTGAACCTTGAACCAAGGATTGACTTGAATAAGAATGAGGTTTCAAATATGTATTTACTTGTTAATATATGAAAATACTCTCATTTAGTAAAAAATAAGCCCTCAGAATATGTCTCTGTATGAAAAGAAAGAGCTTTTAGGACTCAAATTGATGGATAATAATTATATGAAGCCTGAAAAGACAATTACACAGAGGAACCTTTGTAGGCACATTCCAACAGAAACAGAAAAAGACAGACTTAGGAAATCTTAGAATTAGAGAAGTCTTTGTAAAGAAGTGGAAAGAAATGTGTCTTTTGTTGGAACATAGGAATCTATTAAAAAAAATCAGACTACCCACTCACTGAAAAATTTGATTTTGCTCAAATGAACTGTAAAGCTGATGTATGATTAGAAATGTGTAGATGAAGATGAAAATTCTTCTGTAGGGTTAAGCTGTCTTCTAATATTATAATATATACCAAATTAAAAACAAATCAAGAAAGCACCCAAATACCATCCTCTGGAGTTTCCATTCTGCACAATTTACGTATATGGTGCAGTACCTCTTTAAATAGTCATATTTAAAACATGAATGAGTTGGTTTCCTGCTCCAAAATTTGGAGGACATCAAAGGAATCTAGTAGGGGGCAGGATAGAAGTTCTCAGAAGAGCTACTAAATTAGTAAATATCTTAATTTTAGAGATGCTTATTACATAAAATAAAAGTAAGCAGGCAGTTACTTTGGAACAAAATTGTGGATGTTTTACTCTAATTGTATTCACATGGGACAGTTTAACATTCTTGGAATGTTTTTAGTGTATTTTTAAAATAAATCAATACAGAGCAGTCATTTGAGTTTTGCCAGACATTTCAATTTTGAGAAAATATAATTGTACCAGAATTTTCTTTCCCTTCAATATATACAGTGTGCAATGGTAAAATGAACAGGCAAATATGGATGGATGGATGGATGGATGGATGGATGGATGGATGGATGGATG